>JAQMYJ010000039.1:19270940-19330940 GCA_030014305.1 Clarias laeviceps
ATATGTGTGTATATATTTATTGTATAATTTGGTAAGAAGCTTTTGTATCATTTGCCGGTTATTAGGAGTTTTAACTAGCTGGTTAGCATGTTTAAGCATGTTTAGCATGTTTAGCACACTCTGTGTTAGCACTGTTTAGCACTCCCTCTGTTTTAGCCGAATATGGAAATGTGCAAGTAATCCTTTATATAAAATAGTGTGTTACACATCCTGTAAATAAGCTCTAGATTATGTACGCAATGTAAATACTACAGTTATGGCATACTGTCAGAGCCACATTCTACCCTACTACACATTAAGCTACTACACCAGTCAGCTCACTGCTACTTAGGCATGCTATTTAGTGCATATAAGGTGGTTTGAGCTGCGGCTTTTAATTCTTAAGAGTAATTCTTCTCAGTGTGGAGAAGGAGGACGCAGCACAGGACACGAGTTCTCTGCATGTAGCCTGCGTTGTAGTGTTTCACTACCAAAGAGGGAGACATTCCACAATCTCACATCCTGCACTTTTAAAGAAAATAGTTCCTATGGGCTGTGAATGGACTGAGCCGACTGTAGTACTGTATAAGCGCTCTTAATAACATACTCAAGTTAGCAGAACCTTTTTTTTTATCTCGAGCAGAACCTACTGTGAACACATAACCTAATCGCTGTTAATAATGATTCAGTTGTGCGGCTCTAATGAGCGTGTGTGTGTGTGTGTGTATGTGTGTGTGCGTGCGTGTGTATTCTGCGACAGACTGTGGGAAGGCAGAGACAGAAGGATAGACGCTTCTTCAGAAGCAGCAGGCGCACGTCTCATGCTGAGAGCTTGATTCACCCACTGCTTACAATCTGTCTTGTTTCAAACATGGTAGCACAATCTAATGATTTGAATGAAATTTTCTGTATAAAGATTTATCTAAGCATTAGAAGTGAAAACACACAAACAAAACTACGAGCATGATGTCTTTTAGAGCATGCAAAACTTCCTCACATGTGTTCCTTCTATTTCCTGACTATTCCTGAGTCCCATATCTACCATTATCTCACACGGGAGCTAGACGCTCGGGGTGACATCTTCGTGCCATCGTGTTGTCCAGCTTACCTTCTTCTCACCTAGGAATCCTGGAGAATAACTGATTTCCCTGTGTATAATGAGGCTAAAATGGTAGAATTCTGCCTATGGCATACACTCTTCCCTAACAAGAAAACAGACAGTTCATGGCTAAAAAAACCCAAAAGGTGCCAGTTAGGTGATTTGCTGTAAAATGTCCTCCTCATTCCTTCTATTCAGTAAGACTGCTTGAGCTGAATGCATAGCCTGGGAGCGAAGTTTTAAAACAGGACAGCTCTGAAATGCCAGAATGAAATGACAGAGCGAGTGAGAGAGCGAGAGAGAGAGAGAGAGAGAGAGAGAGACTTGATAGATGTGGTAGACTGCAGCTAGGTGTCAGCGCTTTAGTAAATGAGGCAAGGACAAGTGGTATTAATGCTGTCAATGATCTCCTGACAGGAAAACAGATACCACGCTCACTGCAGTTTTTAAATAGACATCAAGTGCATTAATGACAAAAAAGGGCAGGCTTCAAACACAGCGACTGAGTGATGGGCGAAGGGTGGCAGCGCTCTGAGCGGAGCGCCAACATAATCCGAAAAGACACCGTCAGAGTAGGCGAGAGACGGGCCTCTGCATCGCCCACTGACACACAACAGTGATGAGGATACAGATACTGGTGGCATATTAGTGCCAAGCATATTCTAACACCAGCCTGGATCCTAACCAAACCTGACATTCCTCTCTCTCTCTCTCTCTCTCTCACACACTCTTTGCCTCCCACATCCAGCAGCAGTGTCTTGGCTGACATGGTGCTGCAGTGTGGTGCTCAGTGCTCCACTCTCAGTGAGTTAGTGCCAGGACCTGTTCATGTCGGCTGGAGGAACGCACTACACGCTTGACCCAGCGGCCTAGGAGAAGCTCAGTCAGTCTAAATTTGGACTTTTGTAAAGGAGCCACGTTCATTCAGTCCTGCTGTCCGAGCAACTTGAGATGATTTAAACAGTGAAGTGTGAGCTGTCTGCTCGGATCAGATATGGAGCTCATATCCACATACCTGTCTCTCTCTCTTTGTGTTTGTGCTATAGCTCTGTGAATTAAAGCCCTTCCCTACATCTGATATATATTTTTTTCAGATATTTTGATTCAGTGTGTTTGGTCTGTGTTATATTTGCATTGCTTCTTACTTCACTTCAAATACATGACATCTGCCAAAGGTGTGATCCCTGCTCCATCACATCCCACCATCAACAGCTGGCCTGCATAGAGCAGCATTTCTAGCAGAGCGTCTCCTGCAGGCCTGCAGTCCGTATGACGCAAGCGAATAATCCCGGCACACAGGCAGACACAGCTAGATTACATCTGGAGCCAAAACTCATGAACCCGACATTTGTTTAAATACAGTAATAAATAAAAGCTCTGTGATTGATGAGTTGCTGCAGGCTCAGTGTTTGGTGATGATGGAGGCCGAAGCTGAGTAGATGCCGGCTTAGAGGTTTATCACGCGCGAGCTTTTCATGGCAGCAGCGGACAGACAGACAGGAGGCCTGCGGAACGTCTACTCTTGCTTGCGGCTTCACACTGAAAGCCATGTGTGGAGGAGGAGGGGGAAAAAACGCGGTTCGGCCCCGAGACAAGGAGAGTGTGTTCAGCGTAAACTGGCAGTCATTGTGAAGTGTGATACAGTGCAGAGAACTCCACATACTGCACACCCAGCCAGTTTCCTGCACCTGGAACCTCCATAACGTGCTAACCTCAGAAAACACAGAAGACGTATTTTTAATATAAAAACCCGAGTTGAAAAAAGGCAGGCCAGTCCACACATGATAAACAAATCATTAATAACTAGAATTTAAAACTCATGACCAAGGTGGATGAACATTTCAGTGTTGGAAGCGTACGAGTCTGGGCTGTTTCAGCAGACTCGTAAGCAGGAACCAACATCTGAGGTTATTTAAAGGTGCATGCGTGTATTTCAAATTTAAGTGTATTAAAAAAAGAAAAAAAAAGTATCTGACTTTCTTAATCTTCTGTTTAACTTTACTGCATGTCTTTCTAAATGAAAGTTTATGGGTGATGATGAGTGCACACCATGTTTTCGCTATGGTCAGAGGATATTTGAAAAGCCTGAATAGGAAAAGCATTGTTTTCATTAATAGCATACGGAGATGAGCAAGCTGCATGAGAATATGGAGAGGATTTGTAAGTAAATGCTGTTTAAATCTGCATAGTTCAAAAAAAGGTTTCCCCCAGTCAAGCAGAGGAAAGAGAGAGACAGTGAGAGAGACATGCAGAAATCAGAACGTTGTATTTCTTACACAAAACATTAATGTAAAAAAAGAGAGAGAGTGGCCTGGCCTGTGGGAAGGTTACTCAGATCATATAGATCATCAGTCAACGTAGATTCCTCTTCTGTTCTATGTGTGTGTGTGTATCCCCATCCACACACCCACTCACCCACCCACCCACACACACACACAATCACACACACACACACATCTATCAACAAACTGGTTTGATGTTATTCTCAGAAAATAATCTGTCAAGGGCATTGTTGCTATCATGATATACCTGATGATCTTCAGAGGACAAGATCATTGCAACCTCACAAACTCACTCTCATCTTCAACCAGCACTCTCAGAGTTGACTGCAAACAGTTACAGTAGATACTCTCTACAATTATACACCAGGAGCCTGAAAATGCCATGACCTTTAATTTTGCTTTGGCTACAATAGTGTTAAAGTTACAATGTTTCATAAGCCGCGAATAATAAGCTTCAAACAGTGACTACTCTCATAAATAAATCACTTTTCCTCTACAGCCGTGCCGTGCACTGTCGACAAATTTGCTATCACTGAAAATTACCTTCAGCTTTAAAAATACAGTACACATGCTAATCAACATAAATATTGTTGCCACCCAACTACACTCACTCACTCACTCACTCATCTCCTATATCGCTTTATCCTGAATTCAGGGTTGCGGGGATCTGAAGTCTATCCCAGGAGGCTTAGGGCACGAGGTGGGGTACTGTACAACCTGGACAGGGTGCCAATCCATCGCAGGGCACACACACACATACACACACTCAATCACACACTATGGGCAATTTGGGAACATCAATTAGCCTAACTTACATGTCTTTGGAATGTAGGAGGAAACCGGAGTACCCGGAGGTAACCCACCAAGCACGAGGAGAACATGCAAACTCCATGCACACAGAGACGGGAATCAAGCCTGGCTGGGAATCGAACCCAGACCCTGGATGTGTTATGTGACAGTGCTAACCACTACACCCCCCCCCCCCCCCCCCCAAGTACATGGTATTCCTTAATAGCATGTTACTCTCTTAGCAGAATAATATCACACCGCCACACTCACTACAATTGTTCAGGAAGATTAATATTTAATTAGTTGTCACATGAACCTTACATTACAGTGAAATGATTTCTTCGCATATCCCAGTTAGGAAGTTGAGGTCGGAGCACAAGGTCAGGCAAGACACAGCGCACATGGAGCAGATAGGGTTAAGGGCCGTGCTCAAAGACCCAACAGTGGTAACTTGGTCCGACCTTCCGATCAGTAACCCAGAGTCTTAACACCGATAAGTTCATTGTGTTGCCTTGGTCACCAAACTCTCTAGCTCTACATCCAATCAAGCTTCTGTTGGTTCTGATGGACAAACATTATCTAAACTACAGTTGTAGAACAATGCTGAAGAAACCCGAAAAATTTTATATGGAATATTCTCCTTCAAAGAGCTGATGTTGAGATGCATCTGCTACTTGAGCTTTGCACTGCATCCATGCGAGCTCTAATCTGAGGTGCTGTTGGTGGTTTCGGAGGCTGATAACTCGAAATAAACTTCTCCTCTGAAGCAGGGGGTGAGAGTCTTGGTCTTGGTTTCCTGACACGGTCCTCATGAGAGCCAGTTACATCAGAGGGTTTGATGGTTTTTGCAAATGAAGTGTGAAACCCATTATTAATTAAAACTCGTGCAGTGATTTATTTTCCAAATAAGGATTTATATTGTGCAATCATTCTCCTACAGAAAGGGACCAATGTAAACAATTCCTAGCATGTGCAATAATGCCGTGATATTTATGGTACTGATGTATCAGGGCATATATTATACTGATACTTCTTCTTCATATTATTATTACTATTATTACGAATAGTAGTGGTAATAGTATTATTATTATTATTATTATTATTATTATAGCTATGTAATGCTGTCATTTTATTCTTCTACTCTGAAATGATTTCCAACCATTTTTCTGTGTACATAAAGATGTGACCAGCATTACCAAAAAGCTATTTATAACGGACATCCTGACAGCATTGCTCTACCGTGTATTACGACCACCAAGAGGTCTTTCAGAAGTCACAGGCCTGGCAAATAAACATCAGCGGCCCACAGAGATAAATATTCGAATACATACTCATGGAGCAGCTGTATTCTCCTGTCTCGTATAGGAGTGATGGAAGGTTATTCTGGGGAAAAAAAGTTGGAGTTTATCACATTTAGGATTATTTAAGGCCCAGCATAATGTCACTTATTTAATCACAGGAGAAATAGAGGTAGTGATGTTTTTTTGGGGGGGTTCAAGTCAAATAGGCCCATGTTGCGGCTACCGTGTAGTTACAGTACTTTTAGTCCAAGTCTGATGACGAACCACAATCTACTGAGACAGACACAGATGGTAGGCCGTTCCCACCCACTGAGATGAGATGTAGTTCTTTTGGTTGTGCCCTACACGAGTCATGAATTTAAATGTCTGGAGATAGATTTAAATGTCATGGGCCATGCAGAGCATAGAAGAAGCAAAAGGAAGAAAACTAAACTTAAATCAAATGAAATAAAATGAAAGTATCTGTGTTCACTGCCTTGGTTTTGTACTGTATATAGTATAATTTTAGTATAAATTGTACACACTAATATTATACATTAGATTAATTTAGCAGAAACATTTGCCTGTACTTCTACAGTGCTGAGTGTTTCGCAATTAATAGGATTATGTGCCAAACAGATGTACAAGAAAGCATAAGGATATTAAAATTCAAACATACTGTACAAGTGATTTACACAGTGGTTAAAGGCTGATATCCTCATAGCATTTGATGATTTAATACAGTCATGACATGACAGTAAAAGTACAGCCAACACTACATGAAGGTTTGTTCTGGGGGAAATAAATAAATAAATAAAAAGCTCAGTGTAAGCTTGTCTGTCCAAACAGACGTACAGTATACACATACACACATTTGCTTCATTAATCATGTGACCTAAAGAAACCTGAACCTTCAGCCTTCATCTCGTAAGTCTTGTGAAGGAATCTACAGTGTGAAATGAGCTGGGTAATTAATTCCGCTATTAATGAGCCACTAAGGGGAAAAGCTTGGTTCGGGATTTCTCACTGTGATGGTTCTAGCACACGCGGTTCATTATGAAATCACAGTAATCTAATGGAAATGGAGACCCTGATGAGTGACTCCAGATAAGCAGATGCAGTTTTTTCACTTTCAAGCTACCTTGAGAGATCTTGGAACTATTGTGAAGCAGTGATGTGATAAAAGGTGTGATTTGTGTGCGTGTGCTTTGTTTGATTGAATTCATGGTGCACTAACATAATGGATTTTCTGTTGTGGATTGACAGTGAAAGCCTGTGAAACAGCTACAGTGAGTTACAGCAATAAGATGATGAGCTTTCACATGAAGGTGTGTACATTCTGACACGCTTGGTCTGATTATCGTGATATTACACAGAGCAAACCTGGAAGTCCATCACAAAGGCGTTTCCATGATGGCTAGCTGGTCATCAAATGATAATGAAGGAAAGAAGGCTGTTGGATAGAAATGTTGTGTTGAATCAAATGAGATGCCGGTACGATTAGCAGGTGTGTCAGTGCCAGAGGAACGTCAGGAATCTGAATGCATATGTTATAGACTTAAGCTGATGTTTGTTCTCTTTCAATAAAAAATATTTAGTCCATTAAATATAAATAACTGTCATTATGATGCATGCATTGGGCTCAAGCCTTCCCATTTTCCCAGTGATGTTTATTACTGCCAAACAACTGCAGCACCTGCATGTTTTCAACTTCAGCGTATTGATTAAACTTTTAAATGGTTGCCATATAACCCAGGGACATCAGGAAGATTAATTTGCGTCAATGTTCATCTGTAATTCATTAGCCATTTATACCCTACATCCACATGGGCTATCAAGAAAATGCAGGCCATTTTTCAATCCGGCACAGGCTGGGGAGTGGGAGCTGAAAATTGCACTGCATACAAATAAGACTGCAGGTTTCAGGAAACAGAGAATCTGGAATGCTGCAACCAAAAAATAATATAACATAATATTATTAATGAAAATGATTTTTAATCTGTTCTGACTGACCCATGCAGCTTGGTACATTATGATGTGTTGGCAAGTATTTAATGTGCTCTGGCGACATACTGTAGATCGACCATAATGTGACTATCTGACATCTTGGAAGAGGTTTGTAGTAGAAACTGCAAACAGTCAGAGCAATATTGTGGCTTCATTAACAACCTCAATTAAACTTTTCTTATGAGTCTACACAAAGCGGAAATAGAACCTCATGTGAAGAGAAGTTATTTCCTAAACATGCTACTTTCACCCCGAGTTACGCATATTGCACGCATGTGCATAATATACAGTATATATAATGCACTGGTATTAGTGGAAACCACTTAAACCATTGGAAAAAACACATATTCTCTAAGTTTGTGACAGTCAAAGATACAGTAGCCATACCTGGCCTTTAGCTATCTGATAATCTCTAATTTATCAGGAAACTACATCGACTTTAAGAGAACAAAATCCAGCACTGCTATAAAACACCAGTAAAGTACAACCCATTTGCAACCCTTCTCAAAACATATTAAGGATCTTCCAGTGGATAAGAGCTCTGAAGCCAAGGTCAGAGAGTTTGGATTCAGGATAATATAAAGCATGACTCGAAAGTCAAGGTGAGGTAAACACTATAAACACTGTAGAGAAGAGAACACTCATCATCAGTGCATGCAAGGAGAGAAATCAGAAGACAGTGCAAGGCATAAGATGGCTTCTTGGTTACTTGACGTCAAGGGGAAGTGCTAGAAATGAGTTAACATACAACATTTCAGAAAGTTGCATTTACAATGATCAGATAAAACCTAAAAGCACCGTATTGTATGGATTCCCCTTGTGCCAGTTGGGGCCGCTCTCACCCCGGGTGGCATCTGGGGTCCAGGACGTTAGTGGCAGATAATTTGGGTGCTATGGGTTGTGAGGTGGGCCTCCATGGATCAGACTTGTTTGTCCGGCACATCACATAGATGCTCAATCGGATTGAGATCTCAGGAATTTGGAGGCTGAATCAACAACCTTGGACTTCTTGTTTGCTAAGCTCCGTACACAGCAGGCTGTGATGCACTGGGGGTTGAACTGATATCTTTCTATCATAGCCAGCAATAACTTTTTTTTAGCAAATTTTGCTGTTTTTTTTTTTTTTTTTTGTGAGATCGGTCTAGACATGCTGACCTTTGCTCCCCGCAGGCATAGATGTGCCTTGGGTGCTCATGATCCTTTCACAAGTTTACTGGTATATAATAGATAACTAATGTTATTCAATACCTTGCAAAGGTTGTTATGGCTGATTTGTGTGTGTTGCTGTATAATGACAAGATAAACTGTGTAAGTTGCAAGAACATGTTGGTAAGTTTCTTAGTTTCTAGGATCTTGGCATTCATAATGTATAAAACAGGTGCTGGGCTGCTACACCTCATAACATAAATCTGTATCAGGGTAGAAAGGGCAGGTTGTGACGCATGAGACATTGCAACCATACAAACATAAAATATGGTTTAAACACACACACTATTCAAGCGGTGACATCAGAACGCATGTTTGCCTTGAGGAACAGAACCAAAAGACAGAAGCATGATTGTGCAACCTAAAAGCACATGGAGTAAACTAACAAGTACATAAAAATTACACATTCAACAAAGTACAGTCAAACCTTGGACTGCGAGGATAATTTGTTCTGGAAACATGCTTGTATATTAAAGCGAATTTCCCTATAATTCATTCCACAACCCAATTAATACAAAATATAAAGTACAGATGAAACAAATTAACCTGCACTTTACCTTTTTCAAGAATCGCGACAGAGCAGTGTTTCCGTTAGAACGGAACACACACTAACGGAATCTCTGCTTTCTGACACAGAGAGATAGAGAGACTCTGGATCTTTAACAAGGAACTTCTAATGATACTTGATTTTGCTTTACGCGCGCACACACACACACACGTGGTCACAATCTTATAATAAGCAGTACACGTGTATACGGATGTTGACTATACGAGTGACTCAGGCGCACTGGGACTGGGCAGACGATGGGAGACGATTACCCATAATCCTGTAGCACACAAGAGAAAAGAACCATTGGCTCATGTGACACTCGGCAGACAAAGCACATGCGTACTACTTGTATGTCAAGACATTCCTCGTTTATTAAGTTAAAATTCATTCTTGTCTTGCACAATACTTGCAGACCGAGATAGATACTCGCAATCCAAGGCTCCACTGTACAAATACACTCACTCGCTCATTCTCTATATCTCTTATCCTGCCCGTAGTGTGTAAGTACTTACTTACACACTACGGGCAATTTGGGAACACAATTAGCCTAATCTACATGTTTTTGGACTGTGGGAGGAACCAGAGTATCCGGAGGAAACCCACCAAGCACAGGAGGTACATGGAAACTTAACGCACACAGACTAGATGGCGGGAGTTACAAAGACCATTTTTATTAAGATTTGTTTTTTACTTTCAATAATCATCTTACTTCAGATGCAACCTAAATATAGTATAGGCATATTTTCAAAAATAGTATATAGAAAGTACAATGCTAGTGAGCGTAATGCCATTTTCAAAGGTGTGGTACCCATGATGTACAAAAACCTGGGCTCTTAGGATTATGCCAGAATCAAATGTTATGAGTTGAAAGTGGCAGTCAGCATTAATGAAGTCATCAAATCATTCTACTGATAAAGGCCTATCAGTCTTTATATTTAAACTTATGAGGCTGAGGAGGAAATTGAATTCTGGGGGACATAAATTTTGACTGAAGCAAGAGATTATAGGCACAACCTAATTCAAGACTGGCAAAATTAATTTCAATGACATTTATTCTTCATAGAGCAAGTCTGTGTGAGGCATACAGTAGCTCTGGGCCTAGGAGATAAGGGAATAGTCATTTGAGGCGGAGTGTTCCCGCAGTTTACAAAGCCTTAATCTTCTTGGAACAACTCCTGGTCTATCATAAGCAGACGTACACCACAGCTAGCAGCTATTCTGCACATGAATCCTACCCGCTGTCTGTGTCAGCACCGACCGGTGCAGCGTCTGAAGACTGAAGTTAGAAAGATGAAGACGGAGTACTGGATACTTTTTTTTTTTCAGTTCGGTGCTCTTGGTGCGTGTGAGAGAGTGAAGCAGTCGGGTAGCTTGTGCGATACAAAAACCACCTTCTATATTTCAAGAGCACCACTGTCAAGAAAATGACCTAATTAATCATTATGATTCAATAGCCATTTTAATCCATGACATTAAGTATAATTTGATAAGATTCTAGTTTATACATTTTCTGAAGCTGACTGATTGTGGTCATCATTAGAAACCAATTTCTAATTAAAAAGGAAAGCACAGATAAGTGGCCAAACTCCTCAACAAAATGTGAAAAAGTGTAATTTGCACTCGGGCTGGTTTCAGTAATGGTCTCATTAGTGGCTTAATTGGAAAGTTGCTCATTTAAAGTTTAATCTATCTGACAGGCTTCAATAACAGCCCTGTATTATTTTAGCAGTCAGAGAAAGATTACCTCACTTCTTATCTCTTTGACTTTTAGAGGCAAGGTTGAATTAATGATGGCCTAAATAGGTGGCTCGTCCAAGCTGAAGCAGTGCATGAATTAAACTGATGAGTTAGAGAGGTTGATGTGAAGGGGTCAGGCAACAGAAGAACACACTGCTGGTCTACTCTAGAGAGATGAAATGTTTTATTATGTTTTATTTCCGCCATTCCTTAAATCAGGCAAACACGGCATCCATTTTAATAGGAATACCTGTAAACCTGCTCATTTATGCAATCAGCCTCAACGCATAAAGAAAAACATCCAGATACAGAACATTTCAAAAGTTTCAGCTAATGTCCACATCAAACATCTGAATGTGATCTGTGTCATATTTTAGAACATGCTGATCCTGAGATTTTCACACACAACAGACTCTAAAGTTCACACACAGAATGGTAAAAAGAAAAAAACAGCATCAACCAATAAACATGCTGAAATCCCTTCATGATGAGAGAAATCAGAAGACAGTGAACAAAACAGTGAAATCACTGACAGGAAGTATATAGGATAGGAACTCAAATATACATCCTTTACCACCGTGATGAACAGAAAAGCATCTTATAACACACATCAAAAATTGATGTGAATGAGATAAAACAGCGGAAATCCACATCAGGTTATTCTCTTGTCAGCCAAAAGACTATTATGAGCACAGGCTCACCCAAACAGGACAGCTGAAGACTGGAAAAAGACTAGCTGATTTTTGTTCTCAACTTGATGCTGTACAGGTGGGTGAGTCTGTGCCCATGATAACCTCAGATCCCTGTTCTTGGCTGACAGCACTGGGCCGCAATGTGATCTTCTGATGTTGTAGATCATTCACCTCAAGGTTGTGAAAAGTGATTATATGAGTTATTATATTCTGTACTACAGTATAGTCTTAAACCAATCTGGCTATTTCCTCTGACCACTCTCATCAAAAATCTGCTTCAACTTATTCAAAAAAATTTTTCGTTTTATGCACCATTCTGTGTGTAAACTCCATGTTCAAAGTTTTTTGTGAAAATCTGAATTACTTACTGTAAACCATCTGGTACCAACAACCAGATCATGATTAAAGTCACTAGGATCGCATTTTTTGATGTGAATGTTACCTGAATCTCATGACCTGAATATGTATTATTATTGTAAGCATTGTGCTTCTACCCTATAATTGGCTGAAAAAATATTATAATAATGTAGAGACCTGATGAGTAAGTCCACAGTTAAACATGGTCAATGATGAAGGCTAAGATAGTAGAGCACAGTACATATATAGCTAGCTGCTGCTTCTTCCTAAACCACTTCTCACTCTTCATGTAAGATAATCATACTTTGAGGTGAGCACTAACCAAGGAGCATCAGTATCACCACTAAGAAATCCTCATCATTTGATCTGGTCAATCAATCGTCATCTATACCGCTTTATCCTGTATAAAGAGTCACGGGGGGGCCTGGAGTCTATCCCAGGAGATCTGTAGACATCTTAAACTATGATTAAAAACTAAACAGTGAAGTTTTTTTTTCTCATGGGTATTTTTCAATGAATGCTGGCACTGCATAGTGAGAAGCACAGAATGTTTAAAAGTATTGGTGTTGTATAAGTGGTTTTCTAACTCAAAGATAGCTGTGTTAGCAGTTTTAAAACCAACATTCTAATCAACTTTGCTACTTTTACAGTTCTCTTATGCACATATGCAAATAAAGGGGGTTGTTAAAGTCGGACCAGGACTTTTCATTTTGCAGAATATGAGAATAAAAACTAACTTTATTTCTCTATATAATTCCCTGATACACTAATGCACCCAGTGTTTCAATAGTGCTTGCATAATATGAAGTTTTCTCAGTACAGTGGAGCCATGATCGGACGGCCTGCTTTACATCTCAGGAACTTCTTGAATGACCCAACCATGTGATAATCACTTGGTGCGAGACCAGGATGTGACAATAACTCCTAGTTGAGTTCCTGTAATGTGCAAGTGGTGTTGGTGAATGACTGCTTGTGCAGGTCTCAAAGACAGATGTGTGTCTTCTGCAAGTCGGAGACAAGTTATCCGTCAGATTTCAAGGATCGGGCGTTTTACTCATTGAATGTTCAAGGGAACGGCTGCAATGGACTCTAAGTCGGACATATGGACTTCTTTACAACGTTTGCACCATTCAAATATTTTAGTGAATCTTTACTGAGTTTCATCACTGTACTGGGCCTGAAGTCAACTTAACTGGTGTCACACAATCATTCACATGAAATTTCAACACCAAGTTGAACAAACAACATGAGTGACTGCTTCCTTGTCTTGATTTGTTGGATGCTGATGGTCCACATCATAATTTTTTTTTTCAAGTGCTTAACTTTACCTTAACTTTAAACATAATCTAGGCTTTAAAACATGTATGAATCTGTAAATAAGAAAACATTAAATAACTATTAGCACCCCCAGGGTCCGGGGTTCGATTCCTGTCCCTGGGTGCATGGAGCTTGATTGATTTCTTCCAGGTACTCCGGTTTCCTCCCACAGTCCAAAGACCTGCAGATTAAGCTAGCTGGCATTCCCAAATTGCCTTTAGTGTGTGAGTATATGTGTGTGTACCCTGCGATAGTTTGGCACCCAGTCCAGGTGTACCCCGCCTTGTGCCCTAAGTCTCCTGGGATAGGCTCCAGGCCCCCATGACTCTGAATACAGGATACAGCGATAGCGATATAGACGATGAGTGAGTGAGTGACTATTAGCATTTTTCATTTATTCATTCATCTTCTATACCACTTATCCTGTACAGGGTCGCGGGGGGCCTGGAGCTTATCCGCACAAGGTGATGTACACCCCGAACAGAGTGCCAATCCATCATAGGGCACACACACAATGGGCAATTTGGGAGAGCAAATGAGCCTGATCTGTGTGTCTTCAGGCTGTGGGATGAAACCGGAGGAAACTCACCAAGCACGGGGAGAACATTCCAACCCGACACACAGACACAAGGAGGGAATAGAACCCTCGACCCTGGAGGTGCACAGGCACAGTGCTAACCACTACTCCACTGTGCCGCCGTTAGCATTTCTTATTTATATATATATATATATATATATATATATATATATTTTTTTTTTTGCAAACAAAATAAAAGGCAGAAGATTTAGGACAATAAAACTAAGCAACTATTTAACATTTTGGACATATCAATAACCAAATGTCATGAATTAAAAAAAAAAAAAAATTATAATCTTTCAAAGCCAAGCACTAATAAAGTTATCTTACACACTGTAATAAACAGAACCTAGAAATATGTTATGACAGTGAATTTTTGATCCTTTTTAGAGAACTGCAGAGTACCTGTGAAGCTTTCATAGTGGAGAAAAGATGGAAGTCCAAATCTGAGTTCTGGACTGTTACTAAATGTAATCATGATGGATGTGATAGACTTCATGCATCAATGAGCAAAACGGTTCCTCAGTGAATGTCATTTGTGATTACTGTCAAAACAAATACAGCCACTAAAGCATGTAAGTGAATAGTGAACAGCCATGTCAACACATCACAGTGGTCAGTTGACTGTAAAAGGAGCAGACGAGATTCACAACACATTTTGCCCTGAGAAAGAAAAAAATCAGGAAACAAATAAAAAGGGGGAAAAATAAGTGTGTTTCGCTTTGCGGTTGAAGAGTCGTTTATCTCAGCCGGCTTCGGCTTGAAAACTCCGCCGACGTGTCTTATAATAATGCACTATTTGGTGAACTTCAACATAGTGTACTATCGATTGTTATGTAATAGGAGAATACGAATTGAGATCAGATTATTTTTCCATCCATCCAGCGGGCAGTGAACACGGACACAGATATACGCTTGCAGAATAAACCTGACGTGGTATCCTTCTCGCACACCCTTAACCGCACAAGAAAAACAACACTTAACACAATGACCGCTGCATCAGCTGCTCTGCTACATCCACGAACAGCCTAATCTTCCCTAAAGCCAAACGTCAATTACTACACGGGTGCACAGGCTCCTTGCTGTCTTAAATAAAGCACCTGACACTCCCTAGAGTGACACATATCAATACCAATCTGACAGCAATGCTCGCACCTCCATCGCTGAAGAAACAAACTGCACCTGCTTCACTGTGGGACACACATCTGCTCTCTGGTTTACCCTGAAGAAGATGCAGAAACACGCACACACACACACACACACACACACACACACACTTTTCACTTATTACTCTCCTTCACGTCTCTGCTAAGTGCCCTGTGCTATTTTACGGAGCCCATTATTATATTCATTTCATCACAAGCTTGTTGGACTCATACCTGGGGCTCCTCCTGAGCCCGCTGCTGTACAGTGATTCGACATGACACTCTGACAGAAAACAGCGAGAGAGGGGATGGAAAGAAAAGAACAAGGGTTGTGCTGATGTACCCATGTGGCTGTGCCCTGGGTAGATGTAGGGGTGCCCAAACTACACCCACACTGCATGGCTAGGAGGCTGGTGTCACTATGACGAAGCAGCAGCATCACTCAGCCTGACGCCTCATCTGACTGGACTGGATCAATCCCCAGCCTTAATACAAACAGGCACAGCAAAATATCCTTTAACACAGAACAGCTCACATAGTCATTAACTACCGGGGAATATCACCGCGGACAGGGTTTCACTTATCCTTATAATAATAATAATAATAATAATAATAATAATAATAATCTTTATTTGAACAGCACCGGGCTGAACATATACACAGCTCAACGTGTTTCACAAAGAAAATATAAAGTCAATAAAAGTGATGGTGTAATCTGAGCAGCAATAGTACGAATGAATAAAAAATAAATAAATCATAAGCAATATGTTTATAAAAGGCAAAAACAGCTGAAGAAAAATTCATACCAACAGGGCCTAAAAAATATATCTTTAGCTGCTTTTTTTTTTCTTAAAACATTCACTGCAGTTCTATGTCTGATCTCAATTAGTAAACCTTTCCAATTTTTTTTTCAGTGGCTAAAAACAGAAGGCTGCTTCATTCCTTCTTTTCTTGTTGATGGCTGCGCTGGATCTGAACAATCTGAAGCGTATGGGGTCAGATAACGTGCGATGGTGCGTGTCCATTTAGCGCTGTAAAAACTAGTAGTAGTGCTTTAAAATCTATCCTTACAGAGACAGTGAGCCAAGGTAATGTCACCAGGTGTGATATGTTCATTCTTGCGTGTATTTGCTAGAACACACCGATTGAATGAGAATGAGCTGAAGTCCTCTCAACAAGCTGCAGCGTATCGATTAGCTTCTTTGGCAGCCCAGTAAACAGCGAGTTACAATAATCGATGAGAGAAAAAGAGAAAAGCATGTGTCAACTTCTTAGTATTGTGCAGACTGATGTAAGGTCTAACTCATTCACTAAATAGAAAAAATAGCAATATTGTTTATTTTTTATTTCAAGAGGACCTATTATTCTCAATTCATTTTTAGTATTTTTTACATCCTTACCTGGGGCTCATGTGTGTGTACAAGCACAAAGTGCGAGGACCAAAAATAAAAAAAAATCTATGATCATTTCCATTTTTTAACGGTTTAAACAAGCAGTTAGATTCCCCTCCTATTGTGACATCATACAAGAAAGAACCCTCCCCCAGCTTATTGCTCAGCTCTGCTGTTCCCTGGTGTTGCGCGGCTCAGCATTAGCTCATTTATATAGACATACCGGGTGACCTCTAAGACCAATTTTATCATATTAAATAAACAGCAAAATGGGTCCTTTTAAGCTTAGATTCAAGATTTAAGTATTATGCCCTTTTCTTATCCCAGGTGTGTAGCTAAAATGCCTAATTTGGTCATTGGCAATTGCATGCAAAGGTCAATAGTATCATGGGAAATAGTAGGCCTAATTCGTAGGGTTCTCAGCAAACTATAAAAATTTACTAAAAATACTAATCTACTATATCGGCTTTTATTGGCTACATTTTTTCTCCCAAATGAATCCATGCTAACACAAAGAGGCACACTAATGATAAAAAAACTTACAAAAGATAAAGAAAAATCAAAAGCAATGTCAGCAAGACATGATGAATTCATATTTTTATAATTTTTATTATAATTGCTATTATAAATGTTTCCTGTTAAAATTCACTATTCTAGCTTGTTCTTTATGTATTTTGTAGAGCCCTGATTCAGAAACGACATGAAAATGTCACGACCATATCGCCAGTTGAGCCTAAATCATTTATTCCAGAAATGGCAAACATTTTAAAATTTCTTCAGATTCAAGTCCCTTTTATGACACAAGTGTAATGCTTTCTGTAACTGCCTTTAAACCTAATAGACTTTGTAGAAAAGCTTGCTCATAAAAGTGTAATTTTTAATTACACTTTTATGAGCAGCGTTATGGATGTGAGTCGCGTTATGGATGTTTGGTAATGTCACTTCCATAACACTGACAAAATGCTAGATATTTTCACGATGTAAATGTTTATATAAATATTAAGGATTTATTTGTTTTAACTGAAGAGATTTCATTAAAAGTACTGTAATTCGCTGATACTAAGCATGTCTGTGATTTTTTTCAACAATATGAGTACAAATGTTATATTCATAACTCTGGAACTGCTGTTATATTTTTTTTCTCTGTAAATGTTGTTACCCCCTCGAAAAATTAGTGTTTTATCTTTTTTAAGTTTAAGAAAATGTATATGTTTGATATGCACTCTGGGTGCTTTGAGTAATAATCTGGGGAAACAGTTACATAAAGCTGAAGTTAATGTCATATTTGATAATTTGACCCAATGTCAGCATATGAAATGCTTTGTGGAAATAAATCTGATTTAAATACATAAACAGAAAAGGGCCGAGTACTGATACCTGTAAGACACCATAAACAATTTTTTTAAGTGATTTTTTGAAAGCGAATCACTGAACATACAGTAGAAGCGAACATTCTTTACAATAAATAAGAATAAACCACTAAAGAACATTCCCTGACAGCCCACATCTTCATTCCACCTATTCTCATCTAGTAATCAGGGACATTCAACAGTATGAAAGGGAGAAGAAAGACCTACAGGACAAGAACAGCTACACTATTCTCCTCAGCACTGGGTCTAAGCTCATTAGCTACACACACCCATCTTCACACTCGGTCCAGAAGACTGATAAATTTACTGATTACTTACTAATGGCACACAACCACAGCACTGTTCAAGTAATTACAGTGACCATAGCTTCCCCTTTCAGGATGTTCTTAGCAGAATTCCAGCGTCGTAAAAAAGAAGCAACCTATTCATGTATCCTATGAAGCAATCATTTGAAATTAGATGACTTTAATGCCATTAAAATGACAACATGGCCCAAGTGGAAAGGCTGAGTGGTGATTACAGAAGGCACTTGTGTAATGCAAGCCTGCAGGAAGCATCCATCCACTCCGACAGATGAGAGAGAGGGAGACTAATACGGACTATAATTGATGATCCCATGAGGCTTCAGCTGAAAGCGGGATCATGATGGTGCAGAATTGTTGGTTCTCTTTAATACCCAGTCACCTTGCCCTCTTCTTAATGGAGACATTTACAGTATGTCTCTTTTCTCTAATTAATATGACTCATCCAGCTTCCATATGCAGCAGGATCAGGCTCACGAGGAATGACCTGATTAACAGCCTAACCAAAGGGCCCAGTGCCCCCACCACCTCCACTGCCTCAACCCCCTGCCACTCCCTCTCCTGACAAGCTCGGACCATCATCAGCACCCTGCACATCCCCTGACAGGTGGAATAATAACGGTCATACATCACTGCCCCCGAAAAGTCCAATAACCTAAATCTTCACTTGCCTCACAGCCCAGGACTCAATTACTTTATTGACATGTAATCTTCATAAGGGGAGAAATATTGAGCATGTAAGGTCAGTCGGTTATGAAGACATATTATCATATTATCTGCATGGGGGTTGTAGGGGCTAGGACCTGACAAAGCTAATTATAATCGTACATGTTACAGGACAGCGCATTATGCACTTGGCTGCATGAGTAAGCCTGTGCTGCTGAGGAGGGGAAAGACAGGAGATGGAATTACAAATCCACTGGCTGTGTGGCACGATATATAAATTTAAATATTATTGAAGATTTCTGATCTATCCATTTGCATTACAGATATCTAAACCTTCATGTACTGTATGCTTCCCTGAATGATGGAGAAACAGGACCCTTTCTCATTTTTGGACGAAAATAATGCCACCTCAAGAATAGTTTAAAGTTTAACAGATCTCAGGTCTTATTAATGCAGTGACTTGAACAGTTCCAAATGTCACTGTTACTTAGTGTGTCTGGAAGCATGGCCTGTGGCTTTTGTTTTTTCCCCTTCCCTGTCACTCTTTCAAGGTTATTGTGATATCTTACAAAATCTGCACTAGGACATACATTTCAGAATATCACCTAGGCTTTCGGGAACAAGATATGTGTAGTTTTTACAGGCCACCACAGGGCCTTATACTGTATATCACTACATAAGATAGTGACAGTCAGTTAGCTTTTATAGGCAATAACACACTTTGAAACATGCACTATGTGCATTTTGGAAGAAAAGATATGGCTAGTGGGAAAAAGCATGAAAGTGAAGTGCTGCCCTGAAACACACTAGGAATAGTACAACTGGGTCACTGGCTTTACTTCCTCACTGTAGGGAAGGAGAAAAAAAAATCCTACTGCAGGACATGTGTGTTCATTTCAATTCATTTCATTTCATGGCATTTTCCTCTTTTATTTGCCGCTTCCTTTCCTGAATCAATTGCACTGCGGCAGTATGTCAGGCTATGCCCAATAGTGAAACAGTTTGCTGGAGGTAATACAATCTCGACATGCTCCCGAGGGACGGTGGTTAGCATAGACTTAATGATGTCAAGTACGGAGGCATATTTTAGCTCTTCTCACAGGGCAAGCCTATTTACAATGATATAGACCTTCAGAAATGTTCCATTACTGCACATTTTCACACTGCTCCCTGTACCATAATCTCTTCTCGTTGTCAGCATTTGGGAAAATGGCCACATAGAAATGCTTCGTAAAAAAAAGGGGGGGAGGGGGGAGAGAAAATGCTGTTATTGCTTCACGCCTGCATCCCTGTAAAAGAATGATAATAAATAACTTTGCTGCATTCATCTTAGAATTAAATTATAAGAATAAGGGATGGAAATGTGTAGTCAAATTTTTTTTTGAAAAATATCTCTTTTAAAGCAATACAGCATGAAATCCAGCAATATTTTGACACATTTTTTTTCATTCCTCCACTTAACAACAGATATTATTGAGGGTTTGAAAATCCTTAAGCTATAAGGGGACACTGGTCAAGTTTTACACTGTCATGTTTGCTGGTTAGGTGACTGGAAGCTGAATGCTGAAACTACAAGAGGCTAGATTTCTTCGGGTGAATGTGGATAGTACTCATCTGAATGTTTGCAATCTGGAATTTACTGCAATGTCTGACCTCTATCACTCAGTCTTAGAGCAAGACGACATGTCACAAATGATCGCATAATCAAATTATGATGGGAAAAGAATGTGTCTTGATACATTAGAATGATGAGAAGACCCACTGAATCATGTGAATTTTATGGTTATGATTATTTACTTCACGGTAATTAAAGTAATGGTATGGATAACTGCTTCATATACGTAATAACCAGAAAACTCGCATTGGAAGAGCATGACCGACTTTAATAAACATAACAATAAACGCACAATCTTTTAGTTTAAAATGAGCCAGAATCCTTCTCCTCATCATCTCGAGCCTTGAACCCTGTACAGAGATACCGCGCCTTCCTTTATAGTGCGTGATCGCGAATGCTAAACATCCATTTCCGTGTCCCTGAACTGAATAAATGATGTGCCAGGTCATTAATTTGAGCTACATTCACCCTCATGCTATAGTGCATGTTCAAACATGACTGTGTTGTGATTGTACAGCAATGTAGAGGTAGTGACAATAAATCAGTGGATTCATCAGTGAGCAAGAAAACAGTTTAGACAACAGTCCAATGGAGCTTGCTGTAATTGACAGATGAGCTTTGTCTCTTCCACTGCAACGGCTTCAGTTCACAGATTATGTAGGAATAGATGTGGAGCAGTGGGGAGGAGGTCACATGATCGATGAGCCCGATGTGTCACTTATGGATTTGGACAACAATGGAGTGAGATGTCCTTCTGTTCTTGTTAAATCACGGTTATGCTGTTTACATTATGCCAACGATTATTCACGAAATGTGGGGTAAAAAAAAAAAAAAATGACTTGCAGTATCATTCTAATAAGTCAAACACAGTGGAAACCCAAAAGCCTCTGGCCCAAGTGAGCGGCATAAATCTCAAGCGGTCCACTGGGCAGCGAACAGGGAGGGAACTTTCTCAGAACATCTTTTCATCTGGTTTAGATGATTAATAAGCCAAATACACACACTGTACACAAATAAAATAGAATGATGGGGCTTGTCATAAAATTAATTGCTGTCATTTGTAATTTAATTGTGGTTTGAATCACGTTTACACAAACAAACGCTGAAAGGAAAACCTTTCCCAAGTATGAATCATAAATACTTCCAACGCGTATCTTCCATGATTCTGAATTACAACGATTTGGCATGTTTTTTTCTCTTCCAGTGAGGGGAATTTATCTTAATAAACATTTCCACTGGCTCTGTCACATGATCATTATAATGCAATCAGGGTTCGTTGTGAACGGATCAGTTTCGCCTTCGGAATGACAAGTTGCTCAACATCTGCCAGGACTGTGTCTTAGCATCTCGGAGAACCAAAGAACCCCTTGACACGAGCAGACTCATCCATATCAGCCCATGAAAAAAAAAAAAGAGAGAGAGAGGAAAGTCAGCATCGATCCTGCTGTAAAAATATCCAAACCATCTGGCTTGCCTGTTTCCTCATAAATTACAATGATAAAGCGTTGAGTTTCGAAACTATGAAAACCGCACTAACCTGCGCTAAACTCCTGGCATGACTAAACGCACAGATGAAATTCTAGCCTGCATCTCAGATATCCAGTGTGCACGTCACAAATCACTCAGCAATATGAATAATGCTTTGACTGCATTAGCAATCACTTTCTGAGCTGATTAGAAAATGAGCATGGGGTTTCCATTTGCATGATATATTCTCTGTCAGTCTGCCTTGACAGGCCAGGAATACTGGGAAGCAGCCCAAAGTCCCAGGTACCATAACTATGTTACTGGAACAGGGCTGGGCATGTTGGCAAGACCTCCTGTCCTTGTCCATCATGCTGTCACATTCTTAGTCTTGCATGAGGTATCACTTGATCATGAAGTAGTCCAGCCAGGTCTGTAGTGTCATTCTTCCCAAATACTCTTGATGTATAAAGCAGGTCAGACAGCTCTGATATATGAATAAATATTCAGTGCAAATGTATTAGTCTGTTCATCAAAAGCAAGATGTAAAATATAGATATGAATTCCCTAGAGTCAGGGGTCCAAGGTCTGTTAAATGATTCATCTGGGAAGAAAATGAAACATCAATCAAGCCGCTGAGTCATTCAGACTTTTCTTGTAAGAGATTACATTTCCTATGTGTATTTCATTCATCTCTAATTTGAATTCAATATGCCTGATTAAACTTGCCCATTAAAATACAATACCTTCCATACTCAGTTGATGGCACAGGAAAAAAAAATTTAAATAGTAGACCATCTTGTCTCTGCCACCTTTCGCTTGATAAAAGTTCTTAAAGTCTCTCAGAGTCTCATTCTCCTACATCAAACAGCAGCACACGAGAGAGAGAAAGGGAAACGTGTCAATAACACGTCCTCAAAACCCACACAAACAGAATTATTCAGTAAATGCAGTGCCATTCTGTCAGAGTAATGACAGTGCGGAAAGGGAATCCATCTCAAAGTAGAGTTCAGCTTGCAGGAAGTACTTAAGTCAGCCCTGCTGTTTTAATCTGCGCTCTGAACAGGGTGAGAGGGGAGTGCTACAGTCTCAGTGACCAAATAATCTGATCTCACGTCTCCCCATCATCCTTTCTCTCGTTTTCTCGCGTCCATCTTTCATAGACGCGCTGAAGAATGGCCAGGCTAGCTTGGCTTCCTCCATTCCTCCCATTAATCCCCATCTCTTGACTAATGGATATTCATGCTCGTGTGCTAGAGGAATCCGGAGAGGCCCACCAGATCCCCCTAACACAAATCATATCATCATATCACCTCGATACAAGAGAGAAAACAAAAGCTGTCTACACAAAAACCAAGGCCAAAACCAGCTCGCTGGCAGGTACAATGTGATCCCACAAACCTGCCGTGACTTGACTCGAGCAAGTGTCTATGACAGATCGGCTCGAGCCTTTTTTTTTTCCCTGAATAATTATTCAGACATGCAGAACACAGAGGATATCTAAAACAGATGTTTGCGAACTACATCAAATGACATTTTTTTCTATACACGCAACTTTTCTGACCATTATTTTTTGGCACAGCATCTGAGAAGACGCAATGTGTAAATCTGCGAGTCCATATAAACTTGCACAATGGCTATTTCGTTTTTATTGGCGCTCATTATTTTTGTACAGTTAAACTGTATGTGTGTTTTACATAAAAAATAAAAAATTAATGGGCACAAAAACAGCCCTGCGTCATTAAAAAAGGATCCTAAGCACCTCATCAGTGTCCGAACTGGAACACACCTCTAGGTCTAAATCGACACAGTGCATGGTGTTTGCTTAACACCTTTTCTACATGCAGAATGCTGAACTGAAAACATGTGTCTCAGCAGAATCTCGAACATAAATGTAACATGCATTTTAGATGCGGGAAAAATATTGCGGATAGAAATGATGCAATAAACTCAGAAAGGAATAATTAAATTAAATGACTGTTCTATCCAGATGATTTTACTTCGGCTTTAATAAACACTCAGAAACAAGTATAAAATAATCTTAAAATAAAATAAAATAAACTACCCTCACCAATGAAATGGCCAGAAGTCCAATCTGACTTTTTGAGACATGAGCCATCCTCTGACAGTCGAGTCATTTGTTTTTGACACAGGATAATGCTGTTGAAGTGAGTCTAGCATGCAGGCGACTTGTCGAGATGCAATACAAACAACAAATCAGTGGTAGAGTACCCTAAGAGACTAAATGTAGGCAGGTGTGATGGTGTCAAATGATACAAATAACAAGTGATTCTGTAGGACTGACTGGAAATGGGACCTTGTTGTGCTGCGTAGGGGAGCAGCCGCCGTACAGCATCATACAAGCAGAAAGCAGCGTGCAGCACAATAATCTCCACTGCGCTCTTTAACAGAGTAGATGAGTACCTCATTAACAAAGTTCCTGCTGACTCTGAGCTATCACTCTGTCATTCCTAAGCAGTACTTTAGTTCCAGGGTTTTTCAGTCTAATACAAGTACACGGGAGGCCACAATCAGCTATAAGCGTGTTTATGATCCAAAGCCATAATCTATACTAGACTAGAATAAAAATAATTAAAAGGGAAGGTTTGCAAATGTCACACAGGTTTAAAAACAGGGACATTATTCGGAGCTAAATTAGAAGTTATTTGAGTAAAAGTCTTTGCTGCTGTTAATATAAATAATGGCAAATGAGAAACCTGGAGATATTTTTGTTGTCAATGTTGATATATAAAGGTCTTGATTACATCAGAAAGTTGATTGGGCTTTATTCCTCTTTTACTACAGCAAATTGTTAACAAATATAATTTTGTATATAATTTCTGAGCAGTACATATTACATTCTTCAACTGTTTATAGTTACATTTATTGATCCATTTATTAATTTTTTTGAGTTAGTTCCTGTTCTTACTGATGGTATAGAAGCTTAAAAACAGTCGTCTGCCTTTATTTTTGCTCTCTCTTGATGATGAATTCATAAGAATGTCAGGTCCCAGAGAAATGGGAATGTACCAACTGCTCTGTCCTGAAAACATTCAAATCGAAGAAAAAGTATAAATGTTAAATAAACCTACTCTTAAGGAATCCCTTACCATATAAAATATTATATATTTTAAATAAATATTATTTCTATATTATATTAATGTTTTTAATTCATTAAAGGACAGTGTTTTATTTATTTATTAATTCATTTATTTATTTTAGATTATGTGAAGCGTCCGTCATACAAGCCTTTGTGTATGAGTTGCTGTTACAGAAGTAATAATGTACTATATTACAATTATAATATACCTGTGATTTGACTTACAGCCTCACCCTGCAGAGCTTCTGTTAATGCAAATGATTTAAAAGCTTCTAACCTACCAAAATTGAAAACTTTGGCAGGGAAAACTAAAGTTAAGACGCAGTTTTGCATTGAAGCTCAGGGCCACTACAAATCCATCATTACATCAATCACACCGAGCAGATCTGTTTCAACGACACAAAGGTTCTAGCATGGCTTTTTGTGGCGATGTATGAAAAAGAACATTTGAGCTCACTAGCTGCAGATCCAGGCCTGGGTAAACGAATGACGCACAGTTGCCAGATGTAAGTTAATGGAGGATAGGGGGACTAGCAGCAGGTGTAAATCTCCCCCATCCTGCTGAGCTTTAAAAGTCAGTGCTTAGCACCCACAGCTCCGTCATCTGGCCTCTCCCAGCCTCCACGACAGCCCATTTGTCATCATTTTCACTTTTTTGGCAAAAAAATGGAATGTTCTAATGGAGTGCTTTGAACGATCCCAGATGTTTGTTTATTTGTTGTGCTGCAACTGCAAAACAGTTTATTCTTCACACATAGATTCCATTTCAGGGGCGGATATCATAATGAAAGCAAACTGCAGGTGGAAAAAAAAAAGAAGAAAAGTACAGCGTCCCCAGGGTGTCTTCTGTTTGGATATTCTTTTAGCGAAGGCCTCTTGTCTGGAGGGATTTGAAGAACAGTTGTGTGCCATTTAAAATACAGACATCCATTACCGCTACACATGGCCTACAATAACAAAATTTAAATGCACTTCAGCTGATATATGAAGGAATACAGTTTCCTTCGCTGGTGAATGTTCGCTGTTTTACTCACGGAGGAGAAAATAAATGTTCATGAGGTATGATGCAGGTTCTGGAGTAGCATTTATTGCTTTCAGATGTCAAAATGTATGTGGGGGAATTTTGTTGTTTCTAGTCATATTTATGGAGGATCATTGGAGATACATAATCCATTTTACCATTTTAAAATGTTTAATCTATTTGAATTTTTTTAACTCTATTTATTTTTATAACACTATATTTCTTTATATGGTTAAAATATTCAGCGTTACGTTGTATAGGTTACTATGCTGGGTTGCTGCTATGGTGCTTTGTATGTATTAGGAGATGACTTTGGAGAAAAAGCCCGGTCTTTAGGTTGGTTTAAAGCTGGTCGAAGATGACAGCAGTGCTGCTTCCTGTGGCTATGCTGCCGGACTCCAGGCCCTACCATCCTCTCTGTCATACCTCGGCTGCCTTATGGCCTCTTTGCCTCACTCGCTCTCACCCTCCTCCTCCTTCCTCTGAGCCTCTCCTGTCTGCTCACTGTGTGTCCACTCCCCAATTCTAGCCCAACACAAGAGACAAGGGTCTCATTTCCCAAAAGCCAAGACTTCCTCTAGTCCTCTACGCTGTGTGTCAGCTCGGCAGGCACACAGCCCGTCCCCTCTCTCCCATCTCAAGTACTCGTGCCTGTCCTGATTACCTATGGCACCTTGACTCTAGGGGCCTCGGCACAGGTGACATTAATTGTAGCAATATTGAGAAACAGCGGAAAGGCTTTCTGTTCAAGACAGCCTGCTGTCACACATGCCGCTAATTCTGCCGGCCACTGCAATGCAGCATCTAACATACAGCGGGCCTGACAGCACTGGCAACAAACCTTTGGGCAAAGCATGGGCACGATTACCATTCCATCCTATACAGGTGGACTCGATAAATAACTGCATAATTGCATCATGAGATGGTTCACAATGAGTTATTGCCAATGCATACAAATAGCTTGCTTCCTCCTGACACGTCCTGGAGGTGAACTGCATCTTTTAGTGTCAGGGCTTTTCTATTAAACATTTTTTTTTTCCTCCCAGGCACAGCCAAAGTTCAAATAAAGAGTTACTGTGTTAGACCTGATGCATTAAGCAAATAGAATAGGCAATAAGTCAAGATAAATAAAAATGGTGTGATAACGGGGAAAGAATAAAAGGAGGCGAAGGACAAAGATGAGGGCTTGTGTTATCTAACACTGCAGTACAGTATCGTAAAAATAACGAATGGAGAGTGTCAGCGCAGCGAAATCTAAGAGGGAGAAAAAATATTTCATATGTCAGCTCTGCTCACCTTTTAATGGACTATTCTCAAGCAACATGATTTTGACAAAGCACTGGGCTTTCCTCTACATCACTTGAGAGGTGAGGGTCAGCCTTTGTGAAATAGATCTGTCCTTGGTGGGGGGTGGAGAGGCTCTTCGTTGACCTCACATGAAAGCAAAAGTGGCAGCACCATGGCCGCGCTGCGAAAACACAGTGCTCGCCATTGCACGGACAAAAGGACATGATAAATGTTTCCTGCATAAAAAAATCCTTTTTCCCTTCTCCTGAAGTTCAGCGTGTCTAAAGCAGCTCTCCTGCAGAGTCCCCGTCTCATAACCAACAGCGATGGGGCTTCACCAGAGGCTTGGGAAATTTACCAGCAGCTGAGAATAATCTATTGGTCCGTAGTCTGTTTATGAAGAAAAGGTTTCTGAATTTTATTCTAAAATGATACTAAACCACTAGATGGATGTATTATCCTGCAACTGGTTCATGGTATCATTTCTTTCTTTTATTTCATTATCATATGAGATATAACACATGCCTTTGTTTCAAATCATGCTTAGTATACAGAGCATATGTTTCTATATGCCTTAAAACATGATATTAGGGATATACAATATAAACACAATATAACCGAGCACATTTTGTATTCGAGTCGAAAATTTATATCTGAACTACTTTTTTTAATTAAAAGAAATAAATACTTTGCAGTACTTGTAAGAGATTGAATAGTCTACTTGAATGGTGGTATTATTATTATTATTAAAAATCTTTCTTGCTGCCAATATATTAAATTGCTATTTCCAAAGAAATGATGTGCTTATAATAAATCATAGATCATTCTTAGCTTGTTAGTTCATTACTGTGTGTGGCTGGAGCAATGTCATGTCGGTAATGTTCTTATTTTTTATTCTTATTTATAAAAATTTTTTTGTGCACTACAGAACATTTTGGGGGTGATGCAGTAATACAGGACATAAATCTATTAATTGCTCTGGTTCTTAGAAAAATAGTGACCCATGTAATAATAATTTTAAAAAATGACTGTTATGTAATTATTCTGAAACCTGCTCTAGCCGGTGCATGAAGTCGTGTTATTTATTCAGATGTGATCACCATTCTGATTTAACTTTAAATGTCGTAGTAAAAAAATAAGCGCTACTATGCACTACTCACTAGTGCTCAATGTGTTGTATATCATCATGTCCAAAGCTGCAGTGCAGTAATACAGCATCCTAGTGAGATCAGCACCAGGGATGTGTGTGAACACAGTGCCATAGTTCTTATGCTAAGCTTAACTGGCGATGTGTTTAATGCCTTTTTAACACAAAATAAAATAAACTTTATTAGCGGTATAATTTTCTCTTTCATATTAATTATTTTGTGTCTGTGTACAGTATATTGCATCATACTGTGTGGTATTATATAAAAACAAAGGATCTGTATTAGTTTAAATTCTATGGGTTTTTTTTTTTCAGAATTGACTGCTGCTGTTTTGTTGAGTGTGTGATGTTATTCTGTGATTGTGAAAGATGTCATGCTTTGCAGCCTTCAAATGGGAAACATGATTTTAAAAGGCGCCACACTTATCATAAACTTAAAGCTAAAGCATTTCTGTCTAACTATTCTCTTATAATAAATCATTGAAACAAGTATCTTATAATATAACATATAATAATAATTTTAAAAAGGTCTTAAACCTCACACCGGGATCATAATACTTTTAATTACATTTAAATACCCGCTTTAATCTACCTGTGTTGGCAGAAAAGCTGACAAACTTACCTTTGGGGTTTTTTACTTCTTTGGATCTTGGTAGTGGAGTGTAAGGCAAAGAAGTGCCGTCTGATCTGCGATCACTGCGATCCTACAAGACAAATAGAGCAAACATGAACTCATTGTGTTGATGGAGTCTACGATATTGCTACCTGGGCTGCTTTGCATTGCAATCTGGATTTATTAGGTTGGATAGACAGGAAAAATGTACATTATCGATTTCTGAGCTGTGAATGCATTGATCCTAATTGAGTCCTGGATGAAAAGTACTCATTCGTCATCACCAATCAGGAGCATTCATCCAGACTGATGGCATGAAAGGCAGGCGGAGAGAGAAAGAAAGAAGGAGAGAGAGAGAGTCACAAAGAGAGCAAGACAAAGAGGACGAGAGACAGAAAATATAAATCACGGGGTGGGGTAAGGCAGAAAAGCTTCATTGCCATGACTGATTGCCCAAGTGCCATAAATTTTCAGAGTGTGGTGGAAAGGTAATGTTGGGAGCAGCACTCCTGCTTTTATCAGGGTGCTGGACAGCTTTCATTATCTGGCATGAGAGGAGGGGAGAGAGGCGGTGAATAGGGACCCTGCCTTTGATTATCTCTTCCCTTCTTGTTTGAGAGAGGACGAGGGGAAGGCGCCCGCTAGCACTCAGTCAAGGAGGATGCTGCAGGTCAGCCCGGGGTCAGTGTGTCGCTTACTCTCGAACTCCCTCATTATTAACGCACACTGTCATATGCTGGCACGCCAACAGGTGGCATGACAGTAGTACTGCCTGAATGGGAACACTCTGTCATCCTTTAGACTCACAAGGCCTTGCTTAACAGATATGGTCTACCAT
Source organism: Clarias laeviceps (assembly GCA_030014305.1). Taxonomy (NCBI): domain Eukaryota; kingdom Metazoa; phylum Chordata; class Actinopteri; order Siluriformes; family Clariidae; genus Clarias; species Clarias laeviceps. The sequence continues at coordinate 19,300,772 of JAQMYJ010000039.1, forward strand.
TTCAGTTCTTCCGTGTAGTTTTAGTCAAAAGCCCTAGTTAGCATGAGTAAGGCGTTCAACAACATAAACTCTTGCACGAAACAATTCAGGAGCTACTTAATCATGGGGGCAACGGTGACAAATTTAGTCTACAGCACAATTTTTCCCCATATATTCCACCAGCTGCTGCGCTCTGAAATGTTATTTATAAATAAATTGCTTTTTTGCTTGTAAAAGTAATTGATTCTGTTTTAAATATAATTTCAAATTATATCCAGTTATTCAGGAATGCACTGATAAATATAAAGAAAATGATCCATGCTTGCGAATCCTAGTCATTAGGCTTCAATTTAAATTTTCAACATCTTCACTTCATGCATGCTGCCATTAATTATCACCACATTTGTGTAAGTCAGATGGTGTGAGGTAGCCACGGCTTTCGAGCATGTCAGCACTTTCCTTGTTACCAGTTTCAATCTCCTCCAACCATTTGGCTTTAATATCCTAAAGCAGCACTCAGAGAGGGACCGTCAGTCTGCCCTGACTAATTTCCTCCGGGCCTGACAGATCAGAGGCCTTCCCCACCAAACTGCCCTCTCCCCACCATAAAGCCCCTCGTAATCCTGCTGCTTGTCTACAATTAATCTTCCCAGTTGCCACATTATTAACACCACCACCCACAGGCAGGGTCTGGCTCTGCCCCACTGGACACGATGCACCCCCTCCTCACTCCAGCGGCCAGGCACGTCAATCACATGCCGTGAGCAAAAGTCGCCCGCTGTCAACATCAGAGATCCCCCCCCGTCAGCGCAAAGCTCCCCCCCCCTCCACCCAAATGCTAGCCAAGTCCACTGATCACACACCCACACCCTTGAAGAAGATTAATCAGAGCCCTCCCTGCCACTTCCTCCCCTCCCCATCTCCTCCTCTCTTTCTCTTTATTCAATGAGGCATCCTCACGATGAGAAAAGAGGCCTGGCTCATAATGGGAATCCCTTCGTAACAAAGTTAAAGGAAAACTCAATTTGAATGCCAGCTGTTATCTGGCCCCTTTTTTTCGGGGCTTCTTAAAGAGCAGGCGGACAAGAGTTCCGCTTTGATCAGTACCCTTAAGATTTTACACAAACATAATCACAAGCCGAGGGGTCGCTCCAGGCACCAGGAATGAATGAATTCCTCCGGCTTAGAGAACACACAGGCAGTTTAAGGGCCTTTCGCGTTCACGGTGCCGTTTATCTTTATTTGCTTTTAAAAGATATGCATCGGCTTTTCACTAACTCGCACTAGTTACAACTTTCATGTTTGGATTGGTCATTTAATAACAGCTAATAACGACATGAATTGGGATAATGTGCTCCTGAAAGATACACTGAGGAAATCTATGAGCTGATCCCGAAGGGTAACATGAAACAAGAATCACAACGGGAATGAACACTATCGCGGGAAGCTCGATCCTGATGGACTGTGGATAAAAATGGATTCTAAAGCAGATACTCTTTCACTCATCTCTCTGTCTGAGTGCATCTTTATCACAGAACAGTGCAGACTACTTCTGATCTACTGTATGTGCACATCATACAGTAGGAAGGCAGCAGGTGATCCCCTGAAAATCACAAAAAATGTGACCGTATGTGGTGAAAATTTTTAGGGGTGATGGATGATTTTTTTCTCATGAGCACATAATATAAATTTATAGCTTTACATTTAGTATGGATGCTACATCTGGTTTCACTGTTTACAGTACCCCTAAACCACAAACACACACACACACACACTCAAACATCTTTCATTTATATAATTATTAATGCAAATAACTCCAATCTAACCTTAAACATTTCTTCATTAATTCAAGTCTGGTGTTGTTTTTCTTTTAAAGAAAATTGGGGACTAAGCCAAAGTTTCTCATGGTTGAATTCTCCCATTGTGGTGATATTTGCTCCCCACCAACATCTAAAAACATGCACACACAAACATGCATCCATACAGTAAAACGACACAACAGCACAGCTGCACGTGGCTGTACATGTTACGGTCAGATGGGGGCGCTGCAGTGTAAAGTATATAAGCGTCTCCATGGCCACTCATGGTAGCAAGCGTTGGCTCTCCAGGCCGCGGGCATATGCTGCCTGCTCACATCGTTATTGTCTTTATACACTGAGTAATCACGGCAGTTTATGATAATGCAGTCGAAATTTACAAGCTGGGGAAAGAAAGAATCACAAATAATGGCATTAACAGAGAAAGCTACGGCAGCCCTCGTCCCACTGGGGGCTTTGCTATCAGAGGCAGGACTCCTTGCTGAAAATGTCACAGTGAAATATGACTCTGTCGCTGGATTATACATCATGCTCACACTCTCTCCCTCCTTTGGTCGTTTGCCCAACACAAACACAGTAAATGCTGCTAAACCCGGAGTCGTTCATGATTATCATCTCCAAAACAGATCTACTACTTCAGGACGAGAAGGTGAAAAGGAAGTGACCCTTTTCAGAGAGCGTTTTTTTTTTTCCGTAAAGGCCCCAAAGCTAAAGAGAGAGAGAGAGAGAGAGAGAGAGAGAGAGACTCCCCCCCAGGGGTCTAACTTAGAGTACAGTCTAACGTCCTCACTGATTTTTGATTTTTAGCTCACCTTATCCGCAAAAAGACTGATCAGGGCTACAGTCTCTTCACGCACACTCACGTATACTCACACGCATTAAGAGAACGAGAGAGGGAAGGAGGAAGGAGGAAGGAGCAGAGATCAGTGTAAACACCAGTACTTTTTATCTCCTTATACATCTGGACAAGTAGACAAAGTGCTAAAACGAAGTAAATGTGGCCTGACAGCCACTTCAAAGAGTTCAGCCAGGGGCTTACTGCTACTTAAGGCGTAGGAATGTTGTTGCTAAGCATCAGACTACAACCTATCAGGCCCTACAGAAGGGCCTGGTTTCCCTTTAAGAGGCAGAGTGGGAAAGCAAGAGAGCGAGAGAGAGAAAAAAAAGGGGGAGGGGGGGCAAAGGAGAAAGCGAGAAATAGTGGAAACTCGACAGTAAGGGGAGGCTGGGGATTCAAGGAGAATTTTTAGCTTAAAGCAATTGTTAGAAGAAACAAGCTTTCTGCTTTGTTTTCTCTTGACACCATTTCGGCTTTTTGTGCTTGCAAAAGACATGTAGAAAAATGTCTTTTGATACGTTTTCTCTTTGGGTCTTTATCAAAAATATATAAATAAATAAATAAATTCTGTGGGCATGAAACTTTCCCTGTCTTTCTCGGAACACTCGCAGAGTTCTCTGATGATCTGAAGATCAGAGAAAAGCAAACTTGTATGAGCATTTGAGTCAACACCAAATGTTATCTTGGCGTCTTTTTTTTCAATAAATTTCGCCTTCATTTCTACACTGAGAAATTGCGTGTTGGCTGTTGACCCGAATCTACGCTGTGACTCTGAGCAAAATCCATTAAACCAGACTCATATTTGCACTTAGTAAACCGTTTCACTCAATGTGAGTTTTTTTTTCTTTTTTTTTTTCTAAAAGTGAGTTAAAACGACAAACTTGACCAAAAAGTAGGACATGATGAGAAGATGCTGACGCTGGGAGGCGAGGAGAGTTTCCCTACAGCACTTACAGTACACTTCAGTAAGATAGTGCAGATAGGATTCAGTAATTCATGTTGTTATGTGTATAAAAAGCACACAATTTTTTCTTAGCTAATGACTAAAGGCTGTGGTGCCAACTTTTTCAGCTTGCTATGAGACTGGCAGCCAGCGTGTGCATTTAATGATTTACCGGTTCTGCTTCAGTGAGTCCACGCAAAGCAAATAGATCATCTGATCAGTGATCACAAGCGAAACCGGCTTTTTTTGCCCGAAGGCTGGCCTCGGCGCTTACCGAAGCCGCTTCAGTGTTAGACAAGCAAAGGTTAGGCACAACAGGAAGTTAATCGTCCATATCAACAAGCACTACACTTAACTCGCTTTTTAGGGGTTGAATTTTAAAGAGCCAGCTGACCTTTTATTGCTGGGTACTTCTAAACGTCGACTGCGGTCGTTTAAACATCGCCTGCATAGGTGTAATAAACAGATAAAATAACACGGGCGTAAAGGGTTTCCAATTCATTCAAGTCAAGATTAACACTCTGTTTCGTTTATATACTCCTTCTACGACCACCATATGCACCATCCGATAGTTACGGGAACCTTTTTACCTAAAACCCCTTCAACGAAAGCTGAAGGATTTGCTTTCCTGGTGGCCAGGCTCGATTTGTCATTTAGGTTAAGTTTTAGCTCTAAGCAACACGGTTACATATTCACCAATCCTGCGCTCTGTGCACATGTAAATCCCTGATATAAACAAGGTAGCGCTTCTCTTCCTTTAGGGCTCGAGTGCCAGCAGAACTTTAAGGTACATTAAGCTTGTCTATATCCGATCACGCTCACAGACTAACATGTCATTAAGCTAAACTAAGATGCAGATGATTGACAGAGAACATATTAGATCTACATAATGCTAGCCAAGAGTGCTTTTAGGATACCGTTGAATACACTATTCATATAATAGTATATAATAAATATTCATATAATAGTATATAATAAATATTCATATAATAGTATATAATAAATAATTATGTTAAAAGTAAAAAATAATTATTTACCACCTGGACATCGATCTAAATCCTACCAAATCCTGTCCTCTTTCTTGTTCTCTGCATTCACTGCAGACGCTTCCTACCCAGTGACACTGTGTGGCTCTTCCTGTTCCTATTAGGAGCTGCGTCTAATGTCAGAAATGTTTTCTTTTTCTTTTCCTTGAAGTGATGTTAAATAATTGAAGATTCTCCGAGGACTGTCACCCTGAGTTGTCTTGGATGTTTCCTGTGCAATTAGATACTTTGAGACATTTGAAGAGGACTCACAAAGCAGAGTCACACAAAGTGACAGGAACTTAAAGGAAATTAGCTCTTCCCCCGAGTGAAATGTGACGGTTACTTAGCAGTGCTTAGCTCTCAGCGTGCTTTTTATTTTTTATTTATTATTCCTTTTTTCATCATAAGATCATAAGCAGGATGAAAACTAATTTTGCACAGGTGAAAAAAAAAACTGCTCTGAATAATGAGATCTGATGTGCGCAGAAGAGATATAGGACGAAAGAAGGCGTGTGTGTGGATATACACACGCTCGTGCAGACGTACGTAGGTGATAAACATGGTTGTTCGGGACTAACCCAATCTCCAGCAGCAAACAAATGAGCGCAATCATGGTATTCGGTGCACACTAACTTTGCTATAATCAGTATTGTGTTTTTAATAATACTTTCAGCTGAAGGATGAGAACTCCAGCCAAAACGCTGTTTAATGGTCTTATTTTTCTTCTGGTATCATAGAGATGGATAAACAGAGACACAAACCGATCACACAACATTTATAAAGGGCAAATTCATGAGTACGAAAAAACCCCTGACTTCTTCTGACTGTTTCCAGATACTTACAAATTACCCGCCAACTCGCAGTTATTGGAAATTGCGCCGAGCCGTAGGATTACAGACTGTCACTTTTTATGAGCGTGAGTAATACCACACTCGCCATACTGTTCTTACTCATACCAGACAACAGGACAAACAATAAGGGAGGGTGTGGGGGGATGGAGGGGGGGGGCTCCAGTGGGTGTACCGCTCGGGTTTGTGTGGTGTAAAAAGCTGGAAGAGAGAGATAGCAGTCGGGCCGCTCCTCCCGGCATCCTCCCCTCCTGAGGAGAAGGACTTATGAAGGTGAGCGCCCCGCTGACAGGCAGGAGAATAAAGGAGACAAACCCCAGATAAAAATTAAATAAAAAGTAGCTGTCTTAAACAGTAATTGCACTCCTTTGCTGAGCAGGCTTTCAGATATATAAACTTGATTTACTATCAGCTCACAACTACAAATCAGGGGGTCCGAGAAACACTTGTGCTATGAAATTGTTTAATCTCATCAAGTTCTGCTTTCACAGCAAGCCATAAATCACAAACTCTTTGTTATCATAGACCTCCATGAGCGCCTCTCAGGCAGGCAATGGATCGTGGGTATATATAATCTTGACTGCACAAACAGCCGGGTTGTCAGTGGCTGAAATACTTTCATATTAGCTGCGCTGCAGCTGCTGGAACACAAGCCCGTGATGGATATCTCATTTCCAATGCTCTGCATCTATTTCCAGCAAATTATTACGGCATAAATTTCTTGTCCGCAGAAACGGCCAATTAATTAAGTTAAAAATGGACCCATGATCACATCTACAAAGCAAACAGAAGAGCAGGGGCCGTTTTACAGTAAGTGGATTTACCTTCGGGTCAGTTTAACGAATGATTTTAAACTTTGTCATAAACTTCCAGACAGGCCAATATCTACACAGGAGCCCCTGCACAGACTAGGTGCTGACAGATTTACATAAAGCTTATTTATGTGTGGGGGCCTGCAGTTGATGGCTGAGGTAGAAATAAAGTTTACTACTGCCCAGAGGAAGCCGCCAACCTCGAATTTTCCATCATCAGCGAAATAGAAGATAACCGAATAATACCTCGACTGGTCTTAACACAATATACAAATTTAAGGCTCTATCAAAGTGAATAATTCATATCCGAACACGGGGCATTTATCAGAGAGTGAATCCTCCAAGTAAGATGTGCACCAAGATCTATGTGTGTTTCAACTTCTTTTGAGATAAATCAAGCAGAACTGTTACACTGGTACACCGGCTCTGGCTGGGACTAATGGCATAAATCTCTCACGTCTCCGAAAACAAGGAAAAATGGGTGCCTGCTCTCACAAAAAAAGAATTTTTTATATATACAGTAAATAATAATAGAAACTAACATAACTGCCAAACCCACTCATTAGAGGCAGTAAACTGATGTGAGAGGGAACATCAGATATGGAACATAGTATTGTTAGTTTAATTTTAACATTAGAACTCAGCATTAAGCTCAAGTATGTGTTTAATCTAATTGCTGTTCTTCAGTTCCTCTCTCTCGCTCCAAAAACGTCGAGAGCTTATCACCCAAAAAATACATAAAGAATTTAAACATGTTATGATCTTGATAGCTCCTTATCCTTATACATTTTCTTTAAAATATGTTTTTTGTGCACACCTTTCCGATTGTAGTTCAGACAGGAAATACCAAAAAAAAAAAAAACAACAACACAAAAACCCAGCCGAGCGCTGATCAGTGTTTACTCAAGCCACTAAATGGAGCCTTAACTTAAATGTTTCCGAATGCCAGCGATCGCTTTCAAAGAATGTAAAAGTCGATTAAAAACACAAGTTTCAAACAAAAAAAAAAATATATATATATATATACACAAGAAGCTAATCATGGCTGTTGGACGTCCCAGTGATAAGAAGCTAAACACAGTCTGGGCTGGGCCTACATGCCATGCTTAAAAAGGCTATGTTCTCCTCTGAATAGTCAGGCTTCATTTATTATTTATAATCCTGGCAGTCTGTACTCTGATTAAGGCAGCAGAAATTTGTTTTACCGGACTTTGCCTTTAATCTGTCTCTTGGTGAGATAGATTAGCCAGGACTGTGCCAGCACTGAGCTCTCTTTGCTTTGCTCTGTTTCTCTCTAACCGTGACATGTCAAGAGCAGACACATCTGTTTCGATGTGGAAGACAACTCTGGTCCACGTCAGTCCTCCCCCACCATTTTCACCCTCCCTAGAACTTTCACTGAGTATTGTGTCAAACAAATCCCTTCCATGACTGAAATGATAAACTGTCTTTTTTTAGGAAATAAATACCGCTCCATCATGTGATCCATTTTGCTTTTTAATGGTGGCACGTTAGCGGTGAATAAGAGAGGGTTTAATAAACTAGGCGGAGGGCCAGTCTCAGGGCTCGCCGTCTCATGAATGTTTTCTGTTTCCCTCTTGGCCTACTCGCTGGTGCTAAATCATTGGCTGCTGTCAAGGAGCACTAAGCTAGTGTGCGTCATTGGGGAGTGCAGGAAGCACCGGGTATAATTCTGTCCATCAGTGTAATTTATTATATTGGTAGCTTTGTAATCATGTGCTATAAGTTATAGGGCCTGACACAATGGAATTTACTTTGAAGGCAAAAAGTGTTCATCATGCTTAAAGGTCTGGCCAGACCTTTTCTACTGTATTTACATGAGGAAAAAGAACATAGACAAGTGTTTTATTCCTCCATCTAGACACCTACACAATGGCTTTGTGGACACAAGACAGGAGAGAGAGAGTGAGAGAGAGAGACGCACCTAAAAACAAGAGAAAGGGAGGAGTGATGTCTGGATGTTTGTGAACTGTTGGCGGTGTCTGAGGCTGTGTCCGTTGCTATTCAGTGAAATTTAAAGTGGGTGTGCCAGATTGCATCCCGTGGGAGCTCTTCAAAACTCTATCCTGGTATATAGATCTCCCTCTCTCTCTCTCTCGCTCTCTCTCTCTCTATGTATAAAAGAGATGAATTAGGTCTGTATCTCAACAACCCAGTTTTATTGTCAGATTTTGACCTAAGCAGTGGTGGGGAAAACAAGTTCATATGGTATTTTTAAAACAGGTACCAAACACCCTGAAAAAAATAAAGGAAACAGGTTATAATCATCTAAATATAGTCGTAGGAAAAATGTACAGAGGTGTCAATTAGTTTATTAATTATGGACGTCATTTCCAGAATCGCGTCGTGCAGTTCGTTTGACCTAACAGAGATGCAGGCTGATTTTCAAGACGGGTGCCTACGCGTTCGCTGTGGATACAATTGTGTTTAGCATAAAAGAAACATGGGGTTGTGAAGCCCTAACAAAGAGCTATATCTCCCTGTGGCCCGCTCAACATGCCACATTTGCATATCAAGCCAGTGGGGCTGATATGTAAACATGTTCCTTCATCAGATGGTGCCGACGTCGAGAGCCATTCAGCTGCCTGTTAGCGGGCTGCATTAGCGCCAGACAAAAGCAAAGGGCTCTGAAAGAGACATCTCATGTCACAGCCCATGAGAGATAATGAAATCGTTGTACCTCCTTGATCACGTGCACGCACACACACACACTCTCGCACAATCACACACCCACACACAAGCACACACAGAAATTCCTGTACACTTCAGTGAGATAGCCTGCCGTTCATTTGGTTTTCATCTGAATGCCTTTTTTATCTGAGCACTTCAATTTGCAAGCCGTGCTGGAAGGCAGCGCCTCCTGATATGTTAATTGGGGGGTACTTAAGCACTAAAAGATTAACATAAAACCCTTTAGAAACAAGCTAATAGTTTATGATAATTCATCCATGGCCTTTGTCTGTCCATCACCACACTGCCTCCAGCTGTAATTTTATCAAGAGCCTGTAAAATATCATTTAAACAAGTTCACTTACTGATAATTAATAACAGAAACCGCGTTATTCAATTGAACTACCCTGACACCATTAACAATCCAGAAAGTAAAACATAATTAAACCGTTCTATTTTATTAACCTATTCATTAAGTCGTGCAAATGATGACTCGGAAGCGCTGTCACATGGAGCAATTAGAGGAGCACGCGAGTCTCTATTTAGGCCGTGTTTGATTAGGGCCCTTTCAATTAGACAGGTAACAACACAATCTGACTCGCCTGCAAACGCAACTTATGGAGAAAGGCGACAGAACGGCGAAGATCCCACGCATATTAAACAGATAACGCCGTTCAAATCAAACAGATTTTAAAGAAAAACTTTTCTGCAGTAAAATTTGTCCCCCTACTGGGAAAAAAAGTTTGGATATATATACTGTATTGCTTTCCTCAAAATCTAAAAAAAAAAAAAAAAAGGAAAACAACAACAAAAAATATCCTTTATCGTCAGTATTTTTATAAAACTATTTAACATCATTCATACATCCTACTTACATCCTAACTACTAAAGTAACACAAGTAGTGTTTTTCTCCTCTTTCTCCACATGCATTGCTCAGTGTTATACTGTATATAGCCTTTATAACCTGTTCATGCCTGCTATCTTAGTCTGACAGTAGAATTTAAAAAAAGAAATCATCACCTAAAAGATTTTAAATGAAGCAAATTATTAAACTAAATAGCTTTAGTTATTATTTATTTTTTAGTTATTATTAGTTTGCTGAGACTTAAAGAAAGGCTATTTTATTGCTTGTTGCACTGTTTACTGCTTAACATAATTAATTTCATAAATTCCAAATTAAAAACATTACATTTGAAGGCATTACTGCTTTACAAAAAAAATTAAGTGCTTAAGACTTTTTGCGCTGTCTTATCAATCCTGTCTTTAAACATAAACTCATTTCCCTGAATCATCTGCTGTAAGACTTATCACCTGACCCCTCACATGACTCACTCACCAGACTTTTAATCACATGTCCTCCCTTCTACACACACGCACATGTCCTCCCCTCTACACACACGCACTTGTTTCAAATCAAGAGTTCACTACATATACAGTACACATCTCAGCCCTTCATCCCAGTACTTATTTGCTTAAGTTACTTATTTGTACTCGCATGTTGTAATGGATTTTTGACCTTGATTTGGTTATTATTTGCTTTGTCTGATAGTTTAATGTATCTGACTTTGACTTTGTGCCTGGGCTTTGGACTGGACTGCTTCGCCGATAATCTTGCATCTGCATCAAAAGCCGTTTCGGTTTCCAGACTGCATAGTGTAGTTTTTGTTTATCAGTTTATCATTTTCCTCCTGGTTCATACCTTGTGTGTATGTAATAGAGTAAACGATAAAAACGAGGTTTCACCCGACTTAAAATGAGCATAAATAAGTCTGAAATAATTGTAGTTTTACAATCCAGAAAAGCTGGTGGAGGTGTTTTATAATGATATGTATGAGGTGATTATACATTTTCCACTTCATAACCCTTCCTAATCTAATAGAAACCCAAGTTCCCAAGGCTCTAAACCTAGCAAATTCAGTACTGAAACACTACACGCTGTCTAACCACAACCTCATCGCTGTCCAACATCGACCTCAAACAGTGGTCACACTATCGGAGACAGGCGTGACTGTGTCCATCAAAGTGGCCGAGCAGCCCGTCTCTTCATGTACAGAGGCATCTTTATCAGCGTGTCTCATTCGGCCTGCAGCTCAGAGCACGTCTCCGGAGTGTCAGAGAGCAGTGGAGTGGAACCGTGAGACGGGAGATCGGGCCTCAGTGAGCAGACCGTGTATGATCCTCCACTCAACCCTCGTTGATATGTTAGTCAGGGGCAGACAGATGCACCAGGTCTGATCATGGGCATAGCGAAGGGCACCACAACGCACCACGTCACTCCTGAGCAGGTGTGGCTGTGGCCTGGCAGCTGATCTCTCTCTCTCTCTCTCTCTCGCTCTCTACCAAGTGCATTCAAATGTATCTGTCTCATGAATTATTCACCGGGCCTGCTCTTGCAAGTGCTCAAAAAGGCTATTCATTTATCTGGCATACCTGATGCGTGGCAAAATGATTGGTCTGTGGCTGCTGCTGCTGCTGCAAAAATGTTCCTAAACAATTTGCTTCAATTTTCGACAGGAATTATTCTGTTCTTTTCAGGACGAGACAGGCCGTGTGCATAATGATGTTATCCTAATGGTGTGACAGTAAGGCTACAGGCCCATGACATTTGCTGAAGAAATGCATCACTAAGCAGCTGCTGAACTATGTTCTCACTGGTCCAATGAACATCTAAATCCAGAGCAATCCATCTTCCAGAGGTAATACGCCAGTCACTGACAAATGGATACATCCAATTATTCATTCATTCATTCCTTCCTTCTTTCATATAGATACATAAACAAGGTCTTTACACATCCGTCAAGTGCAGTATAATTCTCAAATAAGCAATGAATTTGCAAATAAGCTGGTAAAAGCTACTGGAAATCCTTCCTAACATGATCAAGGTGCCCAGGTTAGATGCCCATCCTCCACCACACCGGTCTAGGGTGCTGCTACAGCGTGAGGCACAATTAAAGGTAAGGTGAGGTGCAAATGAAAGGAGCTGGAGTGCTGAGCTCAGAGGCAGTTCCCTGATGGGAGTGTGTTAGAGTGCGTTACGGCTCAAGTGCTGAGATTGAAAACCCAATTCAGACAGGAGTGGAGTCAGCTCCCACTGCTCACCTCTGAAAACTAATGAATTGGTTGCAGGCGTGACAGTCGAGTTAGATTACCTTGTATTTTTTATCAGAGTGAAGAGTCCACACTGTCACTGAATTTAGATAATGAAGTACAGCATTACACACAGCCTTTAACTCTGTGTATTCTCTTATGCAGACAAACGAAGCTAAAGTACGTACACATTAAGTTGATTCTATTTTACTGGCAGGTAAAATATTTTTGTTTATGTAATGGTTTCATTTAATATCACAGAAACACTTCAGACCTACTGTATAGTCTGAGACATGACAAGACATGACAGGTTACATACAGTGACATCAAGTGTTACATCCATAAACCTGATTTATTCATACATTTATCTTCAGTAAAGGCTTTAAATGGTCACGGTTATAATGGAGCTGGTGCTTTTCCCAGGAACAGGCCATTGACATTTCAATGACGGAGCAGTCTTTGTCGGCTCGCCACATTCACAGACCCAGGGGTAATTTAGAACAGCGGATCTGCCTTACGATTTTTTGAGGATGTGAAGGGGGGAAAAAAACTATAAACCAGGAGGAAACCCAAACAAACATGAGAGAACGTGAGACAGTCCACAAAGACCTGAGCTCAGGATCAAACTGGTGAACTCAGAGCTGCAAGGTGGCAACATTATTCAAGGTCATAGCACATCGTTTTTCAGCTTTAGATCTAACAGTCAGACCGAGGTTTATAATACCAAAATCACAAACATATTTAAAACACAGGCTATGTTCACATTACCATCCTGAAGTGACTCAAATCTAATTTTTTCACCATAATGTGACACAGATCAGATTTTTTGGCTGTACATGTGAACAAATGTGATGTTTTTCCGATCCGATCTGAGTGACTTTCGTAAGTGGTCCTATATGCAGATTGGTTAAATATCTGATATGTGGTAATGCGCCTTAAATAAGAACCTGGTCGCGATTAATTCTACTTTTTGCCTCACAACATTTTGCAAATGTTATGTCCTGGCATCATCAATCAGCACTAACAGCGTGGGGATTTCATAGCAGTGTTAGCAAAAGCTGCTAAAGCAGCTAAAGTGAGGTGACCAGCTTTCTTCCTCAAAAGATACAGCCGACTAACTGCTTGACGTCCTCCAGGGTAAAATCCAAAGCTTTTTTTTTTTTTTGCTACAATTGCATCCATTGTTTGAAATGAATGAGCAGTCGCACAAATATGACGTGTTTTAACCCAGATGTCATGAGCACTAAAAATATCGATGTGTGCATGCATGCCGTTTCAGAGGACAGACGTGTCCATATTATAGTCTGATAATGTGAACTGACATGCAAATCTGATCCGACCAAGAACTTGTAATAGAACCATATGAGTAATGGGAATTGTAATGGGAACATAGTCATAGAATTAAAGAGCAAATGAGCAATATGTTTAAAAAAGAGCCACCTACTGTATATAGCTTACTGCTCACCAGTGCATGCACAACATGTGTGGGTCTGATATGCACGACAACAGCACACCTCTAAAATAACACAAAGTAAACCTGGCGCGAGACCCGTTATCTGCAGTGTGAGGCTGTGTCTGTGTGTCTGTGTGTGTATGTGTGTGTGTGTGGCTTCAGAAAGCCCCGAGTCTCATCTCTGGACTTTATCTGTCCCACTGCAACATGACAGTTTGTAATATAAAAGCATCTGGAGTCTCTTGTGAAGCACAAGCTTATCTGGACCTAAACATTTCCCTAGTCCAGACCTCACACTGACACGCTCGCCCTCTCATCCAATCTCTTTCTTTTTTGCTTGAGTGCACCGTCCTGCTGTTCTGTGATATAAGCAACAGTTTACATCTACGACAGAACTGAAGAGCTCACAGACAGCTTACCAAAACAGGGCTTAGTCACGATGGACGACACCTGTTTGTCATTTTTCTCGTGAATCCGCATCTGGGAAGGTTACACTCGGTTCACTCCGATCATGATTTACAATAGCGGTGGGCGGCGCACTTAACGGTTTTAATGAAAGAACTGATTTTAAAAGAGAAACACGCTGCGATGAGGCTGGAAAAAGTTTTCCTGATTAGATATCACGATCATTCATGTCTTGGACATTTAAACGCTATAAATGTCAGTCAGAAGAGGCGCAGTGATGTTTTGTTAAGCCTACAGAGTAATCCTCTGCCTTCCATCAGATAGAATTGCACTCCCTGAGATCTATCTCCTCTCTTTGATGTCAGTATGTCCTGCATGGGGCTAGCCATCAGGAAGGAACATCTAAGATTACTGTTTCTCGTTTTTTCCCCATGCTTTCTTGTTGCACAGCTGCTATTGCTGTGCTGGTAGTGGCCTAGAGCCTGCAGAGGGGCTGTTCTGATTCCCTAAGCACAGATCAGGCGTGCTCACATGGCCCGTGGCTCACTTCAAACACGGCCTAGCGGGGCTAGCAAACTCCCCCTGAGCGCTAGCCTGCTGCTCGCGGCTCCCCTCTCACTCAAACACACAAGCACACACACACACATCTCAACACCAACACCCTCTGTAAAAATAGAAAGAGAGGGTGGGGATTTGAGCGTGTGTATGATATGGGGTATGAGAGAATGCTCTGGGTTTGTTTAGCAGTGTGTGTGTTTCTCCTCAGGGTAGCTTGGGGCATGGCATACAGACCTCGCAACCTTGGACAGCTAGGGAAAAACTTCTCTGCTGATCCAATCAAATTTTAATGGACTAGGGCAGTACATTTTTCACAGATGTGATGATGCTGTGGCAAAAAGACACACACAGGAGTGAAACATCACTACAGAACCATTAAAGAGAATCGAGCACATATCCAGGATAAATCACACAATAAGAGGAAGGATTCGTGTGTAAGATTATCATTCATACTTATCCTCTTATTAGAAGTGCTATATTTCACTTAAACACTTAAAAGGAAGAAAGCTGACAGACTACTCGAGAAAAGCTTTGATCCTGATCAGAACCATATCCACAAAAAGCCCAGCCGACTGGAGGATCAGGACCTGCGGAGTTCACAAAGGGCTGGCCTGCAAATCGCTCTTTTCTGCTCTCTTCGTGTAGATGAACGTGCTATGTCACAAAGGATTACATAGCACATTTGCACTCTCTCTTTCTCTCTCTCCTCTAATCATCGCCAATTAAAGCACATCCCCTGACTTCCCGCATTGACAGGAACTCCCAGTCCTGCCTCCCCGAAACATAACACTTTCTGGAAAGTTCTTTATTTTTATTTGCAAACTTGTATTCCTATAAACTGCCAGCTAGTTGACAATCGAACTGAGAATTGCTTCAATGACTAACTTGTTGTCGTGATGAAAAACACTCAATTTCCTTGCGGCGCCTGACAAGGATGTGATTCGGATCAATTCGACACCACTTTTGTATCGCAGGCATCAAATTAGCATCGTCTCTTGTTGTCCTTTCTTCCTGAACGTCAGGACGCTCTTTATAATGTCAATCAAAATTCTTTCACCTTTGATATGCGGAAGAGAGGAGTGTAAATTGTTTTTATTAAAGCTGTCAGGAGTTAAGATGAGAGTGATCATGCCCGACAGCGTGTTGTCATCTCCCACTGACGACCATAATGAGAAGCCTACTTATGAATGTCCTCTGCCCTCCTGTTTGTCAACGGAAACACGGTCCAAACTGCCTTGCCACTTACTGCAAATTGTGTCAGACTGTGCCAAAAAAACAAAACAAAAAAACAACAACCAGGAGTGAGTACAATGTCACAGACAACTCAGAAGAGGAATGGTGATGATTTGACAAAAGAAGCCCATTCAGGTTGAGGTTTAGGATGATTCCTCACAGGTTCCTTTGGTGACCTTCAGAGGAGCTGCACCTCTCGGCTGAATGGTCTCGGTGACAGCACCGGTCAATCGATCTGGGCTTTGTGCTGTCTGAACAGCCATCAGTCGGCACCCTGGAGGAGTGCAGAGAGGTTTTCCATCCTCGGCAGCCAGACTGAGGGCGACAGCTGTCAGAGGCAGTTCTGCCAGTAACTCGACAGTCACACAGTGGTTTCCACACACAGCCTCATGTCACTTACATTATCTGATCCTGCATTCTCAAAAACTGGGTTAACTCTAACCCAATTTGAGACATTGCTTGATAACTCACGCTGGGTAAAAATATTTTTCATTAATTTCAGCACACACTCTTACAGTATGCGTGGTACCCAACATGCTTAATTAAGTAAGGTTAGTTCATTATGATTCATTTATTAAATATAGAAAGAATAGTTAGTTATGTCCCAGAGACCGATCATTTTTAGCATTATGTCTGGGATGTTCTGCTTCTAACAAATATGCTACAACTACTTATAATTTTTTATTAAAGCTGTTTGTTAAATAAACTACCTTTGCTTGCTGATCCTGTTGGCTATGCTTGCCCTCCATGTAATTTGTATTTTGCATAACATCAGCTGAGCGTTACATTCTATTATATACAGTATGTATACATGTTAGGTTTACATATAAAAAGTCACACACTCTACTATTTTATTAGAATGCATTTATTGTAGCATCGAACAACTCAGTAATGTATTTTCCAGCACATACCAAAAACTTTGGAGGGGGTTAAGGTCAGGGCTCTGTGGTGGCCAGTTCATGAGCATAAAATGATTCCTCATACTCTCAGTCAATACTCTTTCACAGTCTGAGTCTTGCAACATGTCAGTGCCATGAGGGAAGAAAAACAAATGATGTGATAAGCTGGTCATTCAGTACAGTCGGGCCATCGGCTGACTTAATTTTATTGCCACATAATGTTCCTGAATCTAGATCAGGCCAGCCCCAGGTCATAACGCTGTGTCCAGAGGTTTGTACAGTGGCCACTATGCATGATGGGTGCATCACTTAACATTGTTCATCATACAACTTTACCAAGTGTTTACAGTATATGATCTCCAATCACAATAATTAATGATTTTTTATGATGTCATTTCTTCTGTTAAGTTGATGGCTCAGTGCTATCCTTCTAGGTTTTCATAATGCTTTGAACACTTCTTAACCCAAATCCATTGGTATCAGGAGTCTCCCCGGTTGTTTTCTTTGCCTGATGCAGGCTAAAGATTTGACCCTTCTGAAACACAGCAACATCTTTTGCATGACCACTTTATATGTTTAAGCAGTGAGAAGATACTCAACATATTAGTGAGGGTTAAAAGGACTGTTGCCAGCTGAAACACATTTCTGTAGTAAACCCTGCAGTAATTATACAATCAAAGGCTCATGGCTATTTGCTTATTTAAAAACAAGGGGTGACTTTCTTTTGGCTAGACAGCGAATTCTGTCTCTTTTATATGCATTTCCACCATGTGATACAGAATTTCAAACACTCTGCATCTGATTACAAACTATACTGATTAGAATTCCATCCATTTTGTTAAATCTCAAAATATACAACTCGATGAAAACCTGGCTAAACTTATGGACCAGGTTTTAGACATCTGACTGCATTTAGTGTCATATTTATTAAACTGATTACACAACATGATTTTTGCAGGACAATAGTTTAAGCAAGACCAAGACCACTTAATCCTGGTTTGTTTTTATACACACACACACACACACACACACACACACACACACACACACACACACACACACATTTATATATACAGTATATATATATATATTTCCTCTTATCCTCCTGACACTCGAATGTCCTCATTGTCTATATACTGTTAGGACTGTTATATTTAATTTGTTTGCCATTGATTATATTTATAGTTATCAGATATGAATAAAGAGATACAATCAGTAGAAATTGCCATGTACACAACATTTTTTGTTTTCCCTTTATTTTTTTGTGCAGTGTATTAAAGTTATATTATTATTATTATTATTATTATTATAACCTAAGGATTCAATAAATGTTATTAAAAAAAATTGGCAAGTAAGCATTTTTGCTTGTGTGAAATAAATCATGTGTCTTTTGTGAGTAAAACATATCTATCAACCTAAATACCTACTTATGGAGCTAAACACCTTTTTTTGTGCCAATACAACAATAAAAGAATAATATCTTCACAGCCACTGATTAATTCATCACATTACTAACAAACAAATAGACTTCAGATTACAGAGTGTGCTAAATCACTCAAGGAAACAAGTGTCTGCAGATTAAACCGGTACCGCACCACAATGGCACACTAGGTCCTTAACGGTTAATAAGGCCATGACTGTCCCAGACTCACTGAGGCAGTTGCAATCTGCTGGGTCAGATGAGATGCTTTCATAATCAGTCTCTGTCACTCGCCACATCCATTATCTTGTCCACGAGTGTCCTGGACGGCCCGGTGGAATTCCCAGGGATGAGCAGGGCTTTCTTACTCTAATCAGAGCTCACAAGGGTCCTTTGATCCACTGGTCTCCTCTCTCTAGTACACTTCATCACCTTTATTTTCTGCCATAATTGCATGTGAAAGATTCCTTCTTTGATAATGCCTGTGTGCCAATCAGACAAGAGCGAGGAGAAGAGGTGTGTGTAGTGTCTGATCGGAAAGAAAGGAAGCTCCTGTGCCTGCATCAGACAAGCACGTTTCTCACAGATATGACATATCTATCATCCCTGCTCAGGATATGAACCATGCTGTTGACTTAATGCAGAGAGAAGAGCGCAAGAGGGAAGGGAATGAGCGGGGGACGGCGTGAGTGTGACAAGTGAGAGGAGAAGAGAGACAGGAGAAGGACTATGAGTTAAAATTATGTTGGATACAGCAATTATTTTAGCTGATATCTCATGATTACAGGTCCTTAGTCCTCTGTCTTGTACCACATTGTGCACAGTCAGGTGTATCTGTCTGCCATCACCTGCTGACAGAGCCACATGCTTTTCAATTACCAGCCTGTACCCATGCTCTCAGCACTGCTCAGTGACTAATAAACAATTAATTGTGTAGAGGGAGAGTCTGCTAAAGATGCAAACACAGTCACTCCACAACACACCTCCCCTGTGACTGCCTGCTACTCAGCCTAAGCCTCGAACATTTTCTATCTTCACAAGCAGTATTCAACCTCATCATCCAAACAGCTGGGCTCTGTGGCAGCTTCAAGCAGTGAAAACGTAACACATCACTAGAGGGAGCTCACAGTCACAGAGACAACAGATAAAGCCAAGGCAAGAAACTAGAACTGAAGAAGCTGATTGTGAATAGTAGTTTGGGTGTGGTGTGGTGTAGTGTAGTGTAACCAGCATGGAAACATGCCAGTCAAGGATTCATACTGTAGGTACCCTACGGAGCTACTGTACGCTAGACATCACCAACACCACCAACATCCCATAAAACTTTTGAGCGTCAATTTAACTTTACTCTAAAAAAAATAAAAAAAATAAAACTATTTCAATATTTGAATATAAAATGCAGGACAGTTCTTTAAAAGCTCAGACAGAATGATTTTGTTTTATTATAGACATGCAAAGTAAAACCATTTTAACTCTAAAACTAATTAAATGTGTAGGAACGTCCGCCCATGGTCTTAAATGAAAACAAAATGGCCAAAGTTGAAATTAAATTGTAAAATAAAATATTTAATATTTAATTGACCAAAGGCTAGTTTGTTCGGCATAAAAGTCAATGCAGTACAAATCGCCAAATTCTGGCTATGACAGAAAGTTACGGAACACTCAGTGCACCACAGCATACCTCGCACAGGGCCAGGCAGGCAAAGAGCCCAAGGCCACGAACCCAACCTCCAACCTCCCCAGATCCCATGCCAATCGTGCACCCAATGAATACACCAGACAAACAAGTCCGATCCACAGTGGCCCCACCCTGTAACCCACAGCACCCAAAAGAACGCTGCTAACGTCCTGATGCCAGACACCATAGCACACAGCACACATCCAGAGACCCTACAGAGCCACGCCTCGAGGAGCCAGAGCTGCCCCAGTGGCACAAGGGGAACGCAAAACCTGGCTGATCTATTATGTTCATAAGGCAATTTTTAAGAACTTCAAACGTTAAGTGAGTTACAGCTGATTTGCAATAACTAATACAGTAGTTACACCTCATGTGATCTAAAATGGCCAGTGAGTTTGCATGTTGTAGCATCTAGCAACAACAGCTAATTACATATCCAGTTTTTAACCCAGTGTTAAGGAGCAAATAGCAGTAAAACTGAACAACCTTCCCTGGCTTTATGAGAAAACAACAAAAACTAAGATGTGATTAATGATGAGATAAAATATGGAGGCATGTATCATGCATTGGCTACATGGACAAATTTGTAAAACAGAGAGGCTATGAGCTCATGAACTCCCTATGTCATAACATATAGTATATGTAAACACAGTAGTCCCAATGTGTGGTTGGTCTTCAATGCTGGCTTCTTCTTCTTTAAACTTCTTTATCCGTCTGTGCACATTACTCTTGTCAATGGTGTCATCTTCGTAAATATTCTATAGTGCAGTGGGAGTCCATCAAATGAGACAAAGATGATTTTCAAAGATTTGAGAGTTGGAATGACCTAGGTTAGTTAATAAACAAGTTATGCCCACTTTTGCATTATTTTCAGTGCAGATCTTGTAATAAAATACTGTGGTACCTCTAGCTTTTAAGGTTAAGGTTGTATTAACCTATGCACGAGCATTGCAAATTAGCTTTGGCTATAAGTGCTATAGTATGAACATGTTAAGTGTTCCTACTTGTCCCTAGTAAATAAATAAATGAATAAAAAATTACGAAATGCATTTGTCCATAGGATAATCTGTTCCAGCCAACCAAAAATATTACAAATATTTCCAATTTTCAACACTATAATTATATTTTCGCATATAAAAACAATCAAAATTAAGTAGAATTAAGTAGAATATGGATAAAATATTATATATTAAACCTCAATTAACCTGAATTTATGATTCCTCTTGGCACCAGCTGCTTTAAAAATTAAACTATCATTCTTGCTAATACTGTATTCTTAGGACCCACAGTGTGCTACTGTAGGTCTTCCCTAAATGTTGCATAAAATGCAAAAAAAAAAAAAAAAACAGCCCACAAAAATATATCTAACACCGCATCGCTTGGCTTTCATGCATGCGTGAAAATTACGCAAACATGACGCACTGACACAAACCAGTTTTGAATGGCTCCAAGGATGTGCACGAAACCTACAGTATGAGGTCGCTTGTACACCAAAAATGCCTCATATGCCGAGGCAAATTTCATGCAAAATTTCAGTTCTTATGTATGCCGAGGTACCACAGTAACTTCAGGGTACTTATAGGCAAATTCACAAGGGCTACCTACTGGCCCCCATGTAGGATTAATATTGACTGACAATCACTGTTTGGATAGAAACAGCTCTAAATGAGGACATCATTGCTAAGTCCTTATGCAGTTTCTTAATCATTCATTCATTCTCTATACTGCTTAGCCCATACAGAGTGGCAGGAGGCCTTGAACCTATCCCTGAGGCCTTAGGCACAAGGCGGGATACATCATGGACGGTTGCCAGTTCATCACATGGCACAAGCATGCACATACTGTATGCACACACACTACAGGCAATTTGGGATGGCAATTAGCCTAAGATGTCAATTAGCCTAATCTTGGAGAAAATCCATTAAGCACAGGAAACATGCAAACTCCATGCACACAGAACTAAAGATGGGACTTTAATTGTCAACTCTGGAGGTGTTATCACAATTCAAGTAAAGTACAATGTAAACTTTTAGGAACTACTGTAGCTGCTTGGAAGCATTGCCAAACAGGCGTTCATGTGGACAAACGTTACTTTATAGACTTTGAAATCATCCCATCATACTTAGAGAAGAAAAACTTTGCAGAAACATAGCCCAGAGACACATTGTTACACACTCTCTCTTTCTCTTTTCCCCCCATCATATCCAATTAGCACTTGTAACAAAGTAATTGCACAGATTTTAAAAAATGGCTGCTTTTCCAAAACCTAACGTTAAAATCAGAATATTTGTAGATCTTACAAAACTCAATAACAGCATAAAAAACACATACCGCCAGTGGTGGATGACACTTTGGCACAACTAGAAGGTATAGCAGTGTTTCATAAATTAGACATGACATCAGGATTTTGGCAGATACTATACGTGAAGAGTCAGCCCCTCTGACAACCTTCATTACACTTTTCAACAGGTGTGCCTGAGGCATATTCCTGCTGGATTTTTTTTTCAGCTCCAGAACACTTTCAGCTGAGGATTTCCCAGATCATTGCAAACATAGGAGGCATGCAGACAACATTCTAGGGTTTGGAAAGTTCTCCAGAAGTTTCGAAATGAAGGCTCGTATTCAATGGCAAATGTAAATTCGCTGTCAGAACAGTGAAACCAGCATTGCTGAAAACCATCTTCGCCTGGTCTGGGGTTCTTGAAATACTGACAATCTGCCACATCTTGCTTTATTAGGGTGTGCAGAAGCTTCTGATTAAAAAATTTAAAGATACGGTATAACTTATTTCACCACACCACACAGGGATTAAGGGACTGCAATAAAAATATTTTTCATTATTATCCCTCAAATCTTTTTTTTTTTTTTTTATCAATTACTGTAAAACCACCAACAATCATCTTGTGAGTTTGCAAATAGGATACAGGAAAAGGTCAGTGATTGGCCAGTTATAATATCACTGAGATGGCCTGTTTCTGATAAAGTAGGCCATTTTTAGCCACATTTCCTGACAAAATGTACCAGCAAATACTAGAAGTCTTGTTTGTGAGACTAAGACAACTCAAACCACAGGAAAAGTCTTAAAGTATGGTTTCCATCCACATACATCATGGTAGAGACAGAATTAGGAAGTTTAAAAATAAGCAGAGCCCAGTTGTTCAGTCTGACCACAGCGGAACAATGACTAAGTCTGTGAGGGTTCGTAATCATCCTCAAAACCTAGACTTGAACAAACAAACATAAACTACAGCAGGATAACCTGCTGTCAAGCCAAGTACAGAATAAAAAAATCCTTTAGCAGAGTCAGCAAGCATTTGGAGTGTATTTGGGTGTTTTACTGTATAGATGAGGGGCGTTCAAGTCTAACCAGGACTTTTGATTTTGCAGAATAACAGAACGTAGTTATGAGAGTAAGAACTATCTTTATTTCTCTATATAATCACTGCTACTCTAATGCGTTAGGTGCTAGTGCTTGGAGACCATCAAGGTAGAAAGTTTTCTCAGTAGGTCAGAGCCATGATCGGACTGCCTGCTTCATATCTGACACACTGACCTCCCAGGAACTCCTTTAATGGACTTAACTTGTGAGAATGGCTTAGAGCAAGGTCAGGACTTTACAGGAGATCTCCCAGCTGAGTTCCTGAATGATTTTGTCTACAGACAAAATCACCTTCATTTATGAGAAATTTCATCACTGGAAGTCCTGGAATGCCCCTTGTGTGTGTGTGTGTGTGTGTGTGTGTGTGTGTGTGTGAGTGTGTGTGTTCCTCTTTTCGGAACTTTGTCCAGGATTTGTTTTGGTAGTGCCTTGTTTTTTTTTTTTTATTATTAAACCTTTCAGAAGCAGGTATATTTACACTGGGATCACATGACACTTAATTTGCACACAGATTGACTTGTTCAAATAATTATGTGATTTCTGATGGCGCTAGGTGCTGTTCTCAATTGCACCAAAACTTATTTAGTTTAAACTTTATTTATTGAAAAACTTGTTTTCAATGCAGATGAATGTTAAAGTGTAAATAATTATGCAAGCTTATTTTCCCCCATGTCATCCACACATGTACAGTAGTCACAATCAAGACCATGTCAGTTCAGTTCCAAGTTGTAACACTACAAAGTTGTATAGCTTCAGGGGGTAACTGTATACTAATAAGGATTAATAACAAAAAGTATTAGAAAAGTAAAGATCACATCTTCAACAACAGTGTTTACATCTATTTAAAAAGATCGGCATAATTAGAAGTCGCCCCGACATATTTAAAAAAAGATTTGAGCATGGAACTGAGTCTTATTTTCATGTACAACAGAATAGAAAAAAATTCTGAAATCGTCTCTCACTTCCGGCTAGGTTTTTGAGACGTGCTAGAGCTAGTGAGAGATAAATGAGGCCTGTAGTACTGAAAGGAAGCAGATCTTTACCATGGCACTATTTACTGACATTAAGAATGATAATATCTATCAGCAGGCTGTCAAAACCCCAAGTGGGCTGCGCCGAGAACAAAGCGCTCCACTGTCTCTCTTTTCAGATGCTTACAAGGAGATGTTGATGTACCTGCTATTCAGGTGCAAATAATGTCATCGCCTGCACCGGGATCAGGGCTTTTAACTGTGCCGTGGCGATGAGTAACTAGTGCCCTCGGCTCCTCCACGCCTCCTCCTCGCCACCGAGGCAGCTAACAAGCTCGCAATCAACATGCTGCTTAACGAGCGAACGTGCGATCGCTGCGCTCTTGAGCTCGTGCCATAAGGGTGTGAGCTAACAGTTTGGCTGTAAGCAAAAGACGAACAAAACACAAGGCAGAGATGGGAGGCATGTGTATAATTACTGTTGGCCATCTTTCAAGCCGCCCTCCTCTCACGAGAGAGATGTGTGACAATATATGACAAGAAAGCAAACACGCTTCCCCAGCAGAATAATAGAAGCCATCAGTAGTGTACCAGACACACCTGTCTGGCTCTGAAAACAATGCCACGCTGCCTATTTATTAGGTGCCAGAAAAGTTTATGTTTGTACTGTGACAGTGACAGAAACTTGATCCCTTTCATTATTTGGGGATCTCAAGCTTAGGGAGGAGGGAGGGTGGAAAAAAAAAAAAAAAAAGTCTGACTCTCATTTTTTTTCGTCCCAGCTCACAGTGAGTTCTCTTTCTTCCTGATAGCTGTCTGCCATGGTGTCAGAAGACAAATAACAAAGACTGTCATTCTGCACAGGGGAGATTCTGCTCATGTTTCCCAGCAGTGCTCCCCGCAGCAGTCCAGTTTCCCATCTCAAGGTTATCAGAATGCCGCGATAATTCACACCGCACTTCTAAAATTATTAGATTAGATTAACCCGAGACGTGAATATGTCGGAGTTTGATAAGTCAAGCTCAAGTCTGATTGACAGGTAGCCTGTTTTCTAAATGATGTTGTGAATTTATTTTGACACCATTGGCAGCTTGAGAGGCGACAATACAATCTGAGACTGTCTAGTGTAAAATTACATCTGTCAGACCGATCAAGTGCTAATTACAAGCATGCGTGCGTTTATTTTGAGGCATGATCCATTTACATATCTGAACTGACTCATTCTTCCTTTTACCTGTCAACGACAAACCGAGAAAACCAGCTCCTAATGTCATCAGGCTCAAACGAAACATAACGCCATCTATCATCTACCTCAGAGCGCAGCGGCATGTCTGCTCATGAGACAGTAGACTGTGGAGGAACACAAAAACAGGACATGGTTTTGCTTGGGATCCGGAGGGGGGGGGGTTGACGGGGGTGGAGGAAAATGGGTCAGGTGGCTCAGAGCTGTTTCTCGGCCTTTCTCTCAGTCTGCCTGTCAGTCTCGCAGCTGACGGAACAGCACCGACTGTCATTTTAACAGTTAATAATTAGGCTTCCTCCCGCCACCGGACTGGGTGCCACCGTGATAAAAGCCATTGCCGTGGTGGCTCTGACGTTATAAATAGTCTGAAGGGATGATTAATGAGGGCGACCGGTAAGCTAAAGCAGCGATCCGAGCTCAGACAATGACCGTCAGCACAGCTGCCTGGAAAAAACAAGACAAGCTCTGTTCAGGAATATAATTGAGGAAAAGTAGCAAAATGTTTCGTAAATTAATAAATAAATGCTAACTGACAGCTTATGAAAACTTTATTTAACCCCCCCATCGCTCTGCATTCTGACACATTCGACTGAGGGGAGGAGGTCAGGGCTAGTCTTCAAATGTACACGGCATAAGCAGTCAGTAACACCGCTCGGAGATGTGTGAGAAACTGAGTGAGAGCCAGATAATACCCAGCACCCCCCATCTCACCCACCTCCCGGGCATCATCACAGCCAAAAGTTTTTTTTTCTCTTCTCGTAAGGGCATGCCAAATCCTGCCTTGCTTTTAAAGACTGATTTTGCAGCTAAACAAATAGAGGTTGAGGCGGTGGTAAATGCCGCAGCAGGGAGCCGTCCCTCGGCCTGGAAGCGCCGCGCTCACATCATCCAGTGCTTCACATGAGCTATGTGTGTCTTACTTTCCTTAACAAATCAAGTAAAAAAAACATTGTTTATTCTCTTAGAAATGTAACCTTAAGACACTGTGAGAAAAAAAAAAAAAAGATTCGAAAACTTCGTATAATAAAGCATGATGTTCTGTTTCTTTAATCCATCTGTTGCAACTGCAGTGTTTCCCTCAAGATGGTGTCATCCTGCATTCCTCTCCATGCTGTTCCTCGGTCACTGAAAGATGAAGACAGGGGCTATCTGGTGATAATGATAGAGAACGCTTTGATCGGTGATCTGAGCATTAAGCTGACACAACATACACTTTCATACGTGGTGTCATCTTTAGTTTTACCTTTTCTGTATTGTAACTCACATGCATACAAAGCATGGCACGGAGCAGTCACAGGGGCACTGAACAACAACTGTAGTTTTGCAACACAGCCAAACATCTAAGAATGATCAGAAATATTTCCATGTGCTCTCTCTCTCTCTCTCTCTCACAGCCACCATGTTTCCATTTCATCTGACTTTTACTTAGCCTCTACTTTTCCCCTGCTTTCTCTGTCTTTTTCCCTCTTTCAGCCATCAACTCTACTCCTTTTAATGCCACTGACAGGGGGTTATTTGCACCCATATATGTTTTCGCTCCAATTATACCATGGCAGCAGTGTGCTGCCAAACATTTCGGCGCTGTGCTGATGGTCACCTCTTTGAGGAGTCCTTCCTGACGCTCTGCACTATATTTTTCCTCTTTTTAGATTCTCCCGGAGAGGACTCTGTCATTTGGCTGTCCTTGGTCCAAAGTGATATTTAACACCTGACAACAGGAGCAACCACCATCACCACAACATCGCTTCTGGAATTATTTCCTGTGGGGACCTATTCTTAAGTTCGTCCTCTGGACATGAGAGAAAGCCCGTATGGAACAACGAGCTCTGACAGATATGCTGCACTAGCAGTCAACCAACCACACCTTTTTTTTTCTCTCTCCAAGAAATCCACATACAAAAATATTAAAGGAATAAACACCGTTATGTCACAAAAGAGTCGTATGGTCGGTTAAAAATTACATCAAATATTTTCAGCTACTCTCTCTCTCTCTCTGTCTCTCGCTGTAGCTAAAGCTAGCTTAGGCTATTTATAAAAATCTTTTCCAGAACAAACTCAGAAACTCAAGAGCTAAGAATTGAAGCAGCAGAGAAATTCACTACTGCTCTGTGCTGTTTCTCAAGTCTCTCACATCGCTCCCAGAAAATACTCATGTATCAAAATGGCTAAACTTAGCAATAAGAAATGATTTCCTTCTGGCTAAAAAGAGGGCTTGTCTTGCCGGTTCAGGTGATTACTGAATATTGAAACAAACCGTTGGCCAAAACCATGCAAATTTAACCACAAAAGTAAGAAGCATTAACCTGAAAAGAATTCTTGAGAGAATTTCCTTCAAAATGTTGGAAATGTTCAGATGTTCTGCTTTAAGCTAGAGATGAGAGCATTATCAGTCACATGATATTTTACTAGTTTTATACCCAGGATTCCAACCTGACACCAGTGATGCATCATCAGATCCAGACCCAGTGTCACCTGTTAAACTGTATCTTTAGGCACTTTGCAGCCTTTTACAGTAAAACATTTGTTCCCATTCCTTTAATTTATTCTATATCCTTTAATTAAATTCGAGATGAAGAAATAAGGGGTTTTGCACTGCAATGTACATTAAAGTAAAACTCCACACTGAAAGCCACACTAAATGTATTTATATTGAATTACAAGTCATTTGAGTCTATATCTTACTTAATCCTGAGAGAAATGGGAGACTGAAGTTGGTATTATACAGTGGTATTTAATCAGCAAATTATTAAATTGTAATTCAGGCAGCCTGGGTTGGATTCCCATGTCGGGACTGTTTACATGTTCTCCCCATAATTGGCGGGTTTCCTCCAGGTTCTCTGGTTTCCTCCCACAGTTCAAAGACATGCAGATTAGTCTAACTGGCGTTCCCAAATTGACTGAAGTGTGTGAATGTGTGTGTGAATGTTGACCGGAGGACCAACCACGGTCGAACAAAATGGGAATAAATACAATGGTAACTATTCGGCTCCACGGTCCCTAGATGGACTACAGAGGTTCCTAGATGGATGGATGGGTGGATTATAATTCACCATAATAAAATAATGAATATGTCTACAGTGGGTGATATTAGCATGAAGATTAAAACACTTGAAAGACAATCAGGTGAGAGAAATGGACGAATTAGATGAACAAATTAGAATGACGAATTAGATCCACAACCTTTTTTTCTTGCTTACAGGTTTGTGGGATTCTCAAGGACTAGCATCAGGAAAAAGGTTCAACAATCAACAGTGCTTATTACAGTGAGATGCTTATTGAAGAGCTGAAGCTTAAACATAAGATGAAAAGCAGATGACTGCTATCCAGTGGCTTGGTGATCTTGCAAGACAATGCACATCCTCACACTTCTGCCCACACTGAAAGCAGCCCTACGAGGATGAAGATTCACTTCTGATGAAGAAATGAAGACAGCGGTGCATTCGCAGCTCAGCCTAGGATATTTTTTTTCTGAGGGAATACATAAGCTTATTGACAGATGTGTATTGAAAAGCAAGGAGATTATGTAAAAAAATATAATGCTAAATCAATATAATATAGAAATATTTATATGGTTTATGTGGATCAGACTGGCTTTTTATATATATATATATATATATATAGGAAAAACATAAACAAGAAAAATATATCCATGCGTCATTCAAGGTTTGCATGCAATATGCATGCATGTTATTCTTTCAGTTATACTTCTTTCATTAGAAGTTATTTTATCATTTTGGCACAGCTTTTACAACCCTAACCCTTCCTGATGCAACCCTCCCAGTTTATCCAGGTTTGGAACCATCAGTATGGATGCCCTACAACCCCAGTGGGTGGGTGTGTGGCATTGCCTGAGAAAGCAAACCTGGGCCTCTTAGACGCGTGGCAGACGAGAAGCCTAGCACTGAACCACCAATGCCCTTAGTTCTGCATTCAAAGTATTAATGCTGATCACAATCACATCAGACAAGATGCTCGTTTCATAATGGTTATTTTCTTTCCAACAGGAAAACGTACTCTGATGTACTTTTGATGTTCAGTAGCAGACACAATAAAGTCCTGTATCTTCTCACTACATGAAGAGCCTCATTTACTTCATTGTTCACCATCGCTCAAAGCCAACATTCTGATCAAAGCAAAAG
Source organism: Clarias laeviceps (assembly GCA_030014305.1). Taxonomy (NCBI): domain Eukaryota; kingdom Metazoa; phylum Chordata; class Actinopteri; order Siluriformes; family Clariidae; genus Clarias; species Clarias laeviceps. Next base: position 19,330,194 of record JAQMYJ010000039.1, read on the forward strand.
CAAAATGCTGTCAGGAGACTGGTGTCTCCAATATCCAAGATACAAAACCATGCAATCAATAGAGCAAAACCAGACAGCATTCATAAGTATAGCTTTAAGCAATCCTTGGTGCCAATTGCAAAGGCTGCAACCGAACCACTGGTGGTGCAATGAAAAATGCATGATTTTAGCATAGCTCTTTTATCTGTGAGTACAGATCAATAGCAGGAAGGGGTTATGAAATCAGAGTTTTGTTATCTGGGCTGTGCTAACTAAATATGGTTGGTCTATAAAAATACACTGGGGTTTAATACTGAACAACACAATAGTGAGCACAATAGAAAAAGAAGTATGCCTTTGAAACTTTCGCTTAGAATTTAGCTCCACCCTAATGGCCAGCAACTGTAACTCATTTCAGTTTATAAAAAAGGCCTTGCAGTGGTAACTCATTTATTTAAAATGCTTATTTAGATCATTAACTCTATTTCTAACCAACATTTGACTCTGTTTTCTGTTTAATACCACAAATCATTACTGACCTCATTTCCTTCCTCTACTTCATCCATTTTTTTTCAGGTAGATGCTGTTTTTTTCAGGTAGCACAGTCTTTGTGCTTTGAAAAAAATACCATTACAGTAACTAGGGAAAAAAACACTGTTGAAAAGAAAGGCAATTGACAAAATAATGAGTTTACAACATATTATGCATCTCAGTATGTATTTGACATGGGCTAGTGGATGATAAACGACCTGTCTGTAAATAGTTATG
>JAQMYJ010000039.1:19335940-19347882 GCA_030014305.1 Clarias laeviceps
CCAGCGCCACATAAGGTTTAGAAATAAAGTAGGGTAGAGTAGTTAACTGAGTAGTTTCCTCAACCACCTGTTTATTCCTTTGTCCTCCAGGTACTACAACAACCAAAAAAAATGCAGCTTGTAATGTAACCGAAAAACTGTAAGGTGCAATGCAAAGTATTTCTATATTTCCAGTGTCTGAAAACTTAAAGACACAGCTTTATACTTTTGAATATTAGGGAAAGCTCGTACAGTGCAGACTCCTTGCTCCTTGAAAAATGTGCCTCGTCAAAAATTACGCTGCTTATGCGCTACGTGAACACAAACACCTGTGTAAGTTGTTGTACTGAAACATTACACCTAGTACACTAGTATGATAAACCTGTGACCACTGAACCACTGACTAGAACAGAAGTTAATCAACCTTCTGACTTAATATTTCATTATGACAGTTCTAACAGTGGATACATTGAGAAACATATAAACAACAAGCTAGTTCAACCAGTTCATATTACAACAGTCTGTATCGATTCACCGTCTCATTTGAAGAGAGAGAAGAAAGAAGGCAGCCACCATTTTGACTAGGTTCCCCACAGAGTCACAGAAAGCAATCACTCTCAACACCAAAGAGAAGGAGGCCTGTCATGTTTGGCATGATGAGCACAAAGCCTGGCCGCAACCCGCAGTGCCGCAGAGGAGTCCGGTCCGAGATCGGCCTGGTAACAAACAGCCTCTCAACTATTTGACACACACACACACACACACACAGACCGCACAAGCCAAGCCTACACACAAGACAGATGTCAAGCAGCCATGACATTCATGGAAAAACAAACACGATACTGATGAACAGTGTTGGGTGTAACATGTTACAAAGTAACGCGGATTACTTTTTTGATGTAACGAGTAATCTAACGCGTTAGGTCCGCCAGTTATTTAGCTACTTTTTCAAAAATGTAATCCGTTATTCAGACAATTTATGTAATCCGTGAGCCAGCAGTCATTCCAATCCGTTAGTGTGTGTGTGTGTGAAAGTTGTCCTACAAGCCCCGCCCCCGATAACCCGCCCCCCTCTTTTATGCCTGCTGTTATACCCCTATCTCACCTATGCGGTTTGACGATGCGAGGACTAACGCGAGGAAAGATGGAAACCTAATCACAGCGCCAAAACTCACGGTGAATCATGATGCACCATACTTACGGCCACCGCGTAGGTGAGATAGGGGTATTAGTAGTTAACAGATTATGGGCCAAACTTCACTGAGTGATGACGGTAGAATAATTATAAAGGTGTTGACTAAAACAACATGCATTAGGAATCACAAAGAAGTTTTCATTTTCTGCAATGGAAAAGTACTCGAACTAGTTACTTTTATCAGAAAGTAACGCTGTAATGTAACTGATTACTCTTTGAAGACAGTAATTTTGTAATGTAATTAGTTACTTTAAAAAGTAACGTCCCCCAACACTGCTGATGAAAGCAGTGAAGTTATTTTTCATGATGAGAGTATGTAACAGAACGTGTTATTTAGATGTACTAGACGTTATAAATGCTTTTATCGCGGCTTTTATCTGGCGAGTTCAGAACAGCAAACTTGAACAAAAAGCTCTAAGAATTGACAAAATAAATCCACGGAGCGGACACATTATCTTTCAGTGCCCAAACAAAGAGCAAGCCGGAGAGCTGTCTGGAAGGCAGATGACAAAGGCTCTCAGATGTCTGGAAATCCGATGAGTTATGACAGGATATGGTAAAGCTATCTGATGCACCGGCTGCGGATTGCTTTACGGGGAGAAAAGGGCCAGATCCCCTGTGCTTTTGGGCTGAGGTACGATGAAAGCAGGACGCGCCACTTATCACATTACCTTATACAAGCTTGTTGATTGATGCTGCCAGCTGCTAGACAAACACAAGGTTGCAATGTTTATTGTATAACCGGTCACATACAGCATGTGCATGCATGCATGAACACGATAAGCAATCCACGACCTGGTGAATTATGTGAATTTTCCTCCATGTCATAATTCTTGCTCGTAACTGCAACGTCTGCCGAGTTCACAGAAGAGGGAAAAAGAACATCAGGTCTTATAGTATTACTAATTTCAATAATCTGGAGTTGGGCTCCAGTCTGGGAAAAAGCATGCTCCCCTGTAACACCAGCCTCAGAGAGAGAGATGGCGCTACATCTCATCCTCTTGTCTGTCAATCGAGCAGAACCCGGTGATCTCTGGCAGTGTCCTGAGGTCATCGATCAAATATAACACCTTGCCTGTCTAACACATGAGAAACCACAATCCGACTCAAAACAAAAGCTAGCCTGCGTCTGAGGCAAAGGCAAAACTAGCATCAGATAACAGCACAGCGGATATAAAGGCAACCCGGGCTATCGCTAGAGAAAACAAGAAAAAACAAAGTGTCTGAGTATTCTGTTACAGCCACCACGATTTCACCGCAGGACTTTACATCAGTCAGAATTAATTTTTAGGATGGCATGCCTGCTTAATGCCTGAATATTACCACGGCCGAATTAGTTCTAGTAATGCCTTAATCCCAGCTATTAGCCGTTCCTGTATTATTCAAGAGCTAACATTTATATGACTAAAATCTGCCTTGCAGTCCAGGCCGAATTAAAATGTCGGAGGTTTATGGCGCCTTGGACCCATTTCAAGCACTTAAATATGTGACAACCTTATTCAGTGCAGAGGAGCAATGAATCTGTCAGCTTCCTGCCCAGTTCCAGTTTCCCGAAGGTCATATAGTGGATATTAATAGCTAGCCATGAATGTCAGAGGTCATGACCAGCATCAGCACCTATGTGGTGTGTAGTTAATTAAAAAACAAGATAAAGTCTATTCCATCACCATACAAGATAAAACCTTCAGGCTTACTGATGCCCAGGAGTAGCAATACACACACACAGACATACACAAAACATAAGGAGTATTCTCCATACAGCCTGGGTCTGGGGCTGCACAGCCTGGAGAAAAATAAGACACAACACAGACATGGCTATTATTTTAGCGACGCGGCAGAGATTCTGCCCTTCATGAGGAACGAATGCGGTGTGAGTGTCACTTGACCCGGCTGACCTGCGGCTGACCCCAGAGCCAGCAGGAGGTCTGTGTTGTGATGGCTTCATCCATCTCTTGTTTCAAATGGCGAATAAATAGAATGGAATTACGGCCGGTGTGAATTAGGAGCGCGGAATGCCAACAGTCATTGATGATAAAACAAACAAAAAAATGCTAGAGGAAGCATTAAGGAAACTTCCATGTGCATCTGTCAGATATGAAAGAGCATCTTTTGATCAGGCTACAGACAGGCAGGACATTAAGAATTAATGCGGTGCTCTGGTCCAGTTAATCTCCTGTGGCTCTGCCTGTTTGTTCTCAGGTACAGAGATGTCAAACTGATGTGAAAGATGCAGCTCTCCACTCCACCTCTGGGCGTACACCGGGTGAGGTGCCAGTTCTACCTGTTAGGACAGGTCCGACCCTCGTCTAGCCTTCTTACACAAACACTATACATCTGCTTGACTCTATGAAAAAGAGTAGGAAGAAAAAAAAAATGACATGGAAGGGGATGCTATTACAGCCATTGTCAAATGGTAATCATGGCCCTGTAGCACAGACTCACTTAGGTTTCTCATTAATCACCGCCACGGACTTGCCACCCATAAACTCACTGCATCGCAAAAAATATCCACCAATAAGATGCTAGTTTTCTTCTGTCTGAGGCTCTGTGCCCGAAAGTGCAACAGTTCTTCACTCTCTGTAGACACCAGCAGCTTGTTTATTTACTGCTGCATCTTTTAATAGCCAATGAACTCATTGCAAATAAAAGTCAGCACTGTCACACTGCTAAACAGTTTGTTCGATTCCTTGTCCCATAAATGGTGAAATATTAATTGACTAATGCAATTCTGAAACGGGAAGATTGTGCCCGCCGGAGACGAGGCACTGAGAGTGTCCACGCTCATTTCGACTATTTGTAATGCTTACACCGGTTAAAAATGGACCGAGCGAAGCTGAAGTGACAGGTCGCTCGATCAAACACAGAATCTGTCGAATATAAAGAATCAAAGAATTACACTTAAAGAATTTCAACCCACGAAGCACTGACGACACCCGTGATCCAGTCACGCTATCGTAACATAACAGGAGGTCAAACAATCCTCAGCCGAATCAAAATAAAAAATGCTGACGAGGGCCTCTTCCTGTCGCACAGTGTCTTAATGATGCAAAGTTAACACACACTAAATAACAGTGTCTCCCAGGGTTGACAGCCTCAGAAATAATTGACCAATATGTTGCAAGCTGAGCTACAGTGGGCTGAGAATCCAATCCTGCAGCTGACAGGATGCATTGAGCATGCCACTAAATTCTGCATTATACACAAAGCAGTGGCAGGTCAGGGAGCCGACTCCTGCAGGCCATTATGTGATGCCATCAATGAGGCTAAATTACCTGCCTCTCCACAATATGCTCCAGTTAACTAATTTCCTGACAGCTCGCTGTCTCACAAGAAAAGCACCGAATTCACTAGCTGTCAGCTGCATGATGGACTATTTCTCTTTTCAAATTCCTCCTTTTTTTCTTTTTTTTTGCAATGACATCTCTTCTAGACAAACCTTCAGCAAGAACTTGAGATTTTTGGGGTGGGGTGTATGTGAGTATGTGGGGGCGTGGAGGGGTGGCAGTGTGGATCTTAAAGTATTAGCAAGCAAAACCAGTCAAAATGTTAAGGGCAAAAAATAAAAGTAGATGAGCACTTTGGTTACACATAAAACGTAAAAAGCATATTTATTCCAGATCATGCATTAGAATCATGACACTAACCAGAAACCTGTTTGAACAGCAAGTCCGGATCACAATACAGATTAACTAGAGCACACTACCAATCCGTGAATTCCTTTTTTTTTAGGAAAAAAAAGAAAAAAAACACACCACCTAGCACGAAGCACAACACACTGTGTTCTTCAGAAAGCCGTGTCAATGCTTGTCTGATTTGCTGCTTCTCTCTTCCCTTTTCTCCTCTGCATGTGTGTGTGTGTGTGTGTGTGTGTGTATGTTCGTTTCAGAGGTGGGCTATCATCATCTCAGGGATGACAGTAGGTGGAAACGCTATCTTTCATTACACACAGCATAAATAGTGTAATCTATCAGGGCTGTCAATCAAAATGATTCATTACAGGCTGTCAGTGAGGAGAGTGACATATTAGAAAAGTTTTGTTAACAATGCCTATTGCGAGTGGGGCCTGCCACAGAGGCGAGTGATTAATGTGTTGTCAGGCTGTAATCCCACACCGCTGGCTAATGAGGCAAGAATTTATCATCTTTACAGAGTGGCAGATGTCAGAACGAAAGGAATCCAAGTGCTCCAGACAATATAAATTTTTTTTTTGTTTTGTTTGGTTTTTTTGTTGTTGTTTTTTTTTTGGTCCTGATGTCTCTGACAAGCTTTAAAACCCACAAAGAAGTCTTGTGCAAGCATAAACTTAAATCGCCTTGAAACCTTCTTTTGTGGTTCCAAGTCACCAACTATTGCTTTGAGCGAAGAGTTCCCCATAGGTCAACTACCCTCGTTTGATCGGTCCATGTTGAACGCTGTGAAAAGTTTTAGAAGTGGGTGAAATGTGAAATCAGCTTGCTTTTATTAAGTCTGTCCCCGTCATTCTTTGCTGGGTGTGTAAAGTTGGCAGTCACTTTCTCATCATAGTAGCAGAGCGCACTGGAAGGACCGAGCTTGTTTGGGGACGGCTGGTTCGGGTAACGGATTCCCCGCTGCCTCCCTGGCTCCAGCACCCCCGGAGGTCTCAGACTGCTCGCCCCCACAAGAGCCTGACACCGAGTGAGAAAAGCTCCCAGACCTCATGGGAAAGAAAAGTCCTCCATCTCTGTCACAGTCACTTACTCATCACCCTGCATATGCTTAGTGTTCATCATTAGGACACATTGAGGAAAAAAAAAAAGATGAAAATGTACTTAAATACTTACAGAAATGTACGTCTTATATATTCGTAATGTTTATAATATGCATGCATTCGGTATTCAGGGGAGAAGAAAAAAAAAAACTCCCTAATTATTCACTCAGGCAATAACTGTAAGGAAAAAAAAAAACAGTTACAAAAACATGGCATGTAAAGCCGGTTATTCTCTTGCTGATGCACATCTGTCTCCGAGGTCAGAGATTTGCTTATCCTTGAACTGACTGAGTGGGAGATAAATCTCTATCAGCGTCCCTTCACCCTAATGAAACCTAAATCAAGTGTTACAACAGTAACAGAAGCGACCAAGCCTATTTGCATGTGTATATAAATCATGATGACACAATTAGCGTTATGTGATACAATCAGAGGAAGGATTACTTTAAATTTGCCTAATGATCTGGCTCCGTCTAAACTCCTGCTCTGGCACGATCTCGAGCAATGTGGTGCACGCACACTGAAGCCTTTCAGAATAAGCCATCTGTGTTTAATTAGGCTGGCAGCATCTTACAATCATCTGAGGAAAACTGAAAAGTTAAACTGTAATTAAACTACGAGAACTGCCGCTGTGGGACGTGCTTGTCTGTGCCTCTGTAATTGCAAAAACATCACTGAGCGAGTATTGTATCTGAAATGAAACGCCAATGCGCTGTCCAAAGATAAGACCCAGACGGCAAATGGAGGCTAAGCGCTGTTAGAGGATTTTGAATCAGGGTATGCCCAAGTCAAAAGTTGGCTCATCTTTCACAACTGACGAGTGAGAATGTGGAAAATAAACTGTATTCCATAAAAAAATTAAAAATTTAAAAATAATTAAAAAAAAACATGTGCATCATTTAGGACAGCTTCAATATATAAATAAGTGTAGCAAAGTTAGCAATGTGATTATTTAATAGATAAAACACAGATATAGAGTACATGACCTCTTTGTGACCGCTAGTAATAAATCCAGAGTTATGATTGAAGTTATTATTAAAGACTTGATTCTCTAGCCTGCTTAAACTTTTTATTAAAACAGGGCTTTGTCTTAAAGCTTATCTAAAAAAGCTGCACACATGCAACTGGCAGGTGGGAATACAAACTCCAAACTGTTCTCACTCACAGTCTATGGAGCAATACAAATGTAAAACATCATCATGACCGCTCCAGCTAAATTCCCCACCAAAAAAACATCTGTTTGTCTTCAAAGAGAATCCTATAATATACCACTTGTGTAATAAGAGTGACGTGACACCGAAGTCAACTGCTCATATCGTTCCTGTTTTGTATGAACCCATAAATCAATTGTAGAGCAATTACTAACAATTATCTCTGCTTTAAAGTTTTACGGTCTGTTTATGATGTGCAATGTTATCTGATTTATTGTGGACACTGTGAGTCATTGCCTCTAATTGTGAGTCTTATTTTTTTTTCATTCCATGAACAATGCCCTTGCGATGACCTCCAGAACTCCAGCTGCCAAAGCAGTTTTAGCAACTTCCAAACACCAGATCTGTCCCGGACTGGGTCCCCTAGGACAGACGAGGAAAAGCCCAGCCTGTCCTCAGCTCTATTTGACACGACACATGTAGGAGTCGCTAGTCTTGTCCAGCTGCTTTTCAGCAGGAGAAACAACAGCATGGTAAGGAGGACGTTTCTCAGGCCCGTGTACAGTACGTGTGAGTGGGATGGAGTGATGATGTTATGTGTACTCAGCTTTGAAGCCTTGAGCTATTCTGTTTATGTGGTTCACGTTATCATAAGGGCAGTGAAGCTAACATTTCCCACAACCTTAAACCCCATAGCATGATGTTTAAAATGCAAAGTGCATCCTGTATCAGTGCAGATACACAGACATGCTGAATATGAGTAGTATTACTTAAAGGTCACATCTTGTTCTCCTTTTTAAACAAGCTTGCATAGGTCTCCAAACTGTGTTTGCTAATTTTCCAGCTGAAAAAACACTCAGATCATGCATTCTGGCATGCTTGATTTTTCCTTTTCTTCTAATCAAAATGTGCCATTTCAGTGTCTGCACCTTTAAATAAACTGCCCTTGAACAACTCCTTTGACGAAGTGCATTTTCCTGACCAGTCAGAACACAGAGATCAGAAACTGACATGTCTGGGGTTTAGGCTGCCCCCCGACGCCTACGCCACCGTCCCATCGTTAATTTATGATGACATCCTCAATAACGAATGAACAATAATGTATATGTAACATGTGACAAATAAAGTCCTAACTTAACTTGTATGAGGTCACAATAGGAGTATAATCTGATTTTCTTATTTAAGACCCAGCAAATATATGTGGAAAAAGGACAAACAGCAGGGAAAGTTTGTTTTGAGTGTTCACACAGACTGTAAACTCATCTTTATGTCAGAGTTTTTATTATTTTTTATTTTTTTCCCCCTTTAAGATGTTTTCCAACTTGGCACATAAGACTCAAATCCTCATCCAGGAGTGATTCTGGGTTTGTTTAAGGGAAGGGGCTCATAATCATGGGTTTTCTATCACACAGAAGGACTATGGATTACACTTCCATATGTCACTTTTGTGCACTAGGTTAAAAAAAAGTGTTTTTTATTATTATTATTATTATTATTATTATTGTCCTTAAATAGCAACAATCAAGCAGAAAAAAACTTTTTAGATTCATCCAAAAAGCCTGAAACAAGATGTGTGTTTTTCATTACAATCTCAAAGAAAGCCCTCGCACCACAAAGACGTCCTAATTACAATACTATTCCTCCAATCTCACGCAATTGTATTTTATTTTGCTTGCCCTCTACTGATACCTAATAGTCACACTATGGGACACAACACATGGCTAGCCTACACTGCAAAACTCTGTAGCCTTATAAACTTTATATGGCCATTTGCTGTTAAATGTTCCGTGTATAATTTTATAATAATCTTTTTCTCCACCATCAAGAAACTTGAAATCTGAAGTAACACAATAAGTTGAATAAATCACATTAATGGGTGCATTGAGAGCAGAAAGCTTCCATACATGATGTGCACCGCTCCAGGTTTCGAGTTGAAGCAATTCCACGACCAGTGTTTTCAGAAGGGAACAGGGATTGGCCCTCTGCGCCGCTCCTGGGCTCTGAATCAGCTTTCACCCTCCATCAAATGTACTGAAATCTCAGGGCAAGTGACCACAATTAAAAAAATAATCAACACTCAAGTGTGAAAGCCACCTTTCTGAACAGACTATTCTGGTGTTTAAATTAACGTCAGCTTGACACGAGTTGGTAAAAGTTTATTATGCAGTAACAATAAGTCACCTGATCTCACATTCTGCTCATGCATAACCTCCACACGAAGCAGAGTTATGTCACATGTTACTATCAGCTTCATAAATGTAGGCACATCTGTTTGCGGAAAGTGGTAATAAACTTCCGTTTCTGAGCAATTTATTTAGCTGAGTTGCACTTTGCAGCATGAATGATATTTTATAGCTGTCTCTGAGGAAAGATTTATCCCATAAAATGATTCAGCAACCCCACTGAAGGCACAGAGGCACTGAGCTCTACAGCCCCCTGTTTATTATGTTTGAACACTTCAGGGAACTCATAATTCTCACGCAAGGAGATGAATATGGCACGAGCCTTTACCAGCTATACATGAGATATTACAAAGCGAGAAAGGAGGAATGAGCAAAGAAAAACAGTTTGCCCTTCTCATGCTTGAAAAGCAAAGATGTAAAAAAAAAAAAAAGTCAAGTTGTGTCCTATTTCAGGTGGTCTGATGCTGCCTGGTTCTGTTCCGCTGCTGTTGTGATATGAACTCCTCTGCTGAGAGGCAGATTAATATGAAAAATGCACAGAGGAGATCCACTTCATAACTTTCCTGGCTCTGCCAGCGCGGATTACCCAGAGCGCCGTCTGTGTGACAAGAACTGATGGGACCTCAGTCCTGGCTCCAACTGCTCCGGTCTGCTTTTCATTACCCGTGAGGAGGATGTGGGAGAAACCTTGTACCCCTACATGAATATCAAGTCAAACACTTCATCCAAGCACAACCTAGTTGACATTTCAGAGACATTACACTTTTATGTACCTACCAAACATTATTTTGTTAAGGGAGTGGGAGCAGTTACTTCATCCTCTGTAAAATGTGTTTAAGATGCAGATGTCAGTGAAACATTCAGGGGGCTGAATCCTGACTAACTGATGCTTGCAGAAAGGGGTTTGTACATGATGCCAAAGTGTTGTCAAAGTGTTTTGACAGATATGGCTAGTTAAACGCAATACTTTAACAACATTCACGGTACTTCAGAAGACGGAGAGAAAAAAAGCAGCCTACACACAACCACATGTATTTTTCCAAAAGATGCCCAGTCACTCGATGTGGTTTCACGGCATCACATTCCCCAACCTACAAGTCGTCTAAGAGAATTATCACATTATAGCATTCCTGCACGCCTAATTTCCCAACAAAAAAACAAGCACAAGACTTCCCAAATGCCTCTTCTTAGTCCTGACTTAGCCCTTTTCCAATTCCCTTGTTTAAACCCTTTATTTTGAGCACTCACTCTCAAGAAACCCAATAAAAAACATTCCCAATTATGCTGTCCTCATAACTACAGCTCGCGAAAACGACCTTCCTGCTCGGCATCACACATCAGCAATGCAGAGACAACCAGCAAGAGCGAGAAAGCTCATTTTCCACCACTTCCATTAATACACAGTTTTGGGGCCACTGGAGCATGCAGGAAAGGAAAATCAATGCAGAAGAGAAAAGGATTTGCAACAGGCTATAATAAATGTCTCCTCGAGCTAAAGTGTGCACATGCGAAATATTTCAATACGTTCGAAAATCAGGGGATTTGCGTCAAGGCAAAAAGAAAGTATCACCATAATGGTTTAAAAAGAGAAAAAAAAAACAATAAAGACGGTTTCATTTAAGCAATCTGGGCTTCAAACTCTCTGGATACAATTTGAGAGTCTTGGAGAAGGTCAAAATGTTCAAACGTTATGGTATTCATATTGTATTAAAGTGTGCTGGAGTTTGATGCAAACCATGTGGAGTTCCAGCATGTAATGCCATAATGTCATGATTGAAAAGCAGCTTCAATCGTGGTCACACTCAATTTTGATGTGATTCAAAGTTCACAGAGACTTCTAAACGGTATGATTTAACCATTTCACTGACACAAAGAAAGGCGCCATGTACGTGGCTTTCAGTAAATCTTCCATTTTTACCGACACATATGGACACGGCTTCTCAAACATTTCAGGCAAATCACCCCAAATGGACATTAAGGATTTTCTCTGACCCTAAGCATTGACCAGTGTGCACCTCTTCCTCTAGATTTATCATTTGTGACTTCTATAACATGAACATTTTATTATGTCAGTAACATATGTGTGAGATAAGTGACTAAACATCAAAGGAATATTAATCGTAATAATAATAACTGGCTTTCTTGTCTAAAGGAAGGAGTGAGTGCACATATTTTGACAACAATAAATGGAAAATATTTATTGCATTTATGGAACATGTGAAAGGGTAGTGAGACATGGCCCTGATGTGAAGCTGAGTGGTCTGGTTCATACTTAACACTTGACTTTTCATGCACATGTATTGTAGAAGCGGTAGCACTATGAATTGCACTGTTCAGACACTCACCTGACTTATTATTTAAACGTATATGCTTAAATGCCACATTCACTAGATGCTACAGGACTGTGCAAAAGTCTTATGCACCATATTATATGCTGTACCAATTTTGTTATATATGTTTATCATGTCTGCATAATTATGTACAAAATCATTCAATATTTCCATAGATAACTTAAAAAATTAATAAATAAATAACATTACAAAAAAAATTATGTACGCTCCTGGGATTTGCATAAAAATAGAAAGGAGCGAGTGTGACAAAGTTACCAGAAGAACTATTCTTCAGCAGGCTCAGTAAAACCTAACAACTGTTTTACTTATAGTACTGTGCAAAAGTCTTGGGCACATACAAAAATATGGCATAAG
>JAQMYJ010000039.1:19347982-19359244 GCA_030014305.1 Clarias laeviceps
TTGGGCACATACAAAAATATGGCATAAGCAAAAGATGCTTTTGAAAACATTTCTGCATGAAAGAAACTTCTATAAAGAGCAATAAAGAGCAATAAAATAATATTTGGAGTGAAAACTCAGGAGTTTTAGACACAGATTTGTGCAGTTTTATAAGTAAAACAGTTGTTAGGTTTTACTGAGCTTGCTGGAGTTCTTCTGGTAACTTTGTCACACTCGCTCCTTTCTATTTTTAAGCAAATCCCAGGAACATACATTAGGTTTTTTGTTTCCATCTGAAAACTGGTTTGTCTTGTACTATATATTTTTCTTTACAGCCATGCATACAGTATATTTTCCTGTAATGTTCTTTATTTATTAATTTTTAAATTATCTATGAAAATACTGAATGATTTTGTACATAATTATGCAGACATGGTAAACATATCTAACAAAATTGGTACAGCATATAATATTGTGCCTAAGACTTTTGCACAGTCCTGTACGTCAAAGTAAAAACATTCCTGTCTACTAGGCTTTTATAGTAAGGCTCTAAAATGTTTAGTGATTTCATGCACAGCAATGTTAAACATGATGACGGACTCTATTAAAACTGACTGTTATCATGGACTGAGTGTCAAGCTGAACTCTCATCTTATATTGAAAAGTATTTATGAAGGCTTTGTGTATTTATGGAGGTTTGAAGGCCACATTAGAGTCTCTAAATTGCTAAAGAGCAAACTGTAATAAGAAAACCGGTTAATTCTAGTCTTCATTAATGGTCTAAGATTGTACACATATTGCTAAACTGTATTTCCAGGACAGTGTGTCAAGATAGTGGAAATTCTCAAATAGTATGTACACTTTTAATTTAAATTATCAGCACACAAAAGAAATATTTCTACTTAATTAAAAGAAAAAAAAAGAAAGAAAGGAAACATTAAAGACTCCATGTCCCCTTAGCCTTAGAATATACTGGGGTGGTGCTGGGGTCATGTTCCAGCCTTTTTTAATAAACAGCAGAAAATTATACAAATGCTTGTTTTAAAATTATACATTGCCCAGCTAAAAAAAGCCCATTCGTCCATCATTAGCTTTGATTACAGTGTGCACTGTGGCAGCTCCCAGAACCACACTTTCACTATTTGAGTTCTCTGGAGCCAATAGGGAAGCAAAAAAATAAAAAAGATAGATGGGATAACTTAGTCATTCAGTACATTCAGGTCATCAACTGACCTCATTTTATTGTCACATAGCATTGCTAAGCCTAGACCTGACCAACTGAAGCAAACCTAGATCATACTATAACACAGCATCCAGAGGCTTGTACAGTCAGCAATATGCATGATGAGTGTATTTCTTCATTCGCTTCCTTTCCTACCCTGGCACACACAGACACACACACACACACACACACACACACACACCGCTATAGAATCAAGTCACCCTGAACTCATCAGGTCACTTGACAATTTTTCATTGCTCCAAAGTCTAATCTTTTTGCTCTCTAGCAGTTTGAAGCCTTTTTTTGATTAGTCTCACTAACAAGTGGTTTTCTTCACATGTTTACTCCCAATCATTTGAGTTTTCATTACCTGATGTAGGCCAATAATTTGACTCTTCTAAAACAGTACCTTCTTTTTGACCACACAGGGTATATATATATTAGTTTAGTCCCATTCACCATGTGAGTTACTCAGGGAGGTGTTTGGAGGGGGGAAAAAACTTCTCTGAGATAAAGCTCTTGCATTCAGACAGCAGTATGAAGCTACTAGAAGCTTGCTGATGCCATTTTAATTTATATGTAAATTAACAGGGCATGAGCGAATTTCTAGCACATATTTTTTCCTGTTTGCATCACAGCAATACGATCACATTGTCAGGAATTTCACAATCATGAAATCGTTGGAGGAAAAAAATACAGTAATGACGGGATGGTATACACGAATAAAACAAGGCTTTATATCATCTGTAGCTGTCATTATAATAAATGTAATCAGCCTGCAGAATTTTAATTGGTGTGCTTTCTATTTTCTTCCAGCAGGCTCGCAGTGAAGACGAAAAACACAGGTGACGTTAACCACATGAGGCTTCCAGAGCATCCATCATTTTCTGATTATATTGTTGTGTGGATTTAAATGCGGGTTTAACTGGAAGTGCATCGTTTCTGTAAGACACGATTGATATCAATGAGGAAAAAAAGGCTTTTGGAGGAATGCTTTTTTCCAGCCCATCATCAACATTGTGGTTCCTAACGGTTTTCAAAACAAAGCCATGGCCATGCATTAGGTGCACATTAAGCATGCATGAATTTAATTATACAGAGAGGACAACTGCTTTCAAAAGAAAATGTAACATGAGTTGCAGATTGCAGTCTGGCTTGTGTCTTTCTTATTTTTCATATAACCGATTAACCTACAGTACATTTTTAGCGAATATAATATACAGAGCAAACAGGACAGTAATTGCCATATTACAAACATAAAAGTTTGTTTGAGATTCTTTTCTAAATAAGACTTCAACTGCTCTGGAGCTGCAGCTCTTCTACCATGTGCGCAGCGCTGAAGATGAATGGGAAATTTGTGAAAATGAAAGTGCTAATTACAGGCTGCTGTAACATGGTTAAAACCAGCGTGTCTTTCAATGTAAGACACCCCGCTGGATGGAACATAAAAGCAAACACAAATAACTAATTATGCCATCATCTTCAGGCGACTGTGCTCGGTGCTAGCTTGTCTCCGCTGCTTGTTAATTGGTGACCTGCACTATTGGTCAGCAGACAATCGACACGATGATGAAGCCAATTAGAGCTGGGGAGTACACATGGCCCATGGAGCTTGTTGTGTCTGCCACATTGTGTCTTATCTAATTCAAAACAAACGCTGGTGAAGTGCTGGCATGACAGTTGCAGCAGGCGCAAGCACGGGACTCTCTGACGTGGCCGATTTTCCTCTCAAAATGAACCTCACAAAGGCATGGTTTGTGCAAAAGAGTGAGCCTTCAGAGCATTAAAGCAGAGTTTAATCCAGTTAAGTGCAGGGCACAGCGCAGAGACCTGGTGTAGTTTTCTTATATATCTGCTTCTCCTAAGGTGCGCTGGTAAAATGGCTTTAAACGAAAGCATGGATTGCTCCGAATAGATTTACTACGTTGTTTTGTCTCAATTGTATTGCTTTTTTATTTGTTTGATTGTGAAGTCCTGACAACACATATTTCATAAGTCCAGGAGTGGTTTGGTTTATTCCAGTGGAACCGTAACGGAACACATCATTCCTTAATTTGTGACTAACCGACTCCAAACATGCCAGAATCAGGCTCACTCATCACAGTGATTTGCCTTTCTCTTTCACGACTTTAATGCTGAATTAAATAAGCGACTTCAACATCTTGAAACCAGACAATAACTGCTTGCCTCACTGTGATGATGAATGATCTGTTCCTTTTGCACTTTAGGAAATCCCGTGTTGACTCACAAGAGCAGCCCCTGTCAAGAGACCGCTTTGTTCTTGCCAAAGCTACCACCATATTTACCTCTCAAATCCGGCCCGCAGCTCTGGGGATGGTGCCGCTATAAAGCCGAAACCACAACATAAATATTTTAAGACTGCACAATTACACGGAATCAAATCTTAGTGAAGTTGTTCGTTTATATGCCCTGGAGCAGAAGGCAGAAAATAAGAGAAGAGGAGGGGAGGGGGGGGGGCAAAATAAAGAAATAAGATTAGGAAATAATTTTTGAAGAACCTGAAAAACAAGTATGTAAGGAATAGGTGTGTGTGTGTGTGTGTGTATGTGGGTCTGGAAGCATGATGATGTCCGGTATATCTAATATGAGGCCAACATATGGTGTTGAGAGAGAACAGGACAAGAGAAAACGTCTTCAACAAAGCAGTCTAACAACGCAGAACACTAAATATGTTTTATTGAAATATTTTTTATGATTTTGGTAATAACTTGCTGGTTCATGCTGTAATTGTTGAGCAAGGAGTTAGAGGGACACGGATACAATGCTATTTAAAAACGAAAGTCCGTACCCGTCTTTTCTCACTTACCATTTTGCATTTATAGTCATAATAATGAGAAGAAATCCGATGAGGTTTGTTAAGATGGCACATGTTGGGCTCCAAGCTGAAGAATGCAATACAGCAACACATGTACAGGACACACTGTACTAGGATTTGTCTTGGCTAGTTTGCAGTCTATGAGGTGGTGAGCGAAATTGTTGACATTGGTATTAGAACGAAAGCTGAAGCTTTGGAAACCTATCATTCTGAAGCAAAGCCAACTCAAAACAAATCACTTACATCACCGAGGATCAAATGTTTATTATCAAGATTGGACCGGGTTGGATTTTTCCTTGCTTCGTGACAGAATTGCGAAAGATACATCATACAAATATACTGTAAGAGGAACCACTAGTAATTGTTGGAAGTCTTCCTATGAATTAAGCAGCGATGCAAAACCGAAGTAACCTCTACTGTCTTATTAATTTTGTACATTTTAAATCCTGCCCTAAGGTGCAGCATCAGCATCATGGGTGTTCCGTCGTTGTAATGAAGATAAAAAATAAGTAGATACAGACCTTTTCAGTTTTGGGCTTGACCACCTTCATGAATGCTCCGCGGGCCTCGGCTTCCAGATGTTCTTTCTGCATGACTTTCCTGCTGTCCAGAAACTTCAGGTTCTTCAGTTTATGTAGCACAAAGTACCTGCAAATCATGAAACCAGTCAACAATACTGCACATCATGTACCCTGCGTTAACATTTAAAAAAAAAAAAAACATAATGATAGTGACCTGGCTACTTAAGCAATACAAACTGAAGATGAAGGCAGCATGGTGACTCAGTGGTTGGCACTGTTGCCACACACCTCCAGGACTGGGGATTCAAATTGCGGCTTGTGGGGTTTGCATGTTCTCCCTGTGCTTGGCGGGTTCTCCAGTTTCCGCTCACAGTCCAAAGACATGCAGTCAAGGCTGACTGGCATTTACAAATTGCTCGTAGTGTATGACTGATGGCTGTGTGTGAATGTGTGTGTTTTACCCAGCGATGGGTTGGCACCCCATCCAGCATGTCCTCCACCATACACCCTAAGTTCACTAAAACACACTCCTGAACACGCCCACCCCAGCCGTGACCCTACACAGGATAAGTAGTTTAGATAATGGATGAATAAATGTAAATTATTATAAATTCTAAATATAAACGCTATTACAAATGAGCCAAAGCCCAACCCGAGCTGTCGATATTTCCAAGATTCAGATTCCACTATGACGATTTTATTAACAGCATTAAAAGTGAAAGCCTGTTCTCTTGGTGTTAATTTAATAATGCTGATATTTGTAAATAGAAAAATCACCTTCACGGTGGATAAAAAAAAAATTAGGACAGCATATATAAATAGATTGGAAAATAAAATACATAGACCTCATCTGTCAAGCTGTCACCGCTGTAACATTACAGATGTCTTTTTAAGCTTTCACACACTCTCTATCTTTCATTCAGAGGCAGAAAGTGACATGAGATAATAATACGAATATGGAGATGACAACAGAATCTTTCAGAGGCTGACTGGAATGGTGGAAGCGACGTGTCAAGATTAAGCTTTAGAAAGAGCAAGAGAGAGAGAGAGAGAGAGAGAGAGAGAGAGAGCAGATGTGTATATGGGCAGCAAACAAATTCCAACTGAACTCTCATGCACAAGCCAGTGACGAACTGATGATGATGATGATGATGATAATGACGATGATGGAAGAAGATAGCAACCCCATGCTACATGTTCATTACAGTTGCCTCAAAGAAAACAGAGTTTCAGATTGATCTTATTAAGATATGTTTGGGGTATGTTTTTTTTTTATGAATATTACACGTCTATCAAAACTGTGGATAAACATTTATTTATCTCTTCATATGAAATATACTGTTAGAGTTATCGACAAACATGTGACAACAGTTCATGAAATTAAACCTTAACAGCTTTAAGTGAGGTATATATTTAACATGTAGGTGTTTGCTGATAATTCTGTATTGTTTTTGAATGTTTAAACAGATTTTTTTGTAATTTTTCTTGAGATCTTCACATCAAATCATTCAATTCTCAGGGCTTTATGCTGGATGCGTTTCCTGCCGTTACCCACCTATTTCTCCAGGCTTGAGACTGGCAATGAGGATGCCCCGCATCTCCAGTGGAGAGGTATTCTATATGGGCATCAGGTTAAGGGCCTCGCCCAAGCAGTGGGAACCCGGCAGGGGCGAAGCTCAAACTTCAACTCTCCAATCAGCAACACAGAGTTATAACCACTTGAGCCACCTGATGACTGTCATGTGGTGTTTAAACAGATGGCTGGTGCTGAATTCCTGAATCCATACTGCTGTTAACTTTTGTTTTTTAAAGCATACACAGATTTTTAGAAGAAAGCAAATGCCACTAATATACTGGCGGAAAAGTACTGAAGTGCTACTAGAAGGGAATAAATCCTGAGCCATTATAATAATAAAATATGCCTATTCATTTTATTCAGCTAATTAGAATATGTGGTATATGTAGTACATTCCAATGGCGCTGCCAAGGTTGCTCTATTTATTTTGAGATGCGTGTGGTCCGAGGTCAGTCCGGCTGTGACCCGTGTGCGGCCTAAACTCGTCAGGCACAAAATCTGCATCACGGACAGACTGACGAATTCCTCAGTGACATTTTTGTAATGAATATTACATCACAGATCCACGCGTGCTGCCAGTCAGCGAGAGGACGGCCTTCTCCAGCACTAACTGAAGCACTGAGCACTGAGTCTTTTAGGTTCATTTGTACAGTAAATGATTCATACCGAACACAGTGTCAGATAAAATGCTTTTAATACTGGTACAGACAAAAGAAGGTATTCTGTTCCTTTCCTGTGCTCTCTCTCTGTCTCTCTCTCTCTCTGTAGCCAACAGGGTTTCATGTTGAAAAGCTGACAAATGGTGGTAACATAGCGTGGCATTGCACTCCCATGGGCCCGCGCTTGATAATGAATGCATCGTTTCATCTTGTAAGAAAAGATACCAAACACTGGATGGTGGTTATCACAATTCACACATAAAATCGATTTTGCGACTCGCCGCAAAGGCGGAAAGAAAGGTGAGGTTGAGTACCTTTAAGAGGAAATATCTTTTGCTTGAGATGGCTAGTTTAATTTCTGCAACATAAATGTATGCTAGGGAAGTTTATAGAAGACATTCCTTAGAAATGTTAAGCTCTTGAAGATTAAGTAGAAAGATCAGCTGTAAGGTTATTAAATAAATAAGATTTAAAAAATAAAAATGTTTATTTTGAGCCGGACTGAGAGATTCTTACAGGGCTAAAATAACGTTACAATGTCACTATAATAGAATAGAATATAAAATCGTGCAGCAAAACAGCCACATTATAGAAATAGTAATTTGGTTTGTTGATTTTTATTTTATTTTGGTATTTGGAATGTCAATTAATTTTCTACATTCTGCTTACAAATGATCACCGGAATGAGTATGCATGTCTTTATATCAAATATGAAAATGTTAATATATGAATATTTATTCTAAATGTCTATATGAGAATAGAAATATCTAACAGTCTTGACCTTGTGGAGACATTTGACTTATTTCCAACCTGCATTTTTTTTTTAATGAAAACTGTTAAGTGGTATTAATTTAAAATATTATAAATTGCTGTGTATGTCTCTGTATGTGTGTGTGTGTGTGTGTGTGTGTGTGTGTGTGTTGCCTCAGACCTGTATCTCTGGTAATCGTCCTCATCTTTATCCAGGCTGACCAGCTGATTGGGACAGGCCTCATTTCCCAGCAGGCTCAGGTACTCTAGAGCTGGTGTCACTTCCTGCAAATGCTCAAGCAAAGCCTCGATGTCCGAGATGTATCGATGAGCATCAAGTCAAGGAATTCAAGCTTCATTTACATGAGCCCTGGCTCTGTTCCCCTGATCAACAATCACTGCATTTGAGGGCATAAGATCAGCTATGTTTAAGGGTGAGAATTTGGCCTGTGTCACACTTTGGCTGTCCCCATTTCATGTTTTAGGTTTTTTTTTTTTAAGGTGGTTTGGTGCAGAACATTAAGACTTGTGACAAAATGATGGATGCCCTGTGGTAAAAAGGGTTAGTGACTTTTTCTCTTCCCACCATGCAGGGAAACAAACATGCACTTCACAGCACATTCATCACTATTACATTCACTTCATTGGAAAATGGAGCCCGAATGTGTCAAAATACAAGCGCACTAATGCAGCACTTGAATTTCAATGGCAACGGGCCACTATGGGGTGTAAATAATTGGCCCATTAGCATGTGCAGACCACTTCACAGCAGAACTCAGGTTTGAGCTGCTGACACTCAGCTGGAGGAGAGCTGCCTGTAATGGTGGAAAAGGAGAACAAAGTGTGATGCAGCGTCATTACAGTGTGCCTCGAAACTGCTCAGAGGAAAACGGCAAAAAAAAAAAAAAACTTAGCAATTATTTCTGACTGAACAAATAGATGGAAACACTTGCTATAATCTGACATGCAGTTTTATATTTGTAAATATTTTCAGTCTATTTTGTATAACTTTTCAGTCCTTGAATTTGACAAATCTAAGTGGCTTAAACAGTACAGTCGAACTTCAGACATCAGTAAATTTTTTCAGTTCTTTTTATTTATATATATATATATATATATATATATATATATACAGAATTCTGCACTTGTATTTACAGACTTCTGTCTTAAAAATATAATAATCCTATTATAAATCATCATATCTGACTACTTCAAACATCTTATGTAGGAACACAGTCAGAGCTTTTATGAGTCTGTCTTCCACTAGAGGTCGCCGTGGCACAAAGTCAGCTTCACTACTGTATATTGGCTTTAATATCCAAGCCTCTTTCAGTCTAAGAGGATCTCAATTTAATACAATAACACCATTTAAAGAGCATTTAAAGGCCTGAAGTGTGTAAAGGCGGTATCCTGAACGGTATGACGAGCGTGCAGCGTGAGAGTTCCCGCTTACGATAACTCGCCGTTCAGCGTGCTGTAAATCATGAGAGTGCACACAAAAGCAGCATTGGGCTGAAAGGATATTTGGTTCTTATTGAGTGTGAGGGTATGGAGCTGTGGTAACCTGGGCAACCGGAGGTCATTTCCGAGAAGATTGTTGTCCACAATCAGCTCTTCCAGTTGGCTGAACGCTTTCAGGCCTGTCAGTGACCTGCAATGATAAGGCACAAGAGGAAAAATGATATGGCCCTAAATCTGGGCGGCCATTATGTGCAGAAATAAATATTTCAGCCAGGCTTTTTCACAAGCCGGAATAGTTCGGGCTTGGGCCTGTCAGTAGAGTGAATGACAAGAATTAGTGGCGCTAAGATCCCCTGGCATGGCGCGGCCTCCTTCGCACACTGGCAGTATGAGTGATGAGGGTCACTCGTGAGTAGCCAGGATTCAAAACAAAAGAGCTTCAGAAATGCAGTGTGCGGGATGAATTTGTCAATGTCTTGTGCCTTCAGGCACCCAGCTTTGCCTGACCCTAACCCTCCATTCCCAAGATAAATAACTCTGTCACAGTTCACCTTCA
This sequence comes from Clarias laeviceps, assembly GCA_030014305.1. NCBI lineage: Eukaryota > Metazoa > Chordata > Actinopteri > Siluriformes > Clariidae > Clarias > Clarias laeviceps. Next base: position 19,357,543 of record JAQMYJ010000039.1, read on the forward strand.
CTCCCCCGACACAAATTTAACTTGTCATCCATCATTTTCCCAGCGCAACTATAAAACCTGCCACAAACGGAATGAGTACAACTTCCAGCACTCCACCATGATGAGCCCATTTGGAGTACAAAACAACAGTTTTTTTTAATAGGGGAAAGTTTGAGGTTTGCTTTTTATTCACCAGGATGACTTGTAATCCCTTAGTGCCACATATATACCCACACACACACATTCCCCAAGGACTTTTGTGCTACATGATTCCCTCCCCCAGCCTTGCTCTGGAGGACATGAACATGATGGAGGGTGGTGTTCAGGGTAATGTTGGGCCCTTGCAAAGTTCACCGTTTGGATGGTGCACAAAGCCGGGGTGTGTGTTTCTAATCCCTCAAATGGCAGAGGCTGACAACCTACAATGTTAATGTGTCCACCTTCAGTTAACTGACATTTAGCTCTGTCAGCTCACCTTGGAAAACGAACAACTCAATAGCAATTGAGACGCTGGCGTTTGTTTCTTTTCAACTAAAAGGCATGCCGTAATCAAATGAAGCTTCAATGACAGGGCAGCATGGTTTGCATTTTTTTATCTAGTGCTTTTAAATTCTGAATAGAAGGACGAAATCTAGTCGTGAAATCACACGGGCAAATTGGAGAGGAGTAAAGGTCGGCTTAGTCATGCAAATCCTGTCTTTGGGGGAAAAGCTGGTATGGCTGGTGAACAAATCTTTCCAAATTGTGGCTATGATTAGACATTTTTATCCTTCTTCATCAGTCATCCCTGTCGAGGATCAGTAAGGTAGCTTAAAGAGTGAGGGGGAAACACAAACACCAACACAGAAACACTAACATGGAGACAAAAGCATTTAAAAGAGGCGCTCTCTCTACACATTATTACAACACTGTGTGTGTGTCTCACTCTATACGTGCAGTGTAATGGCACTTATTTGCCAGGTCAGTAAATGAAAATTGGGCTCCTCTCATCTCCACCTGTCTGCCTTGGCTAGTCTGCGGCATGTGTAATGTTATTAGCTGCTTGGTTAAGAGGCGCGCGTGTGGCGGGCGGGGTGGTGGGGGGACGGGGCTGCTTATTAATTGTTGTTTTCATGTCACCACTGCTGTGTGCACTCTGTGATTTAATCAGTTAAATTCACAGCCAAGGGAGAGACCGAATCACATTCACAACAACATGGGGGGATTGAGCCGTAATAGCCTCAGGCCTCGAAGCACTCAGAGCAAATTTCACCTAAACATTCAGGGTTCTTTCCACCATCATAATCCATAATCCATTAATCCATCTGTAAAGTATAAACTCAGTAAACTTTTTACATTTGTACAGTCCATTGTGTACAACAGTATCTTTGTTTTTAAACCACGCTAATGGGCAAAAAAATGGATTTGGATTTCTCTAGAGATGTGACACAAACACATGAGCCCCCCCACCCAAAACACACACACGTACAGGTTGCAACCTTTCTGATTTGTACAGCTCACCCCTGGGAAAAGTGGCTTACACATTTTCATCATTGTCTTCATTCCCAATAAAATCACATAAGCTGTGTGTGAAGGCGAGAGAGAGAGAGAGAGAGAGAGAGAGAGAGAGAGAATATATCATACTTAGATACTTATGATGAAGCGTATCTGTCATACACACCAAATCCGCGACCGGCACTAGGACCCGGAAGTAATGCGGTCGCGAACCAGGAAGTATAAAAGA
>JAQMYJ010000039.1:19361315-19375268 GCA_030014305.1 Clarias laeviceps
TATATATATATATATATATATATATATATATATATATATATAATAGTTTAGAGTGCACCACCTGTAGGACTATAGAGGAACAGCAACATTTTACCACCTCAAATGCAAACATATAAATAATAATAATAATAATAAATCCTGTGGTGATATATAAATTAGAGACACCCTACTAAAGTGCTAATTATGTATCTGTTGATATTTTATGCATGATCATTTTCAATGTTATGCCTCTATTACTATTAGTATTATTTTTAGTTTAAATCCAATTCAAATTGTATTTGTCACATACACAACCATACACAGTTTCATCTGGAGTGAAATGCTTATATGACCGCTCATGACTTATAGCATAATAATTTTAAGAAAATAGAGGGTTCAAATAAAGAAATAAAATATGAAATAAGAGAATATTACACAAATATAGGAACCGTACAAGGTTGCTAATAAAATTTAATTAAAATAGAAATGTATTAGATGTTAAGTGTATAAGTTATACACAAGTTATAACTTAGATTAATGCAGTATTTTTCCTATCAAAAGCAACATTAGTTGCCAGTACACCTGTTTCAAAAGCAAATTTTATTACCTTAAATGGTTATATTTTTTGCAAGTGCATATACGCAGACACATGTTTCCATTGCCGTGTGGTCACGGTGCATTTAGGTCTACTGGTCCTTTAAAACTTTTGACATGCAAAGTTTCTTTTTAAAGGCAGGGCCTGTTAAACAAATTACTATGCTGCCTATTCTCAAAGGAAGCCAAATAACAGGACAGGAGCACAGACAATGACACAGAGATGGCCTGACAGAGATGGATGGATCGATAGAGAAATACTAAGGCAGACATGCTGATTGATAAACTGCTACTGACAAGAGAGGGAGGGGGTCACTCTGTGATTATTGGTTGAAATGTCAGTCAGTGCAACTATTAGTCTGTGGCTATCTCAGTTCACATGTCCACCCAGGCTAGTGGGGTGGAGGATAGAGAGAGACAGAGAGAGAGAGAGAGAGAGAGAGAGAGAGTGAGAGAGAGAGTATTAGTGTTATTACACAAGCCTACACCTGCTGAACTTTTAACAATAAACTTTAGCAAACAATGCTAAGCACAAACAGTCCACTCCCACACAAACGCTCTTACAGATGGCTGATCTAAAAATCACAGGGCATTCAGACATCTTTTTTCTTTCAGTCTATCTCAACACTTATCCTCTCCAATGAAAACCTACTTTTTCATGAAACCTCTATGTTTGATATTTCCCATTGCTAGGGCCATTAATTCCCTTGTTTGTGCTCTACTTTTAAAGGGCCTTTCTCTTTTTCTCCGGCAGCTATTTAAATCCCTAGCCAGTTTGCCCTGACAGTGCTGCTGTACAGATCCTTTGATTATCGGTCTTCTTCACATTCACATCACTCTACTAAGCTATTTCATGTGTCTCAAGCCCCATGTGGAAGCACAAGTCTCAAAACACTCTTGTCTATAGCATACTCGATAGCATCCTCAATACTGAGCTTTAAAGATCACCTGAGCAGCTCAGGAGAACCTGAGCAGCTCCAGTTCAGTGTGGGCTCAGTCTCTGATGATTTACCTATGGCCCATGGAGTGTCTTATACCTGCTTTACTACAGTACAAGCTTTAGGTTTCCAGTGGGAAACACAATTTGGCACAGTGACACAACAAGCATTTCAGACAATGGATCTTAAAATATCTTGCCTTTACAGGTTTATTATGAGGTTTGTTTTGAATAGTTTAAACCTAGTCCACTTGACTGACTATGGGAAACATCTGTTTCCCCTGAAAGTAAGTTGTTCTTGACCACACTTATTAATGAAAGGTACAAGACTCTCCGGTCTAATTCAGGAATCCCACACATCCAAATAATAAGAGGACCAGAAAATAAATAGCTTTAATGAAAAGTTCCTCCAATTTTTTAAAGCTGTAAAAATGAATGAAACTCACAATAAGTGCATAGTGTTGTTGTTTTTTTGTTTTTTGTTTTTATTTAAAAGTTTAAATTTAATTTCAAAAATGGCACCAAGGTGGAAAAAGTAATGCTTTTATTTTAAGAAGGCACCTGAGCTTCAGGAATGACAGCTAAATTGACACGCCGTTGAGAGGGCAAGAAAAAAAAAGTTGATGAATTGGCCAATATAGTTAGAGCGATGGGCTTCATATGTGCATAATGGACTAGCTGGCAGTTCAGATTGCCTGCCAAGATAAGCAACTCATAATGAATGGGAGATGAGGTTGAAGCTGTAAAAATAGGTTGTGCCTTTAATAAACTTGTTATAAACGTGGATGTGACAAGATGGCAGATGGCAGAGAAACTACTGAGGCACTGAACACGCACTGCACCACCCTATCTTATCTAGATAGAAAGCAAAGGCTGTACGCATTGTACGCACACATGGAAGAAGTAAACAGACACCTATATATCATTTTATGATGAAATGTTTGCACCAAAATGTATTGCCTTTAGCATGACTACTATTCATTTTCAGATTTAAATATTCCTTTAACAGTAAGCCTGCCTAGAAGTGAACATTTTAAATAAATAAATAAAATAAATAAATAAAAATAAATAAATAAAAATAAATAAATAAATAAATAAATTCTGCTTTTCAAAATGTCCAGATTGTTGGCCAGTCTGAGGGTGGACTGTCCAAGATATAAACAGCTTGGAGTTTTACAAAACCCTTTCTACCCTTAACAGAATTACAGTAAAATTTAAAGTGACCCTGACCTACTGAAATACTTCCTTGTGCTGTTTGAAGATTCTATCTCCAGGCGAGATGTTGCTCTTAAAGCCGCTAAAAAGAAGGTCAACAAAGTATTAATAATGTAATAATTACATGCTGAAAAATTTAACAAATTTTGGTGCATGCATATTATTATAAAAAATAAGACTTCCCATTTAATACTTCCATGTATGTGTATGAAATAGAAAAAAAAGTACCTGCATTACATAAGAAATAAGGTTGAAAATGCCATTTACAAAGTCTCAAAGTCACTTCATATAAACTTGCTACTGCCCATCCACCTTTCACCTGCATGCAGTTCTGTTTTTAGTCTTCAAGATCATGATGGCCCTAGATGTCGCAGTGCTATAAATCTTGGGAGCAGCAGTGTTAGCCCATTATATGGCTTAATCTCTCAGTTCCCCTGCAGGCTGACTCCTGATGTGTCAGGAACCCTCAGGTAGCACAATTTACAGATCACACCGGTAAAGAAATCAAAATGGGACACATGTCAGTACACATTTGTTACCAACTCACAGACTATTAGCTCTGCTATGTAGTGAGGTATCATGCTTGTTTGGTGTTTTAACTGAAATTTACATCATGCTGTTTTCTACTAATAATAGTGGAGTTGGAAATCACCAGGGAATCACCACGATACAATATTATCACGATACCTAGGTGCCAATTCGATTTGTATTGCGATTCTGTAAGTATCATGAGGTTATAAATATCCAGATTAAATATAATTTTTATTTGTTTTATTTGTTTGCTTGTTTTTTAGAATTTTGCTAGAATTATAAGCAAACTCAGCCTTTCAACATGTTTAGAGTGCACCACCTATAGGATTATAAAGGAATGGCAACATTTTAAAACATAGATTTAAAAAAAAAAAAAAGATTTTGTATTCAGTGTGGCGATACATGACTATATGAACTATAACTATTTTTTTGACCAATCTCTAAATAATAGTGTATTTCAGCCAAGTATAGAATTTCATGTATGAAATATTTCATACCATGTTACCTAATACCTAAAGGGATTTATGAATATTTCTGGGTATGGTCATATGGTCATGCATACAGTATGCCAGTGGTCGACAACTTAAGTCCAAATTCGCATGAAGCTTGTTTAATTCAACCCTGAATATGGCCCACGGTGTCTTGTTCTCAGTTAGATTGAGGCTGGGAAATGGGTTCGACCTGGTTTTGGTTGTGGTGGGGGTGTGGGTGGGTGGGGGGTTTGAGAGGTGGCTGGTCTGAGACTGTGGTTGAAACGGCAGGTGAATTATAGACTGCCTTTTAAGATTCACAGCTCTTGGTGCTAGGAGGTTAATATTCTCACATGTCATTAGGTCCACTGGCTCCTCTGATGGCTCATTGAATCAGGCAGCAAATGATTTCCTCATGCAGCCGAGGACAGCACACTTCAAAGTGAGAGGGGGCTGAGGTCAGAGCCGCTCTCCGCTGTGATTAATGGCCGGGGATCAGCCGAGGTTGGCCGTAAGGTAGGAATATGACGGAGGCTTTTGACAGGCTTGACTTTTTAAGCCGGGTTTGACCTCTGGCCTTAGCAAACTTTGTTTCCAATACAGAGGCTGACCTGATAGGCCACGTCAGGGACACACACAGGACCCTGAAAACACAACTGTCGGACTAATCACGGGCATTACAGGGCACCAGAATTGTCTGTCTAATCACTTGTGTTGCTGAAACCAGGAGTAACCTGCTTGAAGCCCGAAAAAGACAAAGCCAATGCAGAATAGAGAAAAATAAATAAATAAATCACAGGGAAGAAAAACACGTACATTAAACCTTCTCAGCACTATGCACACTAACTCTTGGGTAAATATGACTGCTTTCATTTTAACATTCACCAAGATGTCCCAAAGTGGAAAGTATATTCTGTCTGGTGGTTTGTACGTATTGCGCTATTGCAAGTAGAGAAACATTGCACACAATTCCTTTTCACGCCTCATGGCTTCTGTGGTCCTGCTGCAACCCAGTTTCTTTAAAACGACACCACTGACTGATTATACCTCGGCGCACAAAACAAATGCACTCTCCCACTTGTACCACTACATTGAAAATCAATCCTATTCTTTACAGATGCTATTGCAGGCATCCTGTCATTGTTTATCTCTGAGGGAAATGTATCTTAAGGCACATTTGGCAAAAGATTAATGAATTGCAAGAAGACTAATGACAAAAGTCAATAATGCAAAACGGACAAAATATTTGAATTGTAATGTCTGGCTGAACTCGTATGGATTCTACACATACATATATGAAAAAATAAAATCGATGTAAATATATGCCAGAACCTCAAATGGATGCTTGGCTTCTTGACAATATCTGGCGGTGAGTTGGTTAAACTCTTAAGTTGTGGTTCTGTATTCTTGTGCATCTATCTAACAGCAAATAATCGCTACCTGGCTGTCACGTCGCACCAAATGATCGATGACACTTGATGGATGAGCCATGCCCATGCTTTGCATTAGTCCCATCTTTCCTCACAGCCACATGAGACAAGCATGACGCACTTGTCTTGTGTCACACACACAAAAAAAAAAAACTCCAGTTGAGGCTATCAAAGTCAGAAAAAAGGGGTTTGGAAAAGAAAAAAAAACATGCCTGTGCCTGTGCTTTGGTCACTGAGATAGGAAATAATTTTTCAATATTAGAGAGAAATTAAATCATTCCATGATCTAATTGGGAGTAGACGTGGCGCTTCAGCACGGCAGAGAGGATTATTGTCTACCACCTGCGCTGTCACTCTCTGGGGCCCCATTACAAGGTCCTTATTAGTTTTTACTCGGCAGATTAAAATGCGAGCGCCGCAATCTTTGATCTCTCACTTGCTGACACAAATCCTTTCAAGCCCCAACATTTTTCTGCTGGGTAATTAGTGCTAATTAAAAGGTTTCAAGCAGTCAGTGAGCGCGGCTCTTCCATCGTCCAAATTGCCATCAAGTTCTCGCCGCCTAACCCGATCTGCACGTAAGCCACACTGGCCTAGTTTTTGCGATTATCACAGAATCTGCACAAACAACAATACTGGCTACTCACATTAATGCCAGCGTAATTACAAATATTAATCGATACATAAATAACAAAAATACGTGTGGAGATACTGAATGAAAGGTTTGGGATTCGAGATCTGTAAGTACCCATAATTAAATCTGGATCTAATTAAATATGGATCGCTTTGATTTAATTGCAGTGCTCTCCATGTTGGCCCTTAAATATATGAGGCATATCCACCCCAATCTTTCATCAGCTTGTTATTATGCTATAATTAGCTGTCATTCCAATATATTATTATGCTAGCGGAAAAGTGTCAGGTACGTAGACATCCTCTGACATGCACGAAAAAAAAACGAAAAAAAAAAAAACGTAGCGTTACACAGTGTTTCAAAATGATGATTATATAATCTTTGCAGTGGAACAACTTGGTCTTGTGACAATTAGACACACATCGAAACCGGTTAAACACACCTCACATCCCATGAGATTCCATGTAACAGACCCTTTTGTCTCAAAATCAAGCCCCGTAGTGTGGAGGATGAGAGGATTTGTTGCAGATGAAGGTGTTGGCTGGCAGTGTACAGTAACTCTGTTTTTCATAAGTGAAAATATTAAACTCTAAAGTCTGTGTAACTGATCTTGTAATCCTCTAACAATATAGCACTAAGTATTGCAAAGAGTTCCTTCGACTTAAACGATTCAACCTACCATCGTTAAGAAGAGATGTAATTGTGTAATGATGATAATAACAGTTTATGCTTAGTCATCCTTCAAATACCCCTGCATTCCACACATAGTACAGGGGATGTGAAGATTTTGTTGCTGTTCGCTTGTTTGAAGATGCCCTCTATGGCACATTGACACGACATTTTAAAAGACACATGTGATGGCTGCCCTGTGCAGTATTAACTGACTTGACTTGATGGAAGAGGAGGTGCTCTCTCTCTCTCTCTCTCTCTCTTCGCTCCCTTCCTCACTTTCTCACCCTCCCTGCCCCCCCTCTCTGCTCCATTACCTTGGAAAAGCAGGACTCATTAGAGGAGGCAAGTCAAGTCAAATCTCAGTGTAATTCTATAGAGGTGAACTGCTGTCAACATCATTAACCATCATTTCCCCAACTCACTTCATGACTTATGAAGTGTTCTTTATTGTGTAATGATCCAAATCTCTTACAAAATCGTCCTCTTCAAAGGCCCCCTGAGATATACCACCCATGCAGCACACCGACATGTCAGAGGCAAAGATCAAACAGAGATCAGTAATTAAAGATTTTCTTCTCCTTAACACTCCTCTGCTGTTTACTTCCTCTCTTAGACGATACTAATGTAGCTACAGCGCTCAAGTCCTGTTGAATAGTGATCTGATGGTCATTTACCTCCACGGTGAAGCGAACAGTAATATATGACTGCTTCATTTGTACATTCGTTTGTTTTTACTAAAGTATGTTAATACTAAAATAGCACATATCAGAATTAACACGCTATGGATTTAAGTGTGTTTAGACAGCTGAGAAAGCAAGTAAGACATATGGTGTGGCTTAGTGATCCATAATTTCACTCAAGACCATCAGCTTTAAAACACAAGCACTGGTCAAAACAAAGGACAGTCACAGACAATATGGACTTGCAGGGGAAAAAAATGCAGGAGACAACAAATTAAAAGTAAATACTCTTTCACCATGCTATATTAGATACTGATGTTGTTATTGGTCTTTCAGCTGCTTCCATCGAGGGGTTGCATCAGCGGACAATCTGATCCACACAACAACTTGGCACAGGTTTTCCTGACACAGTCCTCCCATTTTATCCAGGCTCGGGAACGGTGCTGCCTCCAGTGGCTTTGGTTTGGGCATTGGGAGGAAAATAAACCCCGGCCCTACTGCATGCCAGGCCACTGAGCCACAAATTCCCATTATATTTTAAATATAGATGATAAATATAATAAACTAAATATAAATATAAACTAATCAGAATCTATTGCCTACATTGTTAGATCTTTATTTTAATGCATAAATATTCCTGATTGTAATTGGCATTGTATTAATATATTAACAATAAATATTTTATGCTCATTATTCGGCAATGTATAAAACAGCATCCAATTATTTTACATATATATTTTTTTAAACATTACAGTTTTAACTAGTGCTAAACAATTAATTGCATTGCAAAAGAAAATCTCAATATATATCTCTACAATTATTTAATCACAATGCTGCAATTTATTATAGGTGATACAGTATCAGCATAGTCTGGAATTTATGTAGTGTTTGTCAAGAATTTAAGTATTCGTTTTTGTTTTTTTTAAATTACTTGCAATAAGCCTAGATAAATACGTTTGAATATAAAATGGTAAATTTAACAGTTACATATTGCAGTTTAACTGACAACTGCAATATGTCAAATTAGTCGCAATGGGATTTCGATCACATTATGTTAATAAAACGTTATGTTATAATTTTAAAATATGTTAATGAATGCTCTCCTGCAAAGAAAACAAGTACATCTGCTTTGCTTATGGATCACATAAATGGAATTCATAACTTTCTCCAAAATGAAAATGTCCTTATGGTAATGAGGAAGGTTTTGATTCCTCTGATGTCCTCCATGAGAAAAATACTACTGGACTTAAAGCACACCAAACTTAATACTCTTGTACGAGTTGCCCAAGACCAAGTTCAGACCCGGCTCTGTTTTAGTCAAACTCATTGGTAATAATTCCCAAGTAACTTCTTAATAGTGCTAAAGTCCATCATTATATCTTATAAGTCAGAATAGCATTGTGTAAGGCCTGAGTATTAAATACTCAATATCTACACTTCACTCAACACTGAATCAGACACTAACAAAGGCAAAACAGTAACTAATCTATTGGAATAATGTCAAGGGTTCATGAATCCTTATGCTAATAATTTGCTTTTCTGTACTGTACTTGTTTTCTCTCACACTTTCCTTAGTACTTTCAAGGTACAACTATTTGCATACCAATGCCATAACAGTCAACAAAGTTGTGCATGTAAACCATATATGCATATAAAAAATATAATATCGAACAGTGCCGATATGCCAACACTAACAACACAGGCAAAGACCCTGCTTTAGCTTACATAACTCTAAAATCAAGCCAGGGGAGAAACTTTACAAGAACAGAAACATTCCAGCATGAAGCTGTTGTTCAGATTAATAATTATTATTTTTGGTATTCGCATATGATTTGTGTGTGTGTGCATGAGAAAAAGAAAGCGAGAGGGAGTCTGGACATGTCCTGAGGTATTGTGTGTGTGTGTATAATGTGTCGTCTCCTGGCGTATGAGACAGGGAGAGTAAAGACAGAGCAAAACAGATGAATAAGCAACATCAATTACAGGCAAGCTTGACCTGTAAGCCCCCACACCATGGCCAGTGCCTCACACCCAGGGGTGGCAGATTGAAGCTGACATGCCTGGCGAGAAAACAGTGGGGCCTCACAAGGCCTCCCACTTGTGAGTATGGTGAGAGACAGATATAGAGAGAGAGGGAGAATGAGAGAGATGGACAGAGGGAGAGAACAGTGGGAGCTATGAATGAAAAATCAAGCATAATAGGTCCCGCTTTAGTTTAAAGTGAAACAAAATGGCTCAATTTGAGCACTTAGCCTGTCGAAAATTGCCCATGCTGAGATAGAAGAGGAACATGCGAGGGGACAAGTGAATCAGCCCTCTGATAAGCGCACTATAAAGGAAACAAAGCCGGATGTCCAACAGGCTTACCAGTGAACTTGGGCCGGGTTGGGTTCCCCTTAATGCCCCCATCAGTCTTCTCTTGCCCTGTAAAAAGCCCTGCTTTCCATTCTATTCTCCTATTCTGCTCCCTTTACTTTGTCTAAGGACAAAAGTAAAATCAACACAGAGATCATATTTGTTTAGCACACTTTAGCGCTTTTTTTATTGGCCTATTAGAAACAGCACAGGACAAATAGCTAGAGAAGTAAAGCTTTCACTATTCACAATAAATGAAACGATCTGTAAGTGTAATGCTTCATGTCTGACTAAACAAATCTTATAGCACAGAACCTCAGTACCTTATTTATAAATGCGCCTAAGTGAATGTCTCTACAGAGATTAGCACATTATTTAAGCTCATCGTCACTTAAAAGCAAGCAAACCACTGAAGCAAGCTAAAGACCATGCTGATCAACACATGCATGCGCTATTTGACCTGTGCCTTATTGATCAAGCTCACACAGTCTCTATAGCAACAGGAAAGACACAAGTGTGCAAAGGGACATTTAAGAACATTGCCCAAGGGACAATGTTTCAAACAGTGCAGCAGAGCAAGCTCAAAAACAACCGTGTAAACATGACGCTAAGCTTCACCACAAAGTAAGAACTGCCACACTAACATATGTGGAACACTCCTAATAATAATACAGCTGCTTTATTTTATTATACTCAATTCACTTCTGCTTCACTGAGCACATTAATAACTATCTATAGATCTTATTACAGTAGAAGTCATATGTATGTACACAGCATTACTCATGAATTACCTGCATTAGCATTATGTGCCTGCCTTTCTGTAGGTTTTTTTCGAGAAATCGTGGCTTGCTGATTATTATTCATACAGTATGAGTAACAATAAAATGATGTAGATTTCATAATGAATGCGGTCGCTAAGTGTAAATACCACGGCTTAATGTGGGCGTCATGTTCATTAACTATATGTAACAGTGGTAAAGTGGTAAATGCCCCATGGGCATTCAAACTACAACTAGGTCTAACCTTAAATCACATTTCTACTACTCCTACACAATTCATACATATACAGTATAGTGGAAGTTTATACAAATAATGATCATAGCTTTTAAGGATAATCCCATGTGCTTTAAACTACGTAGAGCAAATAATATATTGTAAAGTGGACTACTGATTTATATTTATGTACGTTATGTTTAACTGAAGGAGGTTGATGAGCTTTAGGACTAGAGATTGGAGAACTATTACAAACTTCCCATTATTCCTGTAGTGTGTAATGAGTTACACTGATCAGCCATCCACACCTCCACAAGACCTCTGGGGTGTACTCTGGGCGTTTGGCAGTGGGTCCTTGGGGTGCTTGGTCCAACCATGGATGTTTTATCAGATTGGGATCTGGGGAGTTTTGAGGCCTACAGTAGGTTAGCAGCCTCCGGCCTTTTCCCTGCCTGGGTGGTGCACTGGGTGTTCTGGTACTTTTCTATCGTCTGCTTTTTCCAGTCATTTGTGCTGCATGATCATGTCACCAGTTTTCTGTTATATAATTGTTAATCAATGTTGATGTGGTACTGATGGTGTACTTGGTCAATAGTAACACAACATGGTAACAAGAATGAAAGTGTTGCAATAATGATACAATAGGAAAGTGACCTACAATCAGATTCAGAAAACTGGCCAATAAGACAACAAAAGCTTGGTAGAGACTTGAATAAGGACACAAAGTGTTACCTTGACATCGTGGCAGTGTTTATAAAGTCTTTACAGTAGATACAGTGGTGTATGGGTAAGTAACTCGGCTCAGGTTTGTGCAATCAGTTGGGTGATTGTAAGCATGGGATTCGGGAGCTAGAGTCTATTGCAGCCATGTTTGCAAGGTGCTTTGAAATGGAGTTCGGTGGGGTTACCGGTGTGAGATTACTTAAGCTAGTGGTTAGTGATTACTTAAGCTAGTGATTAAGTCACCATCCCGGCATGCTTGGTATCTACACGTTGGCACGCTAGGAATTTTTACTGTATGTAACAAGACCTCAAATACTAGTTGAACAGCCGTTGATTATTATGTGTCATCTCATTTAATCATGGTGAATTGTCCTTTAAGTGATGAGTCTGAGCAAATTTCTCTGCTGGATCACAATGGGGTTCAACTATCAATGTTGATGAATGCCAATCGTTTAAATATACAAACTGCTGCATAAACATCACCAGAATGAAATACTGCCTCTGTCTGCTGTTGGCATCAATATCACTTCATACAGCAGGTCACCTCTGAACTAGGAATAAATGAGCATTTCTTTGGCACATACAGTAACCCTTGGAGATAATGACAGACCTAAGGCCTTGCTGTACACTATACATGACAAAAAGACCGTCTTGATTTCAAGCAGGTCATAAAAGATGTAGTTGAAGAGAAAATCTCTTTGACATGAAATCAGATGCCAACAAAGCTATCATAAAGTGTTTAACCTTGCTAAGAGCTCTGCACACCTCTCTAATGGCACTGAGAAACAGCAGCCCTTTTCCAAACAATAGAGCTCTTCACAGCTTCAGAGCAAGCAGCGCAGCTCAAACACAAATCTAATGGGGCCCTGTCTCCTGAGCAAATGGGAATCATTTTCATCTAGCTGACACACATTACAGCCGAGTATCCTGAAGAGAAGACAGAAGCCTTCTGGTTAATTGCACTGTCGCTGTAATAGGATTTGTAAGATGTACAGTACAACTCTGAGAGTTCATTTCTATGTGTAAAGTACATGGCCATGTAGAGAACAGGAAGAGAGATTTATAGTGTTTAGTTTAAATAAAATGATTAAATTAAATGTCAGAAATAAAACAACCCCATTTCACAGAGGTTTATTTTATTTGATCTTTTTTTGTACAGTAGTGCAACAAATTCCTTTAGGTTACAGTAATATAGCACATTAGATAGGAAACCTCTGTCATGCACTGTAATTAAAACACACTTCTGTGTTCATAGGAAGGGAACTACAATTGAATTAGTGCGCAGATGTAGTAAGTGGATAATACTAGTGTAATATTTGAGGTGGTTTAAATCACATATGGAAAAGAGCTATAAAACATACAGTATAGCAAGGCCGTGCTGATCTCTATACAGCCTCGGTGCGCTTATCAGTGCTCAACGTCTGATTAAATATTTTTTTAATGCACAGATGCTCTTCTAAGACGTATTTATGAGTCCCGGTAAAATGGATTCTACAGAGAGAAAAAAAAGGGGGCGAGGGGTAAAATCTGAAGTGACACAAGACATGAAATCCATTTCCCCCTACGAAATGCAAATGCACTCCTGCTCAGTTCACGCCATGAAACACTGCCCTTGAAATACTGAGTGACAGAGGGAATTATGGGTTATTGTACTGTCAAAACGCAAGGCAGCTGTATGATGAGATACTGTGTTATTTAGACAATCAAAAACTTAAGGAACAAAATGGCATGCATGCCGAGCGCCAAACCACCCCCAACCAGTCAGGCCTAGCCATCATCTGCTGGGGAAAATAAAACATGGGATTTATAAAGAATTACGAATGGTATGAAAGGAAACAGACCTAAAGGTACAACTGGCTCTACTTTATATTGAGAAGTTCTGAGGATTTTTAATAAATGTTTAGTGCTGCACAATGAATCGCACTAAAAATCTAAATTGCAATATGGACCCGTGCAATTACTTCATCTAAAAAGGTTGCAATTTATTTAACTCTATAATTTAGGTATTTGTTTATGTTTCTAAATATTTTTGAGGAGATAAATATAGGCAAACATCCTCTTAATAAGATCATTTGTCCAATTATTTGCTGTTAGCCTACAGTAGATGAAAACCTTTCAATACAAGTAGTACACTTAATAATAAGATATCGTAATCACAATATCTGTCCAAATAATCGCAATGTGATTTTTTAATCATATCATTTAGCTCTAGAAATTGTAAATAATACTATTCACTATAAATGTTCACTCCATCCATAATAGATTCATATTCACAGTTTTACAATTAGCTCCCTTGTCGTAGTGAGTAAATAATAAATAAGTTATATTAAAAGCAGAGATAAATATCAGGCTTGTTATTCTTTCCTTACGCTGGAGAAGTCATGGTTTTCCTAATTAGACCCATTAGAACAAGGCCATCAAAAACAAGCAATAAAAGACATCGACTGAGGAAACCGCTTCTGCCTGTCCACTCTAGAGAAATATAATAAATAACATAAATTCTTTATAAATTCAGTGAAAATAACATTGTCTACTTTGTCATATTAAGTGACAAGCAATTACTATTATTTGTTGAAATGTCGAATACATCTTCACAATTACAGTTAGCATCTGTGTTTAAAAAAAAAAAAAAAAAGCAATGCACTACATGCGTGTCAATCATCCATGTCAGGATGTACTAACCTCGGTGACCAGAAGACGTAGCTTTAGCGATTTGCCCAATGTAGCGTGGATGGTAAAC
>JAQMYJ010000039.1:19379569-19438810 GCA_030014305.1 Clarias laeviceps
GATTTTTACAACATTATTGTTGAAATACACAGTCCTGAAAAAGGGACGTTTCTTTTTTTGCTGAGTATATATATAGAGTAAGACAAATATGTATACACGCTTCAGGAAAAGAAAAACTTGTATACATATTTTAATACTAAATTTATTGCTATAATAATAATAATAATAATAATAGAAGTGAACGTATATATAGAACGTATATATATATATATATATATATATATATATATATATATATATATATACTCCTTAAGAGCTTACAATACATGTCTAAGTCTGTCCACAAGCTGATTTTCTGTACTGCAGGCAACATGCTACAAGCCCTGTCATGTGATGGCTAAGTGCCCTCACATGCAGTTGACCTTTCTTTTATAGCAACAACAGACTTGTATTAGAGCAGTGCAAAAGTTAAACACACTCCATTGTTTTAACCAGAGACCATATTTATACTCCGAGAAGGCAAAGATTAAAAGCGCCTACTCTCCCACACGCACACACAAAGAAAGAAAAAAGCTCCCTGCCTGAAAGCCACAAAGAAAAACAAAGGTAAAAACTGAAGGTAGATAAAGCCCCGAACACTGCATGGTCTCTCTCTCTCTCTCTGCACTCTTTTTTTTCCCCTCGCTCACTTTCTGCAGTGCTGTGTCCTGACCTTGCTGCTTCTATGCCCCATCCATCTTGGGCTGCTTAGCCATTTCGCTGGCTTCATACTGCGCAGATTAACACAATTCATCACCACAATCATCCTCGATTCATCACCCTTTGCAATGAATGTTTTGACATCCAGTTAATTTTCTGCTGATGATTTATCAAATTATAATTACCATGCTCTGAAGGGCTCATTTATTATGTTGATACATGATAATGATGCCAAAGTGGATTGAATTTTAAGTAAGTTCTTTGCGATTATAACATGTGCGTTATTGTGAGTAATGTTATGCGATTCCGTTTTTTACAGCCTAGAAACTCCTGGGACTCTCCTAATGTTATAATAATCAATGTAAAAAAAGGCCATCGGTTAATTCAATTTTTTTTCTGAACAAATTGTTTGGCTGGGTGAGCAGGGAGCATGAAAAAGTTCAATTAAATTCAAAGCTCCCATCTAAGATGCTCAGTAATTAAAGAGCCCACTAATTCAATCAGGGTTTCTGACTCAACCCAGTGAGTTAGGCTCTTTCTTAATAGGTTATAGGTGATTTCTCACATACTGCCCACATAGGCACTTCATTAGCCTTCTGCTTTACAATTCACTCCACTCTTAGCCCCATTATTATCCCGCTTTATTAAAATCCAATAGCTAGCTATCTGTTTCTATTACTGAAAAACAGTTGCTTAATGCATCGGGCTCGTTTAAGGGCACACCAGCTGCCTGTATTTATACAGCAAGCCACATAAACACTTACCTACGAGTATACGAAGGCCTCTCTCATGAAATAGCAAAAAACAACTAAAACACCCCTTTGCATAACTCTTCACATTAGCATGTAGCTTGTTGGAACACCTGCTTCAGACATTCAAGGCGTTTGCTGCTAACTTTACAAAACACTTCTTTATCGGTTTTAGACATTTCTCCTTGGCTTGTAAACACCTAAAAATGATAATTTGTATATTCATCCACCTTACAAGTATTCATCAGCCTAACAACAGTGCAATCACAGGACTTACAGCGATCATAAAGTTCCTCAAGCTTAGCTAGTCAAATTAGCATCGAGAAAAGCACAAAAGCAGAATTTGCTAATAAAAGCAGCTTATCTATCAACCGCGACGGATTCTAGCCACGCATATCAGTAAAAGTAGTTTCCTAATTTGCTAGTAACATCTCTTGTATGGCACAAATACTTAAGTACACGCTTTAGATGTTTTGTGTGTGCTGTTTTGGGCGTTAGGTAGCATATTACTTAGCACTCTACTTTGTTTAAAACTAGGTTTAATTCCAACATACTGAAAGCTGTTAATCTATTCGACAGAATTTTATGCGTGTTTGCAGAGCTAGTTATAAGACGTGTGAGAACAAGAGGTAGTAGTAAGATGGTAGCGGCCACACTGGGAGCTGAAGATGTACGAAAGATTACTGAATGCAGAAGAATTTTTCGTGTCAGCGCCAGCCATTGTTTACTGCTATCTATTTTTCGGACTCTTTGCCCTTGGGCCAGGGCCCATAAACAGCACTATCCCTGCGCCCTGGCGGCATCTCGCCTCGTAATTGTGAGTCCCTCTTGGACGTCCCAAAAGTGAAAGATGTGTCTGGTAAGTGAGAGAGGTCAAACATGAGCATGGAAATTTATTACATGCACTGCAACCAGATGGAGGCAGCCCATCCATCAAGCCAAGCTGTCACCCCGGTCACAAACATTTCCCATAAAGAGGCTCTCTCTCTCTCTTTCTCTCTCTCGCTCTCTCTTTCCCTGGAAGAGCAAAGTCCAGTAACTGGAGTGTGTGTGTGTGTGTGTGTGTGTGTGTGTGTGTTTACAGAAATGAAGCTCAAAAGCACAACAGCGACCTTGTTTAATCATCTCTGGAGTTCTCCGGATGCACTCTCGTTGCTGGCCAGGGCTATTTTTACACTTTTACTTTTATCAATACTTCGGCAGCAGCTCGGGGAGATATTAAAGGCATAGCAGGGAGCAGGGGAAGGGCTTTTTCTGACACTTGCTCCCTCCTTCATCAGAGCCTCACAGGCCCGTCAGTGACAATGAAAAGATTTCACAATGCTGCTCGGCAGAAACTCGTTCTGCCCCTCATCCATCATGCTCAACCCACTAGCCGTTCCACTGACCTAATCTGTAATGCCTGGCTGCCCGCTAGAGACTTCTTAAAGGCACCCTTCATTAACGGCGCTAAACCGGGCACGGTCCTGCAAGAAACCCAGCGACGGCTCGCTTTTCCGACTGCCGCTACCTCAAAGACCTCTGACACAGCCAAGAGATCAAGGACTACACAGCAGTATTCTGTGCACTGAATGCACACTGTGAGTAAATTCACTGCTATTGTCTGTTCACCCAGACAATGAGAGACAGCCAGAGAGATCAATTTAGTGGAATTAATTTACAGTCCATCCATCCTTCCATTAGCTATACCGCTTATTCTGTGTAGCATCGCAGAGGACAAGCGCACACACATACACACACACTATAGGGAATTTGGAAACACCAGTCAGCTTACTGTGCATGTCTTTTGACTGTGGAAGGAAACCAGGGTACCCAGAAGAAACCCACCAAACCATGCAAGCTCTACGAATATAAAAATGTAACAATTTGCAAAATTCCTAAAGTAAAGTAAATACAGTACTATGATATATCACAGGACACATCATGTACACTCACTCACTCATCCTCTATACCACTTAGTCCTGTATACAGGGTCGCGAGGGGCCTGGAGCCTATCCCAGGAGACTTAGGGCACGAGGCAGGTTACAGGGTGCCAGTCTATTACAGGGTGGACGTGCAAGGCTAACCACTAAGCCACCATGCCACCCTTGTATCCTAACAGTAATGTACTGTAATAATAAAAGAATGACTCTCTATACTGCCTAACCCTTACAGGGTCACGAGAATGTCACAGCCAGGGTGCAGGGTGCAGGGTGCCAGTCCATCACAGGGAACACAAGCACACAAAAGTTCATACACTACGAGCTATTTGGAAATGCCAGTTAGACAACTCTGACTACAGGGAGAACATGCTTACAGAATTACAGGTTTCATTCCTGAACATCTGAAGAATGCTGTTGCTAAATCATTGGCTAATGGAATTAGTGAATGCATATGCAGGTGTTCATAATGAAGTGGAGGGTATATATCCAGTGTGTATTCAAACTCGTTAAAACACATTCTCACACACACACTTTTAAAGGTAACCTGGTTTGAAAGTAATTTAGGTTTCTGTGATTGGTTTGTTGACTGCATGTCTGGGGACCGGAGGTTAAAGGCTGCCGTTGTGAAGGTTCTTTCTGTGCTAGAGCTGGTGAGTGTTAGTTAACGCATAGGCAGACAGAGGCAGTGAGTGCTCCATGACCCAGGAGCACCTATTATAGAGATATATTCCCCAAACCTCAACCCAGTGCTGGCTGCCAGATCCCCCCAATCTAACCGCCCTGTCTCCACATCTGCTCTGGCAGCCGAATGCAATCTGTCTCTTTAGTCGGTCTCTGTAGGCTGGTCATGGGTCAGGACTTTCCATTAATCAACCTGGTTAAGATCAATCATGCAAAGCTAGTTTAAAGTGTAAGGAAAATATTAGTTCATGATTTGCATCTAATTAGTCCTGGTTGTATGCTTTATCCCACATATATCATTCAGATCTTCATCCATAGCAGTGTCTTTATAAAGTGAAAAATACTTGGAAGGGTTAAAAATCCCTATTATATATTATATAATACTTTTTTGGAAGTATTAAGGCATGATCCCACAAGATGGCCATCTCATCTTATCATTTGATTTCAGAATATGGATGATCCAAAGTCAGTTTTACCATGAACAGATCTATACGTAATAGATACAAATATACTACGCAACACAAAAACAGGCCAATTAAAGCACTCTGCCGATAATTGCTGATTGAGCAGACCTCTGGCATAATCCCAGATTTTTCGAGTGAGTATTGATCATTGCGTCATACATCAAGTTCACACAATGCATGCTGAGGTTACAGAGGTTCAGCAAACAGCCAGTGGACAAGAGCAGCAGCAGTAGCAGCACTCTATAAAAAGTTGTGATTGTGGAGCTTGGCCTATACGCCCTCCTTCCCTCACAGAGGCACAGCGGGCTTCACAAGGCCGCGTAAGCAGCCACAGGCTCAGCTAGTTTGGCTAAAGATGGCCGTTTGCAGCACGACCAGTTGCCAGCTTGCCTGAGGCTCCTTAACACCCACGCTGTACCCTGGCCTCTTAGTCACCAGAGCCAAACACTGACCATATATACACATGCACACACACACACATTCGCACATACCAGCAGACAGACACACATCTCTCCAAGGGCTCCTAGTCTTCAGCAGAAACCACACAGACTGTACTTCATCTCGATGATATTTTTACGAGTTGACACAGCCAGTTCCCACACACGCAGCCACTTTAACGAGCAACTCTTTCGCACAAACACACCCGATGCCTGGTGGAAAAATTATCCTTTAATAAGCACCTTTAAAGAACAAGGATAATTGTCAGTCTCTCCAACCTGACCAAGATGTATGCTTGACTTGGCACAAATGAATGCATGTCCAGACTTCTCACCAATTTCAATGTGGAATGCTTTTATACAGAGCAATATCAGGCACAAAGAGAGTCCTTCAGTGATTTTTGACAAGTTAACAGCTCCTTCTGACATACAAAATGGCTGCAGTGACAACTTAACTGCCCTGCCAATCAATATTTCCTATTACTCTCATTGTCACTCACAAAAACAAGAATATGATGCAGGGTCAAATAAGGGAGGTGTGAATTGTGTCAGAAAGAGAAGATGACTCATTGCTTTTATTTGCAAATGACTAATTTCTGCTTAAGAGATATCCTCAGCAAACTGACAAAAGGTGTTTAGTTCTTCCCGAAGTGTTTATTTATACATTTAGATGATTTATAGATTCTGGGATGTTAAACCTGATGCTCAGGCTTAAGCTTGGTTCTGATCTTCCCCCTTGCCCTCGAGGGACAGGTAATTAAGCAAATTCTTTACCTGTCAATTACTGCCCTCGAGCCCAATCATGTCACGGCTCAGTTCTGCCTCCTGTTTAACTCTTCATGTGATAGGGTGCTGACAGTTTGGTCGGCTGAATGACAGCAGTCCTGATCCAAGAACACGAACGCATCTTAAGTTCAGATGAGGTGACCAGGATGGACAGATGAGGGCTAGGTACATCAGGCTTAGAGAGGTAGAAGAGGGTCAGTCATTTGGAAGGTGCTTTAGCCTTATTACAGCAGAGCCGCGCTAAAGGTTTGGATTGTCTTTCAGTCAAGCAATTTAGAACTGAATCTCCAGTGCGACTACTTCATCCAGGTAAAGTTGGCCAGGCAATATTAGACAAAAAAAAAAAGGTTCTTAGATGTCCGTGAGGGAAGGGAGGGGGAGAATGAGACACGGCTGTATTTTCTATTACTCGCCCAGTTCCAAAACCCTTTAGATTCCACACAGTTCTGTTAACCATCAGCAATTATCTCCCTGTCAAAGCTAAAAGTAACAAATTTCCCCATATCCAGCCAGGCAGCAGCATCGGCCGGACACAAGCATCATCTGACACAAACTAAATCACTGTGCCAGGCATTTCTTCTGACAGACAAATGCACTACCTTGGAAAACCTGGGCCCATCACTCTCAGTGGCAGTAGGAAGAAATGAATGAGCCTCTCCCTGTTGACCTTACTTTTCTTTCTTCCTGTCTGCCCTTCCTCCTTTCGCCCCCGAAAGAGATTAAATACACCTGGTTCTGTAAGCACTGAGGTATTCCAAAATATGAGTGTTATTAATGGCCTTAAAAGCACGCTGTTTAATCTTCTGCCAAAAGGCAGCCATCATCTTTCCTCACCTTCGCCTTCCCCTCCCAGACGCACACAGGAAACAGGAAACGCACTGCAGCCATTAACCATTAACTAGCATACAATATGCATTGTGTGTACCTTTCAGTCTGCGAAGCACCTACGGTTATAAAAATGCAGTAGGAAGTGGTAGGAGATGGTAGATTAAAAGTATTTTTGATGGAGTGTAGGGTTAACATGCATTGCACATGTCTGAAAGGTCTGATGATGATTCCACTGGACAGACAGGTGGGGAGGGAAGGACCAGGGGACGGGAACGAAAACAGACGTGACCTTTTGCATTTGTCAAACACACTTGGGCTACATTTCCACTGCACGTCACTGCAACTTTCTAAATTACTCTTCAAACCATTCCTCTCATGAAATCTGCAGAAAAGCATCAACAGATGAGAGCGAACGATACAGATATACCTAATGAAAAGCTACATCCATTCACATTAACATATTCATCATGGAACAGGACGCTGGCTGTCACTAATGCCCAACACCAGTGGTGACTTTGGAGGTGGGGAGCGCTTCCTGCCACCAGCTTGTCAGAGCAGTTAGGAAATCTGCAGCGATAAGCTGTCTGACTTCATCACGCACATGCAGACAGGGGTATGCCGTTAGGACTGAAAGGCAGATTCAAAGCAAGAGATTAAATCATTTAGGGCTATATTGAGAGTTGGTGCTAATATGAGGCCATTTTCAAGGCACTGTTCACATAGTGAGAATTGAATACTGAAATGTCATATTACGCTACAGTATTCAGACCCCGGGTTTAACCACAGACTATAAGAGCTATTCAGAGAATAATGTAGACCTGTAAGCGGAGATTACCTAAAACAGATGCATGTTTGAGCTGTAACCAATTGTGAACCTGCCCATTTGTCTTGTGTAATATCAGCTCAGGTTGTTGTTGTTGGTCTTTCGGCTGCTCCCAACTAGGGGTCGCCACAGCGGAATATCCAGTCCGCACTACAACTTGGCACAGGTTTTTACGCCGGATGCCCTTCCTGACGCAACCCTCCCATTTTTATCCGGGCTTGGGACCGGCACTGCATCCAGTGGCTGGGGTTTGGGCACTGGCTGGGAATCGAAGCCGGGCCGTCCGCATGGCAGGCGAAACACCTACCACTGAGCCACCAGTGCCCATGTAATATCAGCTCAGGTAAATAGCTGTATTAAACCAGCACCACTGCATTATATGTCACTATTAATTCATTAATTGCATTTTCCCTTTAAATATGCATTCAGCTTAAATTTTAAAGACTCACAAAACAATCCATAATCATTTTAATGCCTGAATGGCTGGTTAAACTGTGAAAATAACAATAACAGATTCTTTAAAGAAGAGACATGAAGTGGCACCAAATACATTTGAATCAAGGTAGAGTTCACATCGGACAGCAGTTTGAAAGATGGCAGCAACTGAAAGACAACTGAGAATGAAATCTATTGAAAAAGTTGCAAAATATTACTTGATTGTTATGTTGATACTAGTACTGTAACCTAATACTGTTACCCCAGTTTTCCCCAGAAGGCATGCAAATGGTGAACAAATATATAACTTTTACATGAGACCTGCCATCCTTCATTTCTTCATATTAAATGAAATGATTGTAGACTAAATAAAAAAAATGGGAGCAAATAATTTACTGTCACAGGCACTTTAAAGGTACAAGTTAAAAATTGGTTCAACCTCAGCAGCAACCTCATTTCCCCTCTTGTCTGTTCCAAGGACTCAGCGTTCAGCATCACCAGTATACTAATCACTGGCCTGATCATCTGTCATCATCTGCACCTGTTTTTCACTAGTTCATGCCTTAAGTTAAGTAATGCCTAGATGATTCATAGGTCACTGTGTAGCTTAACAAACAAAAACATTCCTCTGAAATGGTCAAGTACAAGGACTGGACTGAAAACGAGAGCCAGAAATGTGCCTAAATGAGAGCCAAAAATGTGCTAAAATGAGAGCCAAATAAGTTCTTCAGGAAGCCTGGAGAACTATTCCTCAAGACTGCATTAAAAATACAAGAAAGTCTGGCTCTGGAAGCAAAATATGAAGGGATGAGGGGTCGCTCAAGTCTTTTGAACAGGATTATATGTCTGTATCATACGTATTTTGTACCTTTACAGTCCCAAAAAAATCACTTTTTGTATCTTATTGTATGTATGAATATATAACAAGAGTTCAATCTCAATACTGCTTATCTCAAGGTTTTTTTCTGGATAACATTACGAACAAATGTAATATGGACTGAACTGTATGTGTGGCAGGTGAATGCATGATCTGTCTATGCTTCAAGCCATGGGCACATTCCTCTTTACAGGAAAGGAGAGCAATAAAAAAATTACTATTATTTACAAAATATCCAACACATCATGCACATTAAAATTTAATGACCTCATGGCCAAACACCTGATAAAGCACAAGATTAAAAGGTGCTACCTGGCAAACAATGTGGATGTAATGTTAGCATTGTAAGTATGGTTAAGAGTGGCAGATCAAATTTTATTGAGAATCAACATCTTTTAGGCATGAAATACTCTACATACAAGTGAGTTCCTAAATGTGTACAGAGCCTCCAAAAAAACATAGCCAAGTGGCTTTACTTCCCATCATACTGTCAGAACATATGGACTCGAGGCACTGACTCTGAATATATTCTTTCGTTTTTTGATGTGTGACCATGACATCATCGGTGTTAAAGAGTAAATTTGTGTTAATTAGTGATTTTAGATTTCAAAAAGAACGTTATAGAAATTGACAGATGTCATGCACATCTGTGTGTCACTCTTCTAGAGTACTAAAATAAAACACAACCCTGTCATTCCTGGCCTGTCAAAGCACACTGACCTTCAGAATGATTTCGAGAGTGATAAGTGAGAAAGGCTCAGCTGTTCACAGACAGGCCCCAAACAGCAGGAGGACACACCGGATGTGCTGATGGCTAGCACCGCACGCCACGCATTACTTTGACTAAAGTAATTGGAGCTACACAACCAGCAACAGCTCTCCTACAACCTGGGGCTGGATCAATATTTGTTGGGATTGCACCTTGTTCCAACAACAGCAGATTTACAGCGGCCGCTTGGATTTACACATTGTCTTCCAGAGCAACTCATCAGTGCAACCCAATTACTAACCCCAGACAGACAGCATTAACATGGGCCCCATTGCAGCTTTATTGCCCTTCATTCCCCCTCCCGCCTCATTCTGGCCTGTTCCTGCACTGCCACCATAACAGATACTACACTTAAAATGTTCTCGCAGAAATAAATTCTCAGTCTTTCATTACTCCCACCTTGATTTACTTCATATCATCTCACTGCTATAGACAAAGATAACATGTTGTAAATTACCGCCATCCAGTCTGCTTGTTTCAGCGCACAGTGGGGGGAAGGCAGGGGGGAACGCGAGGACAGAGGGGAAACTGACATGGGCTTCCTTTCCTGGTCTTTCACATTGTTTGTCTTTCATTACTCCCTTGAAAGGGTTAGACTACTTTGTCATCAGGGTGCTGAGTTGATCTCAGGCATTTGGTGTTAATCTTCAGAATTTGTGTCACATCATCGCCAAAAAAAAACTTTAATCACTATAACAACATTAACAGCATTTTATCACTGATGCTTGAAAGGGTCAATGGTGTTGCATAGAATAATCGCTAGCTGGTGCGATAAGTGGCATGACTCAAGACTGGGCTATGCAATGACAGCGTAACATGTGAGCTTTGATTTGTTTTGATCACCAAGCGCCATTTTGTGGCCCCGGGCAGCTGTCACTGTACTGAGATTAATACAGGGTCGTGCGCTGTCAGCAGGGTGTGACTTTGGAAGTGAGATGCTAGTGGCATGGCTTCTCATCACCACGAACACTCACAGCCTAGTGCCATATTTCATACCAACTATCACCCTGTATAATCAAATACTGAAGCAACAAGCCTGAGAACACACTATGACACATCCCCACTTGTAGTACTCTTATATTTTAGAGTTGAACATGTTATTTTAATCCAGACGACTGAAGCATATGCTGCTGAAGCATGCTGCATTAGCCTGAGTAAACAGTCGCTCAAAGGAGCCGTTCTGTGGGCTGTCTCGTCTCCCCCTTACACGCCGTGCAATTTCCTCCACCTTCTTTTCTATTTCAGTGGCTGATAACTAAGAACATTAGTTTTATGCCACTTGCCAGGCTCAAATGAAAAGAGAGCTAAGTTTAATGACACTGCAATTAATCGCCCCAACAGACAGACAGCTAAAAGACAAGATATTGACTTCATTAGGGATAATGTATTATGTCATTAAGTCAGCAGGGTCACCTTGTGTATCACAGACGCCGGGCTAATATATTGGCATTTTCCTCAAATAAGATAAATTCTGATATGAGTGATAAAGCTGATTAGAAAATGCCTCATCCAGTGAGGCGATGCTTTCACACAGCCCGCTGCTGCTGCTGCTGCTAGTGCTAGTCCTAGTGCAGTCCTCCAGCAAGAACACACAGCCCATTACCGATCACAGCTTATCACACGGCCACATTGATTTGCACAGGCAATTTAATCATTATTGTTTCACTCCAGTCTACAAAGAGAAATGTTTCTCCTTCAATGATTGCGCTGAATGCAAAAAAAAAAAAAAAAAACGTGTGTCCAATGGGCAAATTCTCTCCTGCCTCATAATATTTGGGAATTACTTAAACATATTTAGATTTTATGTACTTTGTGCATCAAACTGTATATTTTTTTATCTAAGCAAATTACTAATTAATTAACATTTAGCCTTAAATGTTAATGGATCCGTAACAATGAACAGATCTTTGTACTTTTCTAAGACTAATCTTAATAAAAAAAAAAAAAAAAAGACTAATCTTAAAATCCATCTTCCTTTTTGTGTGTGTCTCTAAGACGGCCAGAGGAAAGGGACATACAGTGGCCTATCATTGTGACCTTGGGCTTCCTCTTTCAGGCAGTAGGTATTGACATTTCCCCCCTCCATCCTGTGGCCCTTCCTCTCATTTGTCATGATTATTGCTGAATTCTCAGCTGTCATTTGTGGCTGTAGATCAATGGCTGCCCACTCCCCCTGTGTCATATTGGCAGGGCAAACAGCTTTCCTTCTCTAAATGAGTCACTCTCTCACTCTCTTTCTCTCTCTCGTTCCTTTGTTCAGTCAGTCCATTCATCACAGCACCATTCAGAAGTGGACTCACTTTCTCTCCTAGCACTCTGAGCTTCATGTGTCTCTTTCCATAAATGTTAAGAGGAACCTTGATCCAAACACACTTCCTCACGATAATCATGGTATTCAAATCCATTATAGATACACTTGCAAGTGTGTGACCATCTATCTGCATGTGTGTATGTGTGAAACTGTGTGTTTGTGTGTGATGGAGGGGGGGGGGGGTGCTGATGGATTTGTAAAGGTAAAATGTTGCTTGCCATTAGAATCACTCACCTCTTTTATACATGAATCACCTTGTCAGTGCACTTGAAAGTCACGAGCTCCAGTATATGTACACGACAGCTTAAAGACATCCTCATAATATTCTCATTAAGGATACCGTTTTAGTTTCCTTAGCAATTGCTTTTTAAGTATGCTCTGGTGGCGAGGACACAATAAAAAGTTCATGAGTGTACATATCATTATATTATCATCCGTAATGATAAGTTCTCTGAATAACTGATTTCCTAATGTGAATGCTTAGTGGCCCTTTAAATTTCCCGGTTTATATTTGTGGAAAATTAGACTATAATTTAACTTTCAAAGAAACTACAGAGGACTTTAATTATCGTTTTAATAGAGGATAAATGATGGTAGGCCTAATTGCTTATGAATGTGAGGACACAGATCATGGATTTTGATCTATCCTGCATCAGGCGGGCAAAGAAAATGAGAAGATCTGTTTTCATTGAGGCTCTGAAGAGAGAAAATACTCTAATGTTCGCTCTCATTTAGCTCCCGAGACTGCCATTTATAGAGGAGGCTCAAAGGCCAGTAGCATTTCCTGTCTGCAGTCTGTGGTGCTAATATATAAGACGCAACATCTATTACAGCGCAAGGTTATGTTTTGACAGTCACTATTAATTTAAGCTGCACTGAATCTACCCATAATTCTGTAACACTAACATCGCCCCAGGCTTTGATATGCTGCATAATAACTACATAAACATACCGCATAGACACCAGGAGAATGAGCTAGCAAAAAATGTACCCATATTAACAGGTGTTTCGGCTTGTTAGCTACTTACAGTTCTTGCGATGCTAATTGTCTCACAGCAGCCTAAGACATGAACAGCCTAATGAACAGCAAAATACAACAACACTGAAAAATACGTCGTTAGAGCAAATGATCGTTTTATCTACAGGTAATAGCTCTAATTTTAAGATTATATGTATTTCTCTGTTTCTCCATTTTTTATTATTATTGTTTTTTAATCTGAAAAGTGGTTACTAATATAATGTCCTGCTTTCTTTCTATACAATACATTCAAAACTAATAATTTTTTTTTACTTTAAATTTTTTGTTTAAAAAATCACACTATTTTGTGATGAAATAGTGATGTTTGGAAATCAGAAATGTCAATAATAAAGTCCTATAATAATAAGAAGAAGAATAAGAATAAGAATAATAATACAATCCAAGGGAAAGTGTGTACTAAGAAACACAGGGTGCCTAATGCTTTTGTACAGCACTGTATTATTTTTTTTCACTCGTCACTCCCACAGTCTAAGGAAGATGAGTTTTTCAACGCAGTTGAATGAAGATTTTTTTTTTTTTTTTTTTTAAAGCACATGCTGACATGTTTTTCATCACAACATGGTTGTAACAAGTGATTATTTGACTTACTTTGACTTCTTACCAGGTCAAACCAGTCTGGTCATGCTCCTCCGACCTCTTATCAAAGAAGAGGTTTCCACTCACACAACTTTTGCTCACTGGTTCATGCCATTGTATGCACGTTCCAGAGGCATCAGTAAAAATCCCAGGAGGTGAATTGTTCCTAATTTATTTAAACCACCATCTGGTCACTGAAATTACATTTTGTCACCATTCTGATGTCTGATGTGAATTTTACATGAAACCCGTAAACAGCATCTGCATGATAAGATCACTTACTGCTGCTGTTAAATTGGTTGATTGCATGAATGTGCAGGTGCACAAGCATTCTTAGAAAGTGCAGGGTGGGTGTATATAATATAATAAAAGTTATTTATAAGTATTCAAGGTCACCGTCGTCAATACTGCACAGTCAACTAGTCTTCGGCCTTGACCCAAGACCATACAGACAATGAACAGGGTGACGACTTTTATCCATGGCAACGGAAAGCTTGAATCGAAGGGACTGGTCCTCCTTGTGTCTTATACACTCACCCTTCTACTTGAAGCGCTTGCTCCCACGCGCCACTATTTTGCTTCTTGACACTGGTACACACTCCATGCAGTGGTGTTTCCTGTTTTTCCCCGTCTCAACCTTTTCCCGCCGTTTTTCCTCTCCGTGTTTCGGCTTGGCTGAGCAGCGCTGACAGGCGGATTCCTTTGCTTTTCGCCGTATTAAAGCCACTTTCCCGCCCTGACAGCCTGTTCTATTCTGCCACCTTATAGCTTGGGCTTCACACTTCTCTGGGCAGCCACTGCTTCTTGACAGACCACTGTCACTTCCCATCATCCTCTCTGTATATCCCGCGCTCACCCCCCCTACACCTCCTCAGCACGCAGCCCCACTTTCCAGCCAGTGCAATTATTTTTTTTTGACAAGCCATCCATCAGCCTTAACTTTAAAAGCACTTTCTGCTGATATCCATTGTTAAAGCCCCTAGCCTTTTTCTTTTCTCCCTGGAGCGCCTACATGAGAAAATATGATATCAGACATGCAACCTACCAAACCATGTAAATTCACTTTGTTCTCAGCTATGTTTCCAATTTCACGTCCAATTTTTCGGTACATTATGCGTAGTTGTTGTGCCTAATATGATGTTGTCAAATCCCATTAAAGTTCAGTGTCTTGCGTGGCTTTAAAAACAGGTTACAATTTGTATTCCATGAAGTGGGAGAGGAGTGCAGTCAAAAGTCAAACCGAATCCTATTAAAATTATCTGTTCAATTGTGACGTCCAAGGATGGAGTAATTTGGAAGCATTAGCAGAGACACACATGAATATGTCACTGCGGCAAATAATGGTGACCAAGGCGAAGGCACCACAGCTCCGCCAGTCAATAAAGCTCTCCAGCTGGTGACACAAATGTGATGATAATCTACGGAAATTAATATGGAACTTTCTTGCTTGAGAGGAAATTTTGCTGTGCTGTTGAGTCATTTGGTGCACTTCCACTTGGCCTAAATCTGTGCCTTGTGCAGGAAAACGTCAGTCCACTAGGTTCCAATCTCTTCTGTCTGGTGCGTTCAGCCATCAAGAATTGCACGTGCATAATGAAGTGTTTGCTTTATGCCGCCCAAATGACACGCTCTCTCATTTATCCAACAAACAACGTGACCGTCTGAGCAATATGCAGCCATGCTGCTGGGCTCTGTCACATAAAGCTGCTCATTTACTATTCATGCTTCCGTGTTAAATGCACATGTGCTCTAATTCATCCTAGACACATGGATTGCCTTGAATTAGAACACTGGGCAAATGCTGCTTATTTGGTTATTGTTGTTTGTTCTTTGTTTACTTGTCACAAAGCTGAGGCAGAGCAGATGCAAATGCATATATATATATATGACTAACACAATACAAAATACCAGTGACCTATGAACAGCAAAGTAAGTGCTAACACAAGAAAATGCAAAACAAGTAAAAAGGAACTTAAATTATGGTGCTCTGCAAGGTATAATGATACGCAGGTGAACGTGATCTTGGCCATGTGATGTAAAGATGTAGTTTAGGATCACGCTTGCCCTGCCATGACAGCGTGTTTTGTTTTTTGAAAGTTTTTGTTAGTTTTTTGGTTGGTTTGGTAGATTGGTTTACGCATACCTATTAAAATCACTTGTCTTATTTTAAGCATGAGATATAGCACCATCCTTTCTTCATTCAAGGTTTGTCATTCATGCAAAATTTTAACATCAATCTTAATACAAGAATTGAAGCTAATTTACAAAACAGTTACTTTCCCCAAAAAAATTAGGGTTCTATCACACTAGGCATGACTCCTTAAAATCGTGCCCCGAATACAATAGTCAATCCCTCCCTATTCTACCACCGGCCAGGTTTCACCTTAATGACACCGGCCAGGTGTCACCTTATAGTATAGTGTACTCAGACGCATGCCGAACTGTGCCCGAGTACACTATACCATAGCTAAGACAACTTTTTGTTCAATAGACTTTGTGGTCAAGTGTACTCTGATCCATGCCCAAGGCTGATTTCACACTAGGCACAACTGAACCTTTATAGACGAATGGACAGATCAATGTATGTTTATTCTTCCTGGTGGAAGCTCTCATATGTTCCAAAACCAAGGCACTAATATATAGCAGTGATGTGAAGAGCCACGTTGAGATAAAATACGGGTCGTTAGAGCAAACATATCTGTAGTTGTCTGAGGTGAGGGCATGTAAAATACCTGAACTGAGAACCCAGTGTTATGTGCTCAAATCAACAGGTTGAGTAAAAGGGATATTATGAACAGTTATGTGCCAGATTTAATAATCTACCTTAAAAAAAAGCTACTAATAAGCTACTTGCTCAAAGTAAACATTGCTCCAATGAATATTAATTCGAAAAGCTAAACTGAATATTTTTACGGGGATTACGTAATATTTTCACAGCTGAAATAACAGCACTGAAGCGGTATAAGTGAATTTTAATGCACTTTTTTAAATGTGATTTCTCATCTGTGATTCACTCTCTGATTATGGAACAGGGAGTGTATTTGGCTGATGATGGAAGAAATACAACTAGTCGCAAAATACTTAACCTTACTACATTTTCTTTCTTTATATTAATGAGTTAGAAAGAAGGACAGGCAGATATGTACTGTAAGTGCGCTTCAACCTGAAATAATAATAATATCACTGATTACATTAAAACTGACCAGCTAATGTTTAGCTTTAGCCTTTCAACTATTTCTACAAACTGTTTTCCTGTTTTTCTGTGTTTGAGTACAATTACCTATTTACTGTAATGTATGCTCCCCAATACAGGAGGTGGCAGTATGCTCCAAGTTGGTATATGCAAGCTTCGAATAAAGACAAAGAGAAGAAATCAACCATCATGGTATTCCTAATATAATTATTAATATTTTAGAAGAAAATGTGCAATCATGAAGAGGTGAGGAGACAGATGACGCTGATTTCAGTGCAGTCTAAAGAGGGGGCCAGTCTAATCCATGCCTGGACACACTACATATTACACAAAAGTACAGTAAGTGTGCACCAGTCTGGCCTGATCAGGTATGAAAGTACCCTTCAAAGTTTCTTAAATGCTCTAAATATATCAAAGTACAATTACACATTTCAGAGGAATTTAGGGATATAGCTTTATGGACCTGCTGATGAAAAAATATGTATTATGGATTCCAAACCAAATCATGAAGCATGTTGTTTTTGACCTTTGCCATCATCCTGAGGAAAAAAGGCAAAAACATCATACTGTGTCTGAACGCCAAGGCAGCCTGATTAAAGTGCCAAAATTAAAATGTATTTGTAGATCCTGTGTTCACATTTAACCTGAAAATATTTACATTTAAACAGCATAGGCAACACATTGTCATATGTTCAAAATGACACAGCATGGAGTATTTTGCTTTTAAAGAAATATAATCGTTGAGCAAATTGTCTCCTGGCTAAAATACTACACACAACCAGAAATATCATCCAGAATGCCAAGGAGTTACAGGACAGTGACATTCTAGCTTAAACCTAGCAATGCAAGTTAATCTTATTTCCACATGGGAGTCTTCGCACTTAAAGTTTCTAAAGGGTTTCTGAGCAGCGAAGAAGCAGAAGTTTGCTTTACTGCTACGCTATACATCAGTATTAGTGAAATTAGTAAACTTTGTGCCAAATACATTCTCAAGCCTCCCTTTAAGAAAAAAAAGAAGGAAACGCAATTAACAAGCTGATCTCACCATGAATCTGGCTGAGTTAATGAATATCAAATTACACAGAGAGCTTTATAAATCACCATTAGCCGGAATTTTAATTGATCTAACAATTAAACATGACAAATGCTATATACACTGAATCTTTACTTTATTCATTGAAATAGGGAACTATTTATCTTGGTACTGTGCCTTCATAGCTAATTTCACATAGTGTGTGTAGCTAATTAACAAGGACAGACAGGCATTACAGGCAGAGGATAATTTCGGTTGTTTACAGCAGGGTGCCTTCTGTTTTAAATGACTCCTCAGGATCTCTGCCTGCTTCCTAATAACTCCCTGCTTCACCTTTATGGAAAAACACAAACTTTTTACTACTAGAATATATTCCTTATACATTTATTATTTAATAACTGCTGCGTTTAGGGATATTGTTCATTTTTAGGGATATTATTTATTAAATGACTAATCCAGTATTAATAAAAACATCTAGGAATGCAGAAATTTCTGACACAGACGGCATAGGAGCAAATGCCTGAGGAAAAAACACAAGCCGAGCTGTTTAAACTGGTCGACCACCTTTGCCAGTGAGTATTTTTACATAAACATTACATAAAATTAATTCATGAATTAAAACATTTATTTGTCTTACTATGGTTTTATTCCCTGACTATGAAAAAAAAAACATTTCCTTTCTATTAGCTGGTAAAGATTGTATATCAGTTCGACTCTCAGAAACAGGTAGTTGTCATACCAAGTTGGGTCAATCTTGTTGTTGGCGTTGTTGTTGTAAACTGGTATCTTTCAAAAACTACAGTGTAAGTAGTACTTTTCTTCTTTCTTAACTTAGCACAACGAGACTGCAGACGCTTCATACGAGTCTCAGCTGAACCCGATTACTTATATAGTACTTGCTTTCCAGGTTTTCCAGGATGTTTTCCAGGAAAATGACCAAGACATACAGTAATATATTTATGCACCTTGATTCTGATTTAAAACATACTTGAGAAAACCCAAACTATTCCTTTGATAAGATTTTATATTTTTAGCATTTGGCTGTCAATCTTACAGAAGTAACGTTACAAAAACAATTTCTGAGAGGTTTTGTGTGTGTTTAAAGAATTGATAAAATTTTCACAAATAAATGTATTGCAATTAACAGACGGAACGATTCTGTTCCTAAATGCTGCATGAATCATTTCATTCATTCATTTATTCATTCTTTCTATATTTATCATGCTTCACTGAAATTCCTTCACACACACACACACACACACACACACACACACTGTACAGGAGTGTTTACTCAGGTTTACTGATTGCTGACGTCTTGGATCACGCCGTGGAGACACCTGCCCGTCTGTGGGCCTCTGACAGCTCAAGCAGCAGTGAAGCATCAGCATATGGCTATCAATGATCCAGATGGCTTCTTCATGTCTGCACACTGATAACTTTTCTCCTCTATTATCAAACAGTAGTAATTAGCCACAATCAAGTAGGTGTTAATTAAGCATAATGAAACCATTTCTACACGGCCGGTGTCTACCATTACTCGCTCACGCATGATAAGAATAAGCGCTGAGGTCTGTGAGTAATCTCTGCGCTGTGGAAGGCCTGAGGAAAAGGGTGTGGGTATTTAGTTCAGCTTATGATGGCTGTGTTTTGTCTGTGAGTTTGGCAGATTTAAGCCTGAAAAAGTCCTGATTTGCCAGGCTGTCACAGCTGCTGGGGAGGAACAAAGAAGAGCCAGACTCCTGATGACAACATTTCAGGGGGGTTTGTCATCCCCTCTGAAAGGACAGCCATTAATCAGTGTGACCCCTGCCTACCACCACGCCAGCACAAGCACCTGCAGGCCGGCCATGTTTCAGGGGAAATTAAAGCTGTAAATTCACTAACTTCATGTGCATATAGCATACACACAGGCGCTGAAGATCCACCTCAGAGCGGGTCAACAACATTAATAAACACGAAACACACTTTCACTGGGGATGTTGCTACTCTTCATCTTCTCTTCAAAAAAAAAAAAACAGAAAGAAAATAAAAACGATTTGGAGAGGAAGGTTTTCTGTGTTTTTTTTTTTTTTTTTTTTTTTTAATGACAGCTGCTACAAAAGATATCTTTCAGCGCTGATGAAGAATTGCACCACACATGACATGACAGGCAAGAAATAAATAATTATGTTGTCATTCACATAAATTAATGTGATTACACGTTCCCATCAGCTCATAACATAACTTTCAGCACTTACCTATTTATGGAGATTCATCAACAGCAGCCGCAGTAAGCATAAACATGAAAGAGAGAGAGAGAGAAAGAGAGAGAGAGAGAAGAAGAAAAAAAAGTGCAGTGTCAATCATTTGGGAGCATCATTTAGATCCACTGATTAATGTGTCTGCCCACCTGTCACACATTTCTTTAAATAAAGGATGTAATGAATAGGTTGACAGTAAGATAACACTGGCATGCACTGAAATCGTGCACTCGGTGACACATTTCAAAACAGGAACAATGTATAAAGTTACCGTGATGGCATGATCATTGACGAGGCTGACGAACTCTGCTATCTTCTAAGCTGCATCTACAGCCTTTAATAAAGACCTTTTTAAAAAAAAAAAATTTTTAACTGATTTTTTTCCAAGACAGCTGTGCAGCTAGCATGCAGCACGTTTAATACAAAGATACCCTGTACAGTACAAGAACATTTGCTGTATGTTAGCAGAGAAGGGCTTGGGATGAAATTGGCAGCTTCATTAGGGAGGATGTATGGGAGACGTCGATACAGATTGTAATACGAAAGCAAAGAAGTCAGGCCGTCGTACTGTGGGACGGTTCATAATTCAGTATCACGTAAAAACCACAGCTATTCAGACAGGGTATGACACTTCTGTTATTATTTTCTATATAAAGGAACATGGTCTTTTTTATCCTCATCAAATAGTAATATAATTGCGTCTCCCCACAGGCTGGGTAAGAGGGATCTGTAGTGTTTCACAGCATGTCAGCTTCTGACTGAGAGAACGAGTGAGAGAGAGAGCGAGAGCACGATAAGGCAAAATATCTCACACAAAGACAGGATGAATTAGAAAAATCAATGCTTCAACTACTATTTGACAAAACCAGATACTGCAATGTTGTTTTCTCTTCTCTTTTATTCTCTTTAGTGTCAGGACAAGTACTGTCAGCCTCTGTTCATTAAAAAACAAATAGAATGATGTGTGTTCTTAATAAGTGGGAAACGAAAACTGTTCTCAAACAGAGCTCACCGCATCGTTACTAACATTCACATCCATTCAACTCACTGCTCTCCACCGCGCTGTGGGTCCTGTTCCTTCAGGTAAGGTGTACTGTTTACTTCACACCTTCTATTGACACTTTGACACCCTAAACGCGTAACTTACAATCCATCTGCCCTGGCCGCGTGATCCATTATG
This sequence comes from Clarias laeviceps, assembly GCA_030014305.1. NCBI lineage: Eukaryota > Metazoa > Chordata > Actinopteri > Siluriformes > Clariidae > Clarias > Clarias laeviceps. The sequence continues at coordinate 19,400,552 of JAQMYJ010000039.1, forward strand.
ACATTTGGTGACAGTCACATTCTGCACTGCAGAACGTGTGATCATTTTCCTTCTGTCCTTCATAGTGGGCTGAGAGAGAGAGAGAGAGACACACACAGAGAGAGACACAGAGAGAGAGAGAGAAATAGAGAGTGGGTGAAGGCTAAATGCAATCTGCCTGGCTGCGTCACTCTGCATCAGAGTGTGTGCTTACAGAGTGAGTGAATGCAAATGAAAGCACTCTAAGTTGTAGGGCCAGGGATCGCGGCCTTATCGGACAGAGAAGGAGAACTGTCTGAGTAGCGTGGCCTGGGTCGTCTACTCCTCTGACTCCCACTGTAAATCACAGCGTCACCAAAATGGGCCCAATTAAAAGGGGTCATGTGTAAAACTGGGCACTTCATGTACAGTCGGTAATTTTTCCCGGACAATGCATGAACTTCCCATAAGAGTAAATCACTTGGAGCGAGAAGCAATAATTACAGGAACCGTAGTCCATTGGCAGCTCTTGGCAGGGGTAGATAAGCCCGACTTAATCAACAACATATCATCAGAGCGGGGGAAAGTGAATGACTCAAGTCATATTGTCTTTCCAGCAATGGTTATGTTTTCCAGAACTTTGATTTATGACTTCCTCTGAGACCACTCAACTAAGAGCTCTCTTACACAACGCAAAACTTTTATCTGGAACATATTTATTGTTGTATGGAACAGTAAGGTACTTTGGCCTGCAAGCGCAAAACAGATGAACAAACTGAAAACGCAACAGAAAAAGTCCATCATCATCATCCAAAAAAAAAAAAAACACAATAGTGAAACAAACTAATAACAAACCAGCTATAATACAACCACAAGACCAAATAAAAAAACAGCATAAAACAAAAAAAAAACAACATCAAAACCAAAATCGCCTTGAACTTAATATCACAAGAGCAAATTTAAAACCACAGAAATTTGAAACACAACACAGAAACCAAAAATACATCAAAACCATTAAACTAATAACACAACAACTATACTTAAACCACAATACCAAACACATAAAAAAAATTAAAACACAGCAAAACTAAAACTTAACCAAAGACACAGTTATGGAGTTAATGTTGGTCTATTTGTAGTTTTGTTGGTTTTACTTTTCGGATTGTTAATGTGTTTCGGACTTATGAGACTGTTCGTAGAGGTCCGTGTCTATGTCGTGAATGACTGATAGTGTTCTTTTACTGGATGTTGTAGTGAAATGGCAGGTGATGATGAAGACGGGGCGCAGTGATATAGAGGACGGCCCCACATGCTGCAGGATGTATATTGACAGGACTGAGAGACGAGAGAGCGAGAGAGAGGCCTGGAGTCAGTCACCTTGGCCCTCGGTACAATGTCAGTCCTCTCGTAGCCATCACTCTCTGCCACCGTCCACCATATTATTTAAAGCCAAACAAATATCAGCGTCTGAATGTCATTGCAAGGACACACAGGCCGCCTCTCATCTAAACTAATCAGTGTCCAGGGTTTAAAATCGCCCCTTTGCCTGCCCCCTGCCTTCAAATCCATCTCCAGCCATCCGGCCTGTGTGACAACAGCATCAGCGCTCGGCCCCTCCACGTCCCACCTGCACTAGATTTACTGTCGGCGCTCGCCGCCGCAGGACGATTTATCGACAACCGTTGTCAGCTCTTCTTTCAAGAAAGTGCATGTAGAATTAATTTTAACTGCGTCCTAATGTTAAATATCCTGGAAACACTAAATTTCACGCTAGGCCATGCTTAGAAATACATGTGCATATATCACGATCTTGGGAGGGGGAATGGGTTTCTTTTTATGATAAGAGGTTACAATTTAATAACCGACAGCTTATAACGACTTCATCTCACCCATTAATTACTGATACTTTATGTAGAGAAACTACTTCTGGTCATTATGTAATGCATCAAAAGTTAATTTAATTTGATTGTTTTTATTACTTAATTACACTGCCTGGAATGAAATCTCGCGAAAGAGGGATCCTGTGTTGATATACGTCCATATGGTGGAAGCAATCAGCAGAAATTCGGATCTACCTAAGAATATTAATAAAAACCGACTAAACCCTACGCTATAAGCTGTTACAGCAGAAGACGTAAACACCCGGCTTTTATAATCAAATCAATACGATGGAACAGAAAATCTCAGGCCTCAGCCGTTTCTCAAACTTGCTCTTAAGCGCATATATCTCTAATATCTTATTAAAGTGTGCGTAGATTAAATGTTCTCTCTGTCTGGTGATTTTGATGACTCTTGACCGCATTCTGCTCTGGGAGCAAGTTTAAAAAACATCACGATCTTGGCAATAAACATGTAAATTTCGATCGATATGTGCTCACTTTTTTTTTTCTTCCTCTTTTCAATAACAGCTGCAATAAAATCTCAGCGGCTGCAAGCGACTATAAAAGTATGTAAAATAAATTAGGAGAGCATAATGAGAGAATCCAACAATTCCTCTATAAATATAACATAACGACCACAACTAAAATGTCACGGAATCAAATAAATCCATTTTGCTGAGACAGAGGTCCTTTATGTTCACCGCACGCACCCATATTTCTGCGTATTTTACAAGAGGGTCTGATTCTGGTTCCTCGGATATAAAGACCTGAACAGAAATCCAGCTAGCAAATATAGACTCTATAATACATTTTCCCATGATTCATCACTGTGGTGCTGACACCTGAAGCCAGGATTGCCGTCATTTTTTTCCCCCCTTAACTGTTTTTTGGATGGCTCTGTAAGAAGGCGACGAGAAAAAAAATGGTCCTGCATTAAGACTAATTTACGGTGAAGTAAAATGACTTCGAGTGATAACCTGTAATCTTCTTTTATTTTTTTTTTAATAATAGTGACCACATAGTGAAATTCATTTTAAATTTCAAATCACTGATGTACATCAAAGTCAACGTGCCCTAACAAATGTTGAAAAATAATCTATTTAAAAACAGAACCTCAGCTTTTATTACCATTTTTATTTAAAAGAATCTCCAAAAAAATTTGCAGAGGAAAATGACTAAGCCACAATTTCTCTTTATAAGCCTGCCTCATAAAAGCATCTCTATCATAAAACCCTGTGCTATTATCGCACCGGGATCCTTCTCTCCACTACCAGCTCAGTTCATTTGCAGGCTAGCTGGCTAATCTTTGAGCAGGCACTTGACCTTATGAGAACCCCTCATATGTTACAAACCAGGTGAATAACATAAAGTGCAGGAATGCAATTATTCAAAGATGCCTTCCTAAACGACTCCCGTCAGCTAGGGGACGACCTAATACCAGTGTGTGATTGATGAGTCTGTTGCTCGTGGTGAATAAAAACTCTTTCCCCTGAAGAGGCATCCAATCTGAGACCAACACCTGGTTACGTTCCAACCCTCTCATTTCTCGCAAAGTTAATGCTCTGGGGCTAAAAGTAACATAGACAAGCAGAAGGGGCAGATGCAGATATAGATACACAAATAGGATCAAGAATGTACTTAAAATTAGGACAAATGTTGCGTGGAGGATTAGTGTGCGCCACCTCCGAGAATGGCAGCACTTCTAGCAGGCCCACCGTGTGAATTTCCCCATGGGGGTGAATAAAGTATCTATCTATCTATCTATCTATCTGCACATTATCTGGTTTTCCTCACACAGCTAATTGGTGTTTCCAAATTACCTGTAGGTATGATTGGGACTTTGCGTGTGTGCGATTGTGCCCATCCAAGGGGTTACCCGCCTTATGCACTGAGGTCCTTTAAATAAATAGTCCTTATAGTATATCAAGTAACCTCTCTCAACAACCGAAAAGGATCTCAGAATACACAATTTTAACAACATTAGATTGGACTTTTTGTGAATTCTGCAACGCCTTTTCTGCTCACCATGGTTGTACCAAGACATACATTCGCCTTGATGTCAGATTAAACCTTAGAGCTTTCTCAGCAACAAGGTGTTTTTGCTTACTGGACGTTTTTTGTTTATTGAACCAACCTGAGTCAACTCAAGTGACTGCATGAAATTTTAACGTTTCTGAAATACTCAAATCAGCCCATCTAACACCAGACAACTAGACAAGAGTCTGGAGTCACTGTAAAACCTCAAGTTTGCTTTTTTTGTTGTTTTTTGAGCATTAAATCGAGGTCTTTAATGTGTACCTGCATTATTTTAAGTATTGCACAGCTGGTAAGTGGTTAGCTGGTTGAATAATTGCATAAACCGGCAAGTGTGTAAGTGTTCGTATTAAAGTGACCAGTGATACAATAAAGGAACCGGTGACATAAAGCCAAGGAGAAACCTCCGAAATATGTTTTCCTGAAAGCTGCACGTTTAATTTTACTTATTCATCTCATAAAAGAAGTGCACTGGCACGACATGTTCCAAAAAGCAATACGATCAGCAGTAACAGCGACTCCCTAAAAGACACCCCATCAAAAAGATATACTATCAGTCGTTTTTCACAGGCATGCGTGCTGAGTATTTTGTAGTCCTCCACAAAGCCCAGCTATCAGATGTGCCTCTAGAGGTAGGTTGTTTAAGGAACAATTAGGAGGGTATACAAAGCCATTTGCAGGCAGTCTCGCTTCCTCGGCTCCCTAACTGGAGTACCTTTCAGGCCTGATTTATCACTCTGTCGCCTTGAGAAGGCAACATAATTAATAGGAGCATGGACTTCTAATTTCAATGACTTCCACAGCAAGTGGATTTCATTTGATTTATGATGGCTGGCGAGTTTGCATTTTATCAGTTCATTCAGTCATTATTTATGCTGATGACCAATTTCAATGGGTCGCTATCATCTAACTCACTACTAATCAAAGAGAATTAGGGTTCACTGCATTATTTAGAAGCTACTAATTTATCTTCAGAACAAGGCTAAAGAATACTTGCAGCCCTGCCTAAAACCCACCAATGACTCCAGAGTTTAAAAATCATGATTACCATTAACAGGGTCAAAGCACCCTGAATGACACAATGTATTCACAACTGTATGGAGAAAATCAACCCCTTGCAAAAGGCGTATACAGCGGTCCGAGGCGCTGCACTTGAGATACGGACAAAGGCAGCGCCTTAATTAGAATTAATTGACTTTTTAGATGGGATATGGAAAACATAGTCCTTTCCAAGTTCAGAGTTAGTGCAAACAATTTGGAGGTCCGTAAAAAAGATGGCGCTAAGTTTAGCAAATAATTAACCTGTGTGAAATGGAAAATGTTACAGTAAGAGATTAGGTATGACTTTTTTTTTTATAAGACTAAGTATCTTAATAAAACATTGGCAAGCAGGCAGGAAATGTGTGAGTAGTATCGGAACATTAAGCAGCGGTCAAACCAGACACGTAATAAAATCCACCTGGTGTAAGAACCCATAGCAACATGGTACATGAGAAACGATTTTACTTCTGGTAGCAGTTCGTTCCACATCCTCCTCAATCCCATTTTCCTTTCCACTGAGTTTATCTAAACCAAGTATAACCCATACATGTTCCAAATCTTGGAAGAGAAGGTTAATAGACAACAAGAAATTTGATCAACGTGATGTTTAAACACCCAAAAACACAAGATTTTCTTAGCAAACTGTGTTAGCTGTACAATCCCCCTCCTTTAACACATCATATCAGGACTGTCACATGATTCAGCTCCAGTAACATCTGTGTCGTTAAGAGCTGCATCAGGGAATATTACGGGTATTATGTATGCATCACATGAAAAACGTTCAACAGGTTGGTAGTATTTATTATAAGTAAATTACATTCATCTAAAGTCAACAAGACATTTACAAATCATTAGTTTGTAAGTAGTGTGACGTGACACCAGACACATAACATGCGTGAGTGATTCAACACTATTGTTACATTAAATTCAAGATCTGAATAATGTGACTTACTATTATTGCATCTGCAATAAAAAAAATAAGATATCCTGTGGAATAGTGATGGGGGAAAATTGATTCAGTGATGTATAACAATTCTTTTGTGTGGCAATTCAGGTATCACCACACATTCACTCACTCATCATCTATACCGCTTTATCTTGTATACAGGGTCATGGGGGCTTGGAGTCTATCACAGGAAACTTAGGGCAGAAGGCGGGCCGTGGACAGAGTGCCAATCCATCGCAGGGCACACATACACACTACGGGCAATTTAGGAATGCCAGTTAGCCTAATCTGCAGGTCTTTGGACTGTGGGAGGAAACCGGAGTACCCAGAGGAATCACTGATACAGTAGGTATCACCACACTGACTCCACAATAGATTTTTTTAAATACATTGTTTATTTATATATGTGTGCATTTGCGGTGGTAAAACGTTGTAAACTATTCACATATTGGCAGGCAGCAAAGCATCCTGTGTGGTAGGAGCAAATGATTTTCTAAGATTGTTTCAAATTGTTTCAATAAAATCTGATAAAAGTTCAATATCAAACCGGAACATTTATTTAAAAAACAGGTGATAGTTACATAATCACAATACAAACAACCTAGGTATTGACATAATATTGTACCAGGAGCTCCCTGGTGATTCCCATCCCTACAGATGATATAGGAATTCAGTTTATTTTGATTAATGTAGTGTTTTTAACACAATCCGTTGTCACAGTAGAGTTTTTCAGAAAGGATGATATCGAATTATATCCCCTACTGGATGAGCAAGTTAGAGTTGACAGCGGCACAGGAAATCTTTCTGAGTTGATGAGTAACGAGGCTTTTCCACATCTCTGAATTTGATCCACAACAGGTGTGATCTTGGGATCATAGGAAATCCTAGGAAAATTGTCAGGAAGTTTGTCATTGTTCGTTATGGCTTGACATGCTTCGAGAGAAATAATAACAGCTGTCAAAAAACATTCAAGCAAAACATTTTTGTAAACTGAAAGAAATGATGAAAAATGCATGAGTTATTTGTAGATGGTTTAAAGCAGTTCCTTGGGACGTCAGAGAAAGCTCATGCCTCTTAGTAATGAGTTATAGAGTCCGAAAAGGAGCTGAATTCCAATGATTTGCTACTATTTGGAAGTGGAAAGCTTCCCAAACTGCCATGATTTTAATTAACATTCAGTGGAGAATTGCCATTGTTCTGCTAAGAATAACTGTGATCCTGCTTCAAGCTGCTTCTACATCACATCTTCCCTCACAATCACGTGGTCCATTCCTGCACTAGATAACTAGTCTGGGTGGCTGCATTTCAAATTGACCTGTAGTGGACTAAGAAGAGTGGTAGATAGAACACTTTATTCACAACAACAACGTAGTGCACCTAAATAGGGATCCTATGTAGCCAATTTGTAAAAGATTAAGGTATGTGATGTCACAGACTCGCACATTTTGGACATTTTGGTGTGCTCTACCAGAAAGTTTGGGAATGCAGGAAAGCCCCCACAAGACAAGACAAACCAAACTCAATTCATCTTTTATATTCTTAATAATTTTTTATATAAAATATAAATAATTTTTTCCCTTATCTACTTGGATGAAAGTAAATTCTGGCTTATATAAATTCTGTTTTAAGGTGGTTAGATGGTAATTAAAAGCATTTCACTGGACATCACACTGTGTATGGGTGTGTGTCTGACCTTTATTGGAGCATTAATATTTAATTAAGATTTAGTTTAGATTTTTCTACTATAAAACATTACTATGTGTGTTGAAAGGATGCTCGGTATGAGCATCAGGGACTTGATGATTACAGCAGGAGTTCTTAGATGCACATCTACAAGATCCAGGTGGAATTATCCACTGAAGAACCGGTGAGTCTTGGGCATAAACTGCTTTCGGCAATGTTAAGTCCAAGTTGTAGGATATCCATGCAGGATGATCCACATCAATGGTTAGGATATGTTAAGGATTTTCCTTATTTATGCAACTTAAACAACCTAAAATTGTTTTATTAAAACATTGTGTGACCTAAAGAGGAACTAATTTTAATTGAAGTGTATTCTGTGATAAAATTCCTTTGTTGATACTTACACTAATATAATTATCCTGAAGTAATGCTTCACCGATGTCAAATGACATTTACGACGAAAGAGCTTAATTCAAAACCTCTCATGCTAGCCACAGTGAGTGACACTGTTAATATTCAAAAGAACTACCAATTTAGAGCAGAACCGGTTCAAACATGACAGCGGTTTATGACTTAAATCAAGCTTGTGTCTCAGCCTGCCAAAGGAGTCTGGAAAAACAACCACATTCATTTAAAAAGGCCAAAACCGAAAGACCTTGAAAAGACCAAAACCATAAATTATCTACAATATGCTTTTTATTTCACGAATCCAAAGAGTCTCATATAAATAACTAATACAGGGGGCGTTCAAGGCAAACCGGGACTTGTGATGAAATTTCTCGCGAATGAAGGCATAAAACCGATTGACATTTACAGAAGACTTCAAGCACAGAACGGTGATGAGACTCATAGCGGCAGTAAAACATTTGAATGGGGCAAAGAAAAATCCTTGAAAATCGATGGATAACTTGTCACCAACTTGCAGAAGAGACACACCTGTCTGTGGCACCATCATTAACGAACCCCACTTCCGGCGACCTGAGAAAAGTTTCTACATTCATGCTATTCAAGCACTAGTAAAACTCTGAAATAAGTGTATTAGTGTAGCAGGGGATTATATGGAGAAATATTTAACTTGGAACGTGGCATTCCAAGTCATGGAAACTGAGGACATTACACCATCACACATCTAGAATAGCAATGAAGCATCTTGTTCAAGGGAAGTTCAGTGATGAAAAATGCATGCTTCAGAAGATTGACAACAAATCCGGCAGTGATGATGAAAATCCATCCGTTACCTGTTCCCTCTTCTTGATTTTGTGTATGATGAATTGCATTTTGTAAAGCAGGGAAGACTAAACAGTCTTGACACGTTTTTATTGACTCGCATGTGACATGTGCATGTAATCCTGTTTGTGGGCAAACGTGTGAAAATTGTATCCAGAGAAAGAGATGTGGCCAGCCCACATGAATCTAAGAACTGCATTGAGATTTATTGGCAGCAGAATTCCTCAGGACCTGAGCATTACTCATAGTACGCGCTCCATGTCAGGGATTGTTTATAAAATGAGACAGCTTCGGTGGAGACAAAGCACTGACAACGGATCCTGAGCCATGTGACATGAGCCCAGTTCACATACATACTCTCCTAGCACCTCAGATATTCGGCAAGCCTTCAGCAGATCCTTGATAAATGACTAAGTCAGATAAGACAGCGTGTGCAATTACTCGCGCTCCTGAGCAGCTCTCGAGTATCTACATCTACAAAGAGGCCACGATTTTCCTCTGTCAGACTCGTCAGTTCACTCTGTCACACTGTACAACAAAGAGATCCTCTGCGTTCATCTTAACTCGCTTACAAAAAGAGAAAACATACAAATGAGGCTAAATTAGACTTATCACTTCACATGGAGTACCATCCATTTTGCAAGTGCTAGTCAAATAGCTTCAGGCTAATTGAGAAGTGTTTCTTTCAATAAAGGGCCAGTAATACAGCACACCACACAATAAGTACTGTCTGATGCCAGCCCCTGTTTACAAAAGAGCTACCTGCAGTGACTCTAAAGGCCCTGTAAGGTTGTTTACTCAGCAATTTCCACAGCCGCTCGTACTTTACCTGCTCTTGTTAAGGCGAAAACAAGAGAATCACCTTCAGCTTTATTAATGATGGTCCTCTGGTTCAAAGATGCCTGCAAAAATTCTCAACATCTGTTTGCTGCACTCACTTCTCAGCGGGGCTGCAACTATTTCTCATGCTTAATGATGCTCATCCACTCTGCAAGTTTTACGGACAAATGTGTCTTCGGTCACATTCATCATACTGAACGAGTACTTGTGATGAAGCGTCTGCTGGCCTGCTCTGCTCTTTCTACTACACTTTAACAAATGACAACCTCCTGCATATGTTTTTCATTTGTAAGATGTACGTGCAGATATTTATATACGTGTATAAAAGACGAGCTGGACGAGGAACCGATGGCTTCGAGGGTAATCGTCGATGACGCCTACCCGCGGATCCTCATCAAAAATGACCAGAATACCACGGCACCGCTAAAACATCAATTATACTTTGCCTTTAGGACAGCTATCCAGGATCATGTCAGTTTTGTGGCAGATGTTCAAAACCCTGATGATAGGCATTATCTTCAAACTGAATTTTTCCATTGTGTTAAGATTCACTACTTCTACAGAACAGGAGCACATCCCCGAGGACAAACATGAAAGGCTTGTATGAGTGAGTACGGACCAAGAATATGTTCTCTTGAACAAACAGCACATTAGTCATATAGCTCATCCTTGCAGTTCAGCCTAATAAACAGGGCTGCGTTTGATCTGCAGCTGGTTCTGAGATCAGACAGTGAATGGCTCGAACAGACGCACGCTAAAATAACGGCCGCGGTGTCTGCTTCCTCAAGCATGGGAATCAAACTACTCTGCACAGTTCCATGGAAATCTGAAATATAGTAAATAAGCCCTAAATGGGGTCATTACAGTAAAAGGCAGCATCAGATGCTGTGCCTACCAAAGGACCGTAAGTGTTATGGTAACACTGATGGGAATAATTGAGGGGACTCTACAATCCCACATCATAATTACAGCATATTACACTGAATAAAATATATTACTACACCACAGTCATATTGAAATAAACGTTCACATCTACAAGCATTTTAAGCCCATTTCCTGAAAGTAATCAATAAAGGATATTTTGGGGGAAAACAAACGTAAGAATTTCATGAAATAGGTTTGTTTAAAAACCCGAATTATAGATGATCCAATTACAAAATCCAGAGGTATTTTGTTGAATTTCATACAGATGATGATGTTAAAAAAGCCAAAACAATGGAATCACTGTCCTAACCTTTTTTTTACTCGCCACATTCACCTGCCTTGGTGGCGGTGCTTATAAGAGCTCTGTAAAGTGAGTAGACCAGCATTAGCCTGGTTTACAGCCACTGTCTAACCATTTCCATAATTAGCTTCTGATTATTATTGAATTTTTCCATGTTGAATTCACCGCTCACAGCAAAAGAAAGAATTTTGTTTAGTTTTCTGGCTGGTTCTGGCTGATGTAAGGTTAGTTGGACTATATTTAGTAGAGGTGATGTCAGTGTTACCAAAATGCCAATATCTATCCGCTCACATGATTCATGAAACAATGAGCAAGTTGTGTTTTTAACCTTATTATAAATACATATTTATAATGCTTGTTTCTCATTACACATGGGCACACCGAAAAGCTATGACAACATTTTTTACAGCAAAATCAAATCTTAAAATGGAGTAAATATAATAAGTAATGTGATCTGGCCAAGCTTCACCAGACCGTTACTGGTTCACAAGTTGCTTGCAGCTACATAATAGCAGACAGTAAATTCAAGGCATTTTATTAAACCTGTACAAAATCCAACAATCCTTCCTTGGTATCCCACTTCATTAAAAACAATGCTTCTAAAAAATATGTACAAAATACACTAGCACACATTGTGATGTGAACAGTAAACCGCTGTGATTTCACCATTCTGTAATTCCTACACACTTCTCTGGTATGAACATTTTTAAGCACTAGCACTTACTCACATACAGTCATTATATCATTTAGGACACATTTCATTATCCTTTGATGATAAGTATATTTATTGTAAATAATTTCTTCAAAAAGAAAAAAAATATTTTTTTTATTAAGGTGAAAAAAAGTTTATAGTATGGTTCACGTAAAGATTTGTCCCAACGCCAAGTGACCTGCATCACATGATCTTCTTCTTCTCTATGGTATACATTTTAAACAAAGTCGTAAGTGTTTTCTCTTTTTTTTTTTTATCTATAAAAGCTTATTGTTATTGAATATATTAATTGATCATCAAATAGGTTATGTGCACTGTTATGGTTCACAGATTGTTTACTCTTCCTTTAGAGATTTCTTTCATTTCAATTTAATTATTTAATAAAACTATGTTATGCAAAAGTGTACATCATCATTTAGGAACAAAAGTTAACATGTTTAAGCTTTGTAACTAGCAGATATGGTACACTGAAGGAATTTACTAACTTGAACCACTATTGAGAAAAAACTTATTTTTGTCTTATATTCTTTACTGAATTATGTCAATTGTACCCCAAATCATAGAATGACTCACATACTGTATGTCTGCAAGGGAAACAATGCTGTCAAATCATTTCCCAATCTCACACACCCAAACAACTCTAATCAAGGCCAGACATAGGGCTTTTGTAGATTTTAGTTATAATAAGGCTATTATTAATTTCTTAAATGCTTAATTATTAAATATTGTTCATTTCAATTATTTTTCACATCATGTCAAGGACTTTAAACATATAGCAAAAGGCATAACTGCTAATATCATTTCTTTTATCATTACCTATAAATATAGTCTATGTTTTAGACCTCTCCCAGACACCAGGTACAGTACAATACATTTTTGTGTGCTCTTCCAGTCCGTTAGCAACTGTAGCATTGCTGAGAGGCTGAAATGAAATGCAAGTAAATAGGAGTGCAGAAAGCCTGCCATTGTGTGAAGACCACAGAGTTTAGAAGCCTCTTTTGTCATTCATTCCTCTGTTCTGTCATCTGTCCTTTATTACTGTATTCATACTCTAAAACAACTAACATCACACAAGCAATCAGTTTGGCCATTAGAAATGCAATTTGATCCTCATCTATCATTTTATCACCATTCTTTGTTACTTCTGCATCATTATATTACTCAAACAAGCATTTTGTGCACACTGTGGAAAATGTGTTACATAGTAAACAGTCATTATTTGAAAAAGTGATTATGTACGTATATGTTTTAAGCTTTGTATTTAGATATTATTAGATTTATTTATTCATTCATTCATATTTAGATTTATATAGGTTCTGCCAAAGAACATTTAATACTGTATTTGTATAGTACAGTAATATCGGCTTTCTGTTATTAAATGAAATGGATTCAGCCGAAGGCGTCTTGAGCTTTCTTAACATTACATGACATCTGAATAGCCGGGCAATTATAAAGCATAGTATTCACAAAAACAGACTAATCAATACTCGCAGTCAGAGTAGATACAAGGCCTGTTTGGGAAGCGTGAGGATGGATAGTGTTAGTGAAAGCTTATGTAACGTGCTTTTGTTAATACTAGCAGTCCGGCAAACAGCTGTGAACCTCAACTGGACTGAGAAGAATAAATCATAGCTTGGTAGGCAAAACAGACACAGCATGAAGTCTAGTCTTTAGCCCATAGCTAAAATTTTTTGACAAGCATAAACGAGGAACAGCTATTTATCCACGTCTCCAAAAAAAATCCCCCTCCCTTTTGCAGGAGCCGCTGGGCTACTGGTTTACCCCTGAAGTCTTGGAGAAGATTGTATGATGTCATGTCTCCCTTAAGTTATAATTATAAACATTGCACTCCTAGTTCCTGCGGAATTTGTGTAGCGTAACAAAAACAAAGTGAGGTGTTTATTATCCCTTCTGTCATTGCGCCCCGGTCCAAAGACGTCCAGCTTGATCATCGGGATTTGTGGTCGCTTGTACACATCATTAAAGCAATCTGTCTTTCAGTCATGGTGTGGTGTGAATACTAATGAAACATTATGAAGTGTATTACAGCTGGCATGTGGTTAAAGTAAGAACCTGGACCTCACCCATGATATGACACCATCAAATAGCAAAGGAAAATGTGATATAGCTGCTGAGACTAGGGTTTAAACAGCTAACTCAATATGTACTGAGCAATACAGGAGGCTCCACTGTACTCCAATGCGTGCTGTTTACAGTGCAAAGACAATATATACATTTATAGGGGGGGAAATAAAGAATGTCATACAGAGTGTAATATAGTATGGAATTCTGTTTTGTACATTATACATATGCAAGTTAGTTCCGACCATTTTTTTCTAATCTGATTAAACAAGAAGCATTCCAGGAGTGATGATATAAAGCACTGGGATGTTTAACTATATGTATCACTCACCGTCAGGTGTTCTAACCGTCAGGTGTTCTAACACTCTAGGGGGACGGATATGTGTGGGTGGAGCAAAATATCGTTAAATTAACAAATCATAATCTATTTATAATAAATAGTGTTTGTAGAACTGTTGTATAAAAGCAATATCTCACTGGAAGGAGTGTCGTTGTGCTAAATATTAGCACAGCTGTGATATCTAACACCAATACATGAATTCATAATATATTGAAAATTCTAATGGATTACAAAAAATTATAGGTTCTGTATATTCTAAACATGCAAAGTTGTGTTTTAATACTAATCATTAGCTACTATCAGATATTCACTCTCGTATTATTGCAATTGTTTTTTTTGTTTTGTTTTTTCAGTTTATTCATCACCCTTTTCTCTCCCTCTTTGGGAGAATTGGGAATAAGCCTTAGCTCTGATAGGGAGGAACCTCTGGACAATGTTTCTTCAGCATGTGCTAAAATAAGTCAGAGGACAGACTTACAAAATCAATTTCCTGCACTAATGTAACACCACAGCCAATGGTAATTTTATTAACTGATGCAAGAAATACAATCGCGGAGTGAAACATGATGTTGGAGATGTTTATTAATTTGCATTTGGTTCTATGTGATGAAAAGGATTACAGGACTGAAAGCCGCATTACTCCAATTTTGCTCAGCCGATGTACCAACAAAGTTCAGACACACGTTCATAGCAAATCAGTTTTCAGGGGAACCACAGGCTACAAGTGCAAGACTGTTATACGAAGCATTTATAATTCATGTATATTTGACTCAGTGATATGTATAAACCTCATACGAATTTTAATGTGGCTGAATCAATACAAAAAAATCTGAGAAGGCTGTTTTCCCCTTTTTGAAGAAATTCTTTCTGAAACTGAAAGAGAAAAACTTTAGGTCGGATGCTAAAGAGGTTGTAGGAAAAGTATGTCAGGGGCGCGAGTGCGGGGGAGGGGGTCTTTTCATCTTTTGTTATTTTATTTTTTTTATTTCGATGCCTTGTTGATTTTGGTTTATGGATCTTATGTAGGCTATTAACCAGCCCTACTAATGGCAGATCAGTTTTGTCTAAGGGGAAGCATTTTCATTGATCAACATTTTTGCAAAGCATATAGAGAAGGATTGATTATAGACTTCCACCAAGTCCAATAACAATTAGAGCTTAATGAAAAACTGTTACAAAATAAGAACACAATTACAAATGCTTTTAATATTCCGACTGGAAAGAAAAATGCACTGCAGTTTTATGCCATGTAAAATATGAAGATAGAATGCATAGTCGAAGCTAAACGATCGGTGCATTACACATGTAAGTATAAAATATTAATCTTTTAAAGAGAGAGATTCAGATTTGCATCGGTTATATAAGGCATCGAAATGCTGTAACCTTCCATCGTTTTTTCTCTTTAAGGAAGGAAATGAAAATAAATGGATGCTGAAGCCTTGCACAAAGAGCCAGCTTTATTTGCCAGCACTGAATAGCAAGAACTTCACAAAGTGGATGGTTATTTGTTTCCCTTTTCTAATGTTCCTCTCCTGTTCATTCGGTGTACATTGCATATTGGCAATACGCAGACTGCAGGTGAATCAACGCTTTGTCGTGTCTAATTAGAGAGCGTTAAGAAGAAAATTGAATAAAAAGAAAGACAGACACAGGAATAAATGGAATAAAAAGGAGGTGGTTTGATGGGAGAAAAAAGAGCATGTTCATGCTCCATCTCTTTACATACTTAACACAGCATCTTAATCCTACAAGGTAAAACCCTCTAGCAAAAAATGAAAAAGGCTAATTTCAGTGTGTTACCAAAAGTATTCTTGAGTACATGAGAAGTGGTGCTGGGAAAATCTGTTGAATGTCACAGCTCAATTGTGGAAACTATCCAAAAAGTAGTTGTTTCTGCCAATAATATACTTTTTTAAAGAGACAAATATGTTTTTACCAAAACTGTACAGATTTTTTTTTTACTTTCTATGTAGTCTTTGTTTCACTTGCTACTTTCTAACCTTGACTTGGCTGTCTGCCTGCAAAGATCACGTCTGGGAAGCTAGTTTAATGAATGCAGCAAAAAAATGTAGTCAGTCTAAATTTTTTTAAGATGTCTTTAAAAAAAAAAAAGCTAGTTATGCGTTTTCCTCTTGATAAAGTTTTGGATAGTTATATGTCATTGTAAAATTTATAAATTGATCTAACTGAATAAGCAATTGAGTATGTGATCACTTTCAGGCTGTCAGATTCTATGCGATGCTCCTACCATTATTAAAACAAAAGAGAAGAGCATTCACACACTGTACACATTACAGCAGACAGAATTAATCAGCCATAATATTAAAACCATCTGGCTTTTCTGTGGGATCGTACCAGACAGGCTGGCCTTTGCTCCCCACAGGCATGAATGAGATCTGAGTGCCTATGAACATCTCATCAGTTTACTGGTATAAAACTGATAATAGAATGAATTCACCTGGTGGTGTTAGTGTTATGGCTGATCAGTGTAAGTTTCTAAAGTTTCTAAATTCAGCAATGATATTCATTTCCCATTAATAGATTAAGTTATAAATGTACAGAATAGAAGTGGCATGGTGGCTTAGTTGTAAGCGCTGTCGTTCCTATTTGCTGAAACGGTTTCCTCCTACAGTCCAGAGACATGCAATGTACAGTATGCTGCCTGGCATATCCAAATTGTCCACAGTGTATGATTGGGTGTGTGAGTCATTGTGTGTTTGTGCCTTGCCATCTTTTAGTGGAACTAAAATGGAATATGTAAATGCAATTTTCTTCCTTTTTACATTTGAAGGTAACTAGACTTTACTTCTTGTTGAGATGACCTACAGTATATACAAAACAGAAACAACCTTCAGTTCATGAAAGCTTGATTATCATAGTGAAAATCTGGGATTTTCTTTTTCTTATTTAAAGTTGGAAACACAACAACAAATAAATAACAAATACACGTTTCGTGTCTGCACCATTTCTACAGTATGTCCCTGTTTAGTTGTACGTGAGTGTATTAGAGCATATTGACCACGCTTTGTAAAAAAGGTTAGATTTTCATCACTTTTAATCTCTTCCACTGACACGTGTGTTCATGACATGCTGATAGATTTGATGTACAAAGGCTGTACCGTAAGGCTATTCCAGCTCAAGGACATGCTTTCATTAAAGCAAAAAAAAGGGACATACTAAGAAATTCTGAAACCCTTGTAAATATTAAAAGGTTCGACTTTTGACTCAGGTTATTGTCCAAAATAGATTAATTTTATAGCAGTCTATGACATTTCAATGGTTCCGTTCCATGCCATATCATTGCTGAATCTCGAATAAATTCACGTAGTATTCACAAATTTAGGACCAAGCATGTGAAATAAAAAGCTCAATCCCATTTCCTTCCTTTAACATCTCACAGCCATTTCCACTTTTCCCTAAAAGTCTCAGTAATTCTTCAGCCATCACACCTATTTTCTAGGCTGTCTCTCTGACAGAGGCTTTGATAGCTCACACCCCACAGGTGTCAATCAGCTCTGATGGACAGTCTGACCCTGCCTCCCAGAGGAAGGCCTGACAGACTAACAGCACTCTGACAGTCATCTCAAAGGCAATCGCTTTGTATTATCCTTTACATTATCTGCCGTGCTTTCATAACGATAAAGTGCAGGCTCCAGAGGAACACTAGAACCATAGCTCAGAAATACTGCAGCCTCTGATTATGCCATGTGGGATGAAAGGCATATTTCATACTGACTATACATCCATTTTTCACTGACACAATACACTTTCCATTCATTACAGTTCACCGAGGACTCGCCTGGATTGGGAAAGGCTTCTTAGAAGTGGTTTTGCTTGTCCCTGCTATCGGATTTCGGCCGACTATTTATACGATGATGTATTTATTCTTTTGGACAGGAAGCGAGATTCCTTCCACAACAGGAAAGACACTGATAAGACATTAGGGATTCGATTATTTTGACCTGAAGGTATTGCATTCACCTAGGCGTATATTTTACGGCTGAGTGTAACCACAAGTATGTTCTGGGCGAGATGACAACATGTCAGAAAGTCATGTTTTATACGCTCCAAAAAAGACATCTATTTATAAATATAATAAATGATTGTATTGTGACTTCATGTGCAAGCATGTAATTTGCCTCGAACTCCATGACCATAAATAGTATCTCTTCCAAATTACCCTCTTTTTGTAGCATGTAGTGTGTCATTATGAAATTATTCACAGATTTATTTTAATCAAGAGCCCTTTTAATTAACTTAAAAAAAAAAGAAAAAAAAAGTTTTAGATCATAGTTAAGAAAAGATCCAAAGAACACAAGATCAATTTAAAATCGGTATCCGTAAAATTTAGAACCGGAACATGTGAAGAAGGAAAAGTAATAAAAAGGTCGTAAATCTGCATTTCTGACAGCTGAATGATTTAGAAATTGGAGTAAAGTAATTCCTCCCCTCAGAGATTCACTCCCTAGCATTAGCCCTGCTGACAGCACTAACCCAGACAAAACCACATTTCTTCATTCTCATGTTGATTAATGAAGGTGGAGTGCTGATGATTTTTACATGATGTAGAAAGGCCTGTGCTGGCCAGCCAAGTGCAGCCTGTTATTCTGGGCCCTGCTGAACTCAGCATCCCACCAGAATGAACCCAAAAAAATTCCTCCTTTTCACAGCGCAAACAGAAGCCTGTGAGCACAACTCACAGCTTGTGTGGAAACAGAGTTGAAGGGTCATGTAAACTTGCAGGCGAGGCGAAGGCTTGGAAGAGAACGGCAAAACAATTGTCTCCTCAACCCGGGGCTGTGTTCGCAGAGAGATCTGGCTGGCATAGCAAACACCTCTGTATCCCCTGACAGAGCCGAAAAGCAGAGGGGAGAAGTAGGCCTTTAAAACATGACACTCTATTTAGCTGTTGCCAAATCAGGGCAACATCGTAGAGGACCTCGCTGCACGGGGGAAGGATGATAATGGCACTACAAGGCTACAGTTGCACACATGAGCCATGAATTTTTTGGGCTTGTCACGAGTACCTTTCAGATGTGCATCAGGGATCACATGCCTGGCTTCGGTTTTTCTGGATTGTTCCAACAAGCACTAGCGGGATTTCCAATTTTCTAGTCTGCTGCCTGGTAGCAGGAGTTCGGCGTTGGGTTTAAGAGGATGTGCATGTTCTCAACAGGAGCGCGTGCATGAAAGGGAAATGTAAACCATGAAACACACCGTTCTTTAAAGCTGCAGCTTTTTTCCACCGAGCGCGGCAGTTAAACTATCACTGTTGGCTCGGCTAGGCTTATGTGGGATTCAGTCCGACAAGCACCATTATTCCAAATGAAAGAGCTTTATAATTTATAGAGCTATTAATGTGAATTTTGTTACCATGTGTGTCTAGATTACATGATTATGAAAAGAATGTAAGTAGAATAACGCAAAAAAAACCTCTACAAAAAATAGTGGATTCAAAATAAAAAAAAAACCTTTCTGGTAAACAGCAGTTCAGTTCTGAACTTTGAGCCTCTATTACTGTGTCAAAGATCAAAAAATAAATAAATAAATCATATATGAACCCATCCGCCCACCATATGCAGAAAAAAAAAAAGAGTAAAAAAAAAAGCTGTACTGAGTCTCACTACACAGCCAATCAAGCAATTACTTCACCACAATAGCGCCCCAGTACAGCTAGGCTATGAACCACTAGCTCCTGAAATAACTTAAACCCTGGCTAAATATAAAAGAAAGGAAACATGGATTTATTTTCCTTTGACACATCTAAGATTACATTACATGCCCTGGCAAAAACAAAACCTAGGGCTAGATTCAAACATTTGACAATACAAAAGCTATACATATTTGCCATTATATCAATTTATTTCCGTGTCAGTGGTGTGCTCAAGACTATCTAATTCAATAAAACCCCAAATGACCATCACTGGCGAGGATTTTACTGTACAGTATATCCCTGTATAACTTACAACACACACTTGTCTCTTCTTCTCACTGAGAATATGAGGCGCACAAATAATGTGGGTGGTGTTAAAAAAAAAAACAGCAACGACTAAAATCTCAGTAATTTGTCATGTTTGAAACCAAAAAGTGCTTAGAGGAGACATTTGGAAAATAAAAGCTGTCCTTTCTTCTGCTTTGGGAAGACTTGCCAAGCTACACCTCACAAAGGCAAAGCTCCCTTAGGCACTGAACTAGCAAACACAGTTTGATCTGCTGTACTTTTGGATTTGCATCTGGAGGGCTGTTCCTCATGGTGACAGTCCCGGAGGGAAGACGAGAGTATCGCATTCTGTTCACTGCGCTCCATCACGCTATCCGGGCCATATGCTCTCTGCTCAGCTGGTGCCACGCTGCTGCCATCTCGCCAGCCTACCCTGGCTACTATTCACAACCACTGGCTGCTCTACTCCCAAACCGTGAGGCCATAAAACCCAACACAGACAAGAAAGACGAGAAAAGCTGCCAAACACATTTGTATTGTTCCTATGGTATTCCATAAGCCAAAAGCCAGGTTTACATAATGCTACATATTAAAGAGTCGTTGTGTATATTGCATGGTTTTAGAGGAAGGGTAATTGGGGTTAGATTACTGGGGTAGGTGGAGTTCTGTGATCCTGTGACAGTTTGGGAACACAGCACATAGAGGACCCTCAGTGTGGCCAGACATGCTCATCAGCGTGGGTGTGAAATTCAAACGGACTGATCCAGGGCACGTTCAGGATTACACCATTCCCCCTCCCTTTGTGCCCATTCCTAAGCACAATAGGCTGCCTGTGAAGGAACTGGAGTGAGCCATTAGTTGTGCTGAAGTGTTGATTCATAGTTGCTGTGGGAAAAGGAAGGATCCGTCAGGCTCGGATTACTCAGCTCACCTGGCTTACCATGGCCTATAGCAGCTCCCTCAGAAGGTCCCTAATGCTAGCATCAAAAACTCAGGAAAAGCAATGAGGTATGTGAGGAAAGTGGATGATGACTCAGAATGAGCAGAAAGTGATGCAGTCTCTAGAATCCGAGCACAGATTTTACACAGAACACATTTCTTTTGTGTCAATAAATGTTACTGTACTGCAATAACAAGCAGGTGGAAATTTGAAGTAAATACTAGAGGCGTTCAAGTCAAACCGTGACTTTTGTTTCTTAAATAACAGAACATGGGTTATGGACAAAAGCTACCTTTATTTTTCTACATAATTGCAGCACTTATCCCAGCGTTTCACTAGTGCTTGGATACCATCAAGGTAGAAAGTTTCTCAGTACGCCGGAGCCATCATCGGACTACTATACTGGCCTCCTAGGAACTCCATTAATGAAGCAAGGTCAGTGCTGAACAGGGATATGGCAGTAACTCCCAGCTGAGTTCCTGTAACGTGCAAGTGGTGTCCATAAATTATTGCATGTCTAGTTCCCACAGACAAATAAGTCTCTTCCGCAAGTTGCCGACAAGTTATTAGTCTTGCGGAATGCCATGCTGAACGTTCAAAGGAGTCACCTCGACCTGGATCGTCATTCAAAGATGTTTGACCTTCTTTGAAACGTTTTCACAATTCAAATGTTTCACTGAAGCTAAGAGTACCATCACTGTACGATGCTGGAAATGTAAATGCCTTCTGCAAAAGGATTAATGCCTCCATTCACAAGAGATTTCCTCACAAGTCCCGGTTTGACTTTAACATTGCAAGAGATTGCAACATCCGTTCTGTCATACCACATACAATATAAAATATAATACGATATAATATATACACTATACGACTGAATAGAAATGCAACAAAAATACAAGCTTATTTTAATTATTTCTTTGTATGTTCTGTTACTAGTACATTTTGTTAAATGAGTTAGGGGTTTGCTGCAACACAAAGTGTGTTTGGCATACGGGCACAAACTTATCTCATTCCCACATTGTCAAAAGACATTTTTATTCCTGTTTTCTTATCTTACACAAGCACACTTGTCAGTCTCATACTAGTGACAAGACACTAAAAATCAGGCCTCATAAATGAACAGTTTTAGAGGCCTGGTAGTGCTTTACTCATGGGCTATAAATAAGACGCTGCAGAAAAACACTGGGGAACAGGTAATGACTTGCTGCTTTTAAGTTTTGTTGAGGGTGGAAAGGCTAGAGGATTTATAAAGTCATGATCAGTTCCTGAAATTAATGTACTTGCTTTTTTTGTCCATCAAATATTCCATCCATCGTCTATACTGCTGTATGGTTGAGTGGCCCCAAAGGCACAAACCCACACACTCACAATCCTAATTACAAGCTATAGACAAAAGCCAATCAGCCTGACTTCATGTCTTTGGACTGTGGGAGGAAACCGGAGTACCCATCAAGCACATGAAGAACACACAAGCTTCACACATGTACCAGATTCAAACTCCAAGCCATGTTGTTGTGAGGAGATAATGCTGAGGGTGATCTGGTGTCAGGACGTGCAGCGGCTTCGTACTGTATGCAGACCAGAGACAGCGGTGAAATGTAGCTCTTTAAACTACAGTTTAAAAATGAAGTTTTACCTTTTTTTTTTTTAGTTAAAAGGCTACTGATAATATATTGATAGAAGTATATTGATCAAAGTATTTAAGCACTTGAGAGCAGCAATTAACCACATCAATCTCCCACGTGCATCTTTCTCGGGGTTGACGTCAGTCAGCATTAGGTTTAATTACGCAGTGGTGCTAACGGAGAGAAATGTGCTTTCAGTTCGGCTATATCACACAGCCCTGACACATTGCTCAATAGGGCCTTAAGGAACAATGCAGCCAGACCCATCGACCACCTTTCCCAGCCAGTCAGGGGTATCATTTAGCCAAGAGTGATAATTAGATGCAGAATTTACTGAAAACTGTCAATGGCCGTGTCAATAGAAGGACTCTCAGCATCCATCATTCTGCAAATCAATGCCAATTTTCGTCTATGAATTCAAGAAAATGATAGTGTTCAAAATAATGGCCAAAGGAGGAAACGTGAAACTCCTTGGGGAGGAATGAAATGACTCAATTTCCCCCATCTTCGAGCCGTTGGACGACTGGCTCGCTCAATAGAAAAGGTCACAGAACGTTATGTGGGGAATATCTACCAAACAAGATGTAGAACATCACAGTGACATGACAGGTTGCTCAGGTTGGCCTAAGATACAGCAAGCCTGTATATATATCTGTCCCGACAGATTCAAGGGCTGGGTCAGCAGGTGCTAGACTCAGCAGGAGCTGAAGGTCAACGACATGGCATAAACATTAAAAATGAATGGAACCCGCCACATCAGACTGAGCAAATGACCAGTAAGTGGGAGATGTGAGAGGTAATTGTCAGAGAGGTATAAAGATCAGTGAGTCTTTGCTTTCTGTAAGAAAATGAGAAGCGTTTAGCCAATAACAAGAGCCTAATGAAGATCCTTTTAACTGCAAGCGAGCTTCAATTGGAAAAACATTTGTCTTAAGAAAACTCTGATTAATGCATGATTTCGATGGTAGGCTTGGAGCTGATGAAATTTGCTACCATAATGTAATGATGTAGCTGAATGATAAAATGATGTGGTGGCAAAAACAGTGCCATATCCTATTAAAGTTATGTGTGAGCATTTTATAGATTCTGCAGTGTGTATAGGTTTTGGCAGTGAAAACGCAGTACTTCATTTTGCCTGACAGGCCATTTAATACCACATAATTACAAATCCCTCACAGGCCAATTACTTTCAACTTACAAACATTTACAAAGACGTCCAAATGTAACCTAAACTTTATAGTCTGACTAAGCTAAAGTCTGACCTCAATAACTGTCTCCCGTCACACAAGATACACAGTAAGATTACTGCGATTACATCGTCGCCTAATGCCGCAGAAGACACCTGACCATTTCATGGGTTAGGCTTCCGTATGATATCACGAAGCCATTGAAGGACGCACTGCCTCTTTATAAAGGGAAGAGGAGGTGGAAGTAGCTAGGCTTATGCTAAACTATCATAAGTGTCATGGTTCTTAATAACGTGAAGAGCAGAAAGGGTTCTTTATGGCCTCAGTCTAGACTGGGTTGTACCCTGTGACAGGCAGGTAAATGAGAGAAGGGGAGTATTCATCAGGGGCTGGAAATCCGAGAGCAGTCATATTTAATCTTTCCGACTGCATCCTTGCCATCAGCTCTCCACTGACACTGGTAAAAGAAAATGATTTGTGCAGATCAATCACTGGCTCATCGGAGGCCAGCCGTAGCTGCTGCATGTTTAAAAGGCACCACTGACAGATACTCTCCCACCACCTGATTAAAGGCTTGCGATGTCTCCCTAACCTTTCGTTTGAGGGATGATTGTCGCTGAGTGACAAATACTTCTTAGTTGCAGTGCAAGGCAAGGATTTTGACATTCAGATTCACCAGGCGCACTCGGGAACAGATGTCACTATTGGCAAGGATGCTTGACAGCAACAGCCGGTACGGCAGAGCTCAAGGGGCCAGGAAACAAGCGCTTACCGGCCCCCTATGCTGACAAGACTCACAACAAGTGCAAGCTTTTACATCTCGGGGCCAACCCTTGCTTTTCCCGGGCTTGCAATTACCATCAAAGAACATCTGCTTGCTGTAGCCCTGTTTGCCCTGCACTCACCTTGACCTGTCTTTCATTTACGCACTATGAACGAGGTAGCAGCAGAACAGGGAGGGTGCGAGTGGTGTGTCGTCTCTACTCGAGGCTGACACACGCGTGAACACATGTCCCCACCCACTGCTGGGTAAACGGAGCCCAGAGCTTAGTGCTGTGCCTAATGTTCTAATGTCATCTCTGCTGGCAGCCATGTAAAAGGGAAGTGGTGGTAACAGATAGGATATCAAAGTCAATACCCTGTTGTGCTAAGCTCATCCCACTGTCCTTCTGAGCTGCCAGCTCTCTGAAAGCCCAACAGAGCCATCAGACACTACCCATCAGGCAACTTGATACACAGCTAGCAAGCGCAAGAAAGAGAACAAGAACGAGACATAGAGAGAAAGAGCTAGACTGGGCCAAGACATTCAACTCCTAGATGCAGCTGAGGAGTAAAAAGCTCTACTAGACAAGAATTAGGGGGAAGGCTATCAGTTAACAGTTGTATGCTCACCTTATATGCCATGTACTTAGTTATTCAAGCGATATGATCTGCGATATGACACATCTGACCCAATCACAATAACTGCAGAAAGAGTTCCAGTATGTAGACAATTAACAGCTGACAGTTATACAGAGATACAGATCCATTAATGCAGGTAAAGCCTGTGATGTCATCAGTCTGAGACTGCACTGTATGTCAAGTATGAAAGAACAAAAAAAAAAAAACACTTTTTATCCCTGATAAAAATTCAATAAATTATCATGTTGATTTTAGCAATAAGTGGTGCTTCCAGGCTTCATCCAGGCCTAAAAAAGCTCTAAACACTGTGCAAAATCAAAGCATCAGTTAATACCTGTTAGTACCTGATTATAAATTCCTTACACATTTGCAAGCGTTTCTTGTAAACCGTATTAGCACATATTGTCTGCGGGTAGTCCTAGATTAATGGCAGTTCCTGCGAGTTAAGTGCCTATAGTGCATGTCAGCTTCATTCCACTTTAATACTGGCAGTCAATTAACACTTTCGGAGGAAATATAACACCTCAGAGATAAAAAAGCAAACTAGAGCACAGGATATTTTGGCACACGAATGTATGAGACAACACTGATCAGTTCCACTTGGCTGGGCTACTAAGCTAAAAAAATAAATAAATAAACAGAAAAAAATAGGGTTTTTTTTCCTTTAAACATTAAGGATATATGTAAAACATCCAGATGATCAGTGCACTCTTAAATAACATGTACTCTCAACACGTAATCCTTTATACATCCAGATTAAAAGAAAATGACAAATTGGAAGCGATTCCTACAAATGAAAACCAAATGTTCAAAATACATATGGTGTGTCGTTATGATATTTTTTTAAACACTGATTCTGTAATTGTTAAAAAATTAAAAAAAAAAACATAATTTTGAGGGAACATGAGAATTGTGTGACTGAGTAAACCTTTATCCGAAAGCTGCAGTGGAATACAGATCATGCTAGGCCTGCATTTGTTTGCAATTATCCCGTATTTTTTCCTAAGTGAACGCTTCAAGATTGCTCATGTGCTTGTATGGATGTTGAATCTGACTGCAGTAGCCCTACAGGAAGAGAGCTGCTCTTTGTGTCCGCCCCGCTGTACTGTGACCTGTCACTTACAGCTGCTGTTCAACATCTCCGGGGTTATTGTAAACTGTGACTTTCATCACACAGAGGTGCTACTGACAAATCCTAAACAAGATCGAAACGCATTCAGTGTAAATGGCACGTCATCTAGGTTGATGGATGCAACCTGTACAACGGTATGCACAGTATCATGGGGACACGCTTCCAATAACCGAAGCCAACGATAAAATTTATGCATAGGTGATTATGATAGGGACCCATTCCATTCTATAACAGCTAAGTACTTGTAATATATCCAGGATAAAATTCTAACTTTTTGAAACCAGGGAGTTATTTTCAAGATAAAACTTTCCGTAACTGAGGAAAATAAACCTAACACATGCTTGAGATCATTATGCAGTGATTTATGATTTCCTGTTATAAATATGTACACTGCGTGCTGTAAAAGGTTGGCATTAATGAGCTATGAATATCCCTGCTCAACAGTAAAACACATTCTTTGTTAACCACGACTGAATCATCATTAAGTTTAACAGGTTTTCCGAAGTGCATTAGCTTCAGTGGCAGCGCTGCATGGGGGAGCTGAAACCACTCACACCGTGCTGGAGACAAGGTTGTTTAGGAGCATTTTTATGAACCACACATGTACAAGAAACTTTTAGAAAGTAATCCTATGGAGAAAAAAAAATTATTCCCATGGAACAAAAACAAATATTTGAAATAATGCTCAAAATGTTACAGCAAAATACAAACACAATCCTGGTATATAAGAGGCTAGTCATACTATCTTATCAATGTCAGTCAACATACTAGGAAGCCAGCAGCTTCTGTAATTTGCCCCCTGGCTGCTATCAGCCCAGTTTCAGTTCAAAAGCAGAAGCACGGCTTGCACATCACACCACAAAAAAAAAAAAACACCTTGGGTGATAAAGGCACTTATAACCCTACATATATTTATGGATACCATTAAAAACAAAGCCACTATAAAGAAAATAGCTGACTGTGGACTAAAAAGCCCGAAGGACCCAATTTCCTCCTGAAGCACCTGATGGACACTGTGACAAGCAGATTGCTTTCCAGCACCAATTTTTGGAGCACGTGAAAAATGGGGCTGCATGCAGGTATGTGGTCCAAGATGACTCATAAATCTTCCTTTATCTCTTCGCTGGTGTTAGCAGAAAAGGATGAGTTGCTTTTTTTTCCATCTCATTCACATGTCTATCTGTCTGTTATCCGTGCCCTTGAGCAAAGATTACTGATGCCCTCCCTTTGATATATGACACATCGCACAGTGCAGCTTTTCATCCAGTGAATTAACCCAGAAAAAAAAAATGCAAACCTGACTGACATCAGCTCGCAGGCTTTTCACAATACTTTTGTGTTTATGAACCCCGCCCCCCACCCAAATGCACACCGTGTGCATATACAGTATATATTTATATATATATTTTTAAATTTTTACCCCCGCCCCCTACAATTTAATCTTGCACAGACAAGGAGTTTAATGCCAAATAGTTTATCCGACCTTAAAACATCTCTGCATTATTTAATTTGCTGTGTCATCATAGCGGACTGTGCATGTAGGCGGGGTAGGATATTTCAGTTATACACTATATAGATGAGGCGGTGGTGTAGTTGTTAGCACTGTCGCCTTGCACCTCCAGGGTCCGGGTTCGATTCCCGGCCATTCTCGATCTCTGTGTGCATGGAGTTTGCATGTTCTCCCCGTGCCTAAGATATGCAGGTTAGGCTAATTGGGGTTCCCAAATTGCCTGTATTGTGTGTGTGAGTCTGTGTATGTGTGTGTGCCCTGCGATGGATTGGCACCCTATCCAGGGTGTACCCTGCCTCATGCCCTAAGTCTCCTGTGATAGGCTACAGGATAAAGAGGTATAGAAGATGAGTGAGTGAGTGAGTGAGTGAGTATATAGACATGGCAGCATGCTGGCATGGTGGTTAACACTCTGACCTCGCTCCTCCAGGGTCAATGGTCTGTGTTTCTAGAGTTTGCATGCTCTCTCTGTGCTTGGTGGGTTTCTTCAGTGTACCCTGGTTTTCTCCCACAGTTCAAAGATGTACAGATTAGACTAAATGACTCTTCCCTGTAGTGTGTGATTGTGTGCCCTATGACAGATCCGCACCCCATACACTGTGTACCCAGCTTTGTACTCCAGGCCTCCTGCGACCTTGTAAAGGATAAGCAGTATTAAAAATGAGTGAGTGAATGAGTATACAGATTCCAGCATTGTATAATCCTACATTGCATATTTACATCATAATAAGGATAATATTTGTCATATTTATTCTTTTGGAAATTAAAAAATAACAATATTATATTACACATAATTACCATAATCCTAAAATTACAAATAAACTCTGAAATGAAATCGGTCAAAACAGGACAATTATTTAGCGATCGATTGTATGCCGCTTTAACAATCGCTTCAATTAGACTCATTTCACAATGACTAATGGCACTGACCACTTTCTTTTCATATAAAGAATGTATAAAATGATACATTAACCAATTACTGGAATGGCTCTGTATGCTGCATAAAAGAGAAATATTCTTTCTCCTTTAGAGCATGACTTCATTAACCTATTTCTGGTCCTTATTTATATTTAGAGGCTTAAATGAAACTAAACAAATCACATCTACTTTAAGCTAACTATATGTGTATTTATTCGGGGTATAAGGCAATACAATGGTCTACAAATCATTATCAAAGTTAAAGGAGAAGTCATAAATAAAATATTATGCCCAAGGGAAGTGCAGCAACCCATTACCATAATGGAACCGCTCATGATCTATTTCATTAACATGCAGTCTTCAACCCAAATAAATGTATTCTTTGCCCTATGAGAGCGAATCCATTTACAAGACTGAAAATGTTAATATTCTTCATCATCAACTATGAGCGTGACTTATAAAAAAAAAAGTGTGTAGAGGATAATTCTCAGTTAAGGGAATTTGGTTTAAAAGAATCCCAAGAGAACCAAATACAAAATGATTTTGTTAAAAATATATACACAATCCATCCAATTAAGCATATTAGAATTTGTTGCATCATCTTATTATATATGGTTTACCACTGAACATGTTCTATATGTGGTTAAAACACAAAGAGATGCTGGCAAATCAGATAAGACAAAAATGATGATGACAGCTATATCTCAATAATAATAATATTACTGTGTCATAAGGGAAACCACTATGCATAAACAGGAAAATGTTCGATGATCCTTAATGACAATTAACAACATAAAACTACTATTAACTGTCATGACATCAACAATCATTTGAATTGCATGGGGGTTCAAGAAAAGTAAACTGAATGAAAGTCTGCTGATGAGGAAAAGCAGGTGACCTGAACTTTTCCAGATGATTATTTGACAAGCCCTATTATATTAAACAGCCATTCTGTGATATCATATTTCTTCTATGACAGCACATTGGATAGCCTGCTGTGAAAGTTTGCAGACATAACCTTTTTGTCTGGCTGGGCCACCATTTCGCCCACATCAATTCGCCATCAGCGTCTGTACAACTGGCAACTCAACAACTTTATTACATTTGTTATATTGAGCTCCATCTGGCCGGGGTCATTTGCCTTTTTAATTTAGTTGTCTTCTGCTCTCTAATTTGTCTCGCATTTACAAATGGTGCCGACCGCTCCACAAAGCTGCACCCCGTCAGCTGTGGGAAATATATTTTCAAACAAATATGCCAGCAGTCAGCAGCCATAAATTTGCTGAGCGGCGGTTATTAATAGATAGTAACAGATGTTTACTGATTGTTGATTACCAGTCATGTTGACCAGAGAAATCTGTTCATAAATGGAATGGAATTTATTGTGCACCAGAACATGGCTCTCTCCTTGGCAGGACAGAGCGCGCTGCCAAGTCTCTGTGTAGTGAATCAGCAAGACAAAGTCGCCCGCCTTTTCCTCTGAGGTACAGCAGCATATGTTCCACTGCTGAGAATGGCGCACACATGCAGGGGACAGCACGCCATGGATTCATGGCACTGTTTAGGGCTTATTTGTGTCCTGTTCTCTCTGTGTGAGAGAGGAAACAACTGTTTGGCCACTGACACCTTGTACAGCAAAACAAACAGTCGCGGAGTTATGGCGTGCCACTCACTTGTCACTCAGCATCAACGTCTACAGCCAAGCTTGCAATTAATCTTTCAGTAAGTGGCATGGCAGGTTTGACTACAGAGAGGAATGTTCGCCAAAGGTTATCCTGTACCTAAGCTCTGCTGCACAAGGACGTTATATTAGATGCTGCAAAAAGTGCAACATATGAAGTTCACCTGTTCTGTCACTCCATCATCCTACACTGCTGCTTTGAGATGGAAATCATAGCTGTCACATACCCAGCTCATGTGATGACCTTAATCTCAAGTTCACTCCGACAGGTAATAAATAAGCACAGGAATATAAGAAACTCAGGCCAAGTTATATGAATGTGGTAAAATGATAGCATGCAGCAACCTTCAGCCAGCAATTTGATGTGTACACGCATAGAAGTTTAACAAGGTACACTCATTCTTTACAAAGTGAAAAAGTAGATGCCTGGTTGCAGGAAGGACAAATTCAAGAGAGGGGGGAGAAAAAAAAAGTCTAAAGAGCACAGCTGAATCCGACAGGCTCTAGAGAGCAATCATATCTGTGCACAAGTTTTATTTACAGCCCTAGCAAAGGCACAGAGAGCAACACACAACAACTTGCAAACACTGACAAGTTATAAAACTTTAAGTGAGCTGTAAATAGCTCTGTCATTCCATCTGCAGGGTTATATTTCCAGTACATGTTATCCGGCCAATGTGAAATCTTTATTCTTCCCAAAAAGGCATTGAGGGACACGAGATAAATTACAACTTGACAAGAGCATAAGACCAGTTAATCAAATAAACAAGTTTTGTTTCAAACTTCGTTTTTTTTTCTTCTTCCCCAGGATGGGAGGTGGTGTACAGTATCACTTTGCTGTCATTGTAAAGTTCATGTCAGGCTCTGGGAACAGCCTGTATCCTCTGATACATTTTTACAGTTACTTCACCTGCCTGATATCCTTCAGCCATTTTCTTCAGAAGCTGTCAAACACGCCAACTATAATATATAGCCCTTCCAATGAGAACAGCTGTAGCCATTCTCTGTGCTGCCTCTTGTACCTTGTCCTGCATGAAATAATACATCAAGATTAATTGATTTCCTGTCACTCTCAGAGAAAAGAAAATTAATTTTCATGTATCTTTTCCCCTAACCCAGCATATGAATTTTGTACATGGCAAGTAATTTAAGTTTTTTAATTATTCATGAGAGCAAAAAACATGATGAAGTGGGCTGCTGATCGCCTCGAGGCTGCAGTTCAGGCCTGCATCTGCACCCAGACAACAACAGCATATCGTAATGCTTGTATTAATAATATATGGATGTACATGCATCTCAGTTTAACTACAGCTATTTCTTCAACTACGACCTGGGCGTACAGGGTCACTAGGCACATTTGAATTATGGGACGGCTCGGGTTGGGCTGTGGACCAACGCGCACAATGGTGACCATTTGGGAAGGAAAAATAATCACAGCAATCTGGTGGTAATCCCTCCATTGCTTTGTGTGAGTCCCATTGATCATCATATACCAAGACAATCTGTGGGTAATTATGCATGACATGGAAGGCTTTAATTAAACTAAACATGTTTCCCTGTAATCAATTTGCAAATGTAGGATGCTAAAAATCTTTTTTTTCTACACATGTGTAACAGCATTTTGCCTGGTAAGGTAAAAGTGTGAGCCTCACCAAGAAACAAGCTCGGAAAACGACACGGCATGCGAAGGGTAGAATGATTGAGAAGCTCTCAGGAGTGCTTAAGTAACCATACGCTATCCTCAATACCATCCGCCGCATAAGCGAGCGGTTTAAAAGAGCAAGGCCAAGTGGAGGATGCCATCTCCCCACTGCCAGAGCCCTCAGAAAGCCTGTCAGCCCGGCCAGTCTGAGATTGATGTGCAAGCCAAGGGTTGTTCCTCAGCATTACGTGTGACATGACAACCATGATGAATGGGAGTCAATTATGTTCAGAAATAGGTTGTTTTTTTTTTCTTTCTATTACGTTGCCACCAATCCCTGTTTGGGAGGAGGCCGTCTTAAGAAAATACACCACATGAAAACTTGTTCAAGTTCAGAGATGTAACCCGGTGCCTGTGCGCAGCCTGATGCCTGTGTGACAGAAAGGGGGGAAAGACACACAGCAAAAGCAGCTAAACAGTGAGAGGAACAAAGTCATAAGAAATGTTTAAGGGATGCACAAAGTGTAATAGAAAACAACTTTTGACCTCCAGCTTTTGTCGGGGCTTGTGGTTAGCGTGAAGCTAATTACAGAGTGTGAGGGCTGGATATTTTAATCTTCTTAATGTTGTGAATGTGGGACTAGTTAAATTGGTCTGTCTGGCAAAAGGCTCTAATTATTGTAAGAGAGTCTAATTAGCATTTAGTGGAACACCAAAACAACAACGTCAAAAAAAAAAAAAAACTGCACTAATTTCCCAATAAACAGTGCTCACAGTGTGCAATCAGGCCTCTTCGCAATACAATGAGAATTAATAGGATCATACTACAATGGTAAATCCTACAACTCCTGCTGAGAGCGTTAAATCATTTTTCGCTGTGCACAGACTGTTCCCATCGACAGCAATTCCCAGGAATCCTAATAAGTATCTTCACTCCTTTATATCGCATTATGTGTCATTTCAAAATACTCTTCAGCAAATAATTAGGCAGATGACCCCAAGGATACGACTAAAGTGGTTCTATCGTGATTTAGCAAATGAGTTCTTGTTATAAGCTTTTAAAAGAGTGTGTCATTTCAGAGTTTTATTCATTTTTTTCCTTCACGAATTATGTGTAATAATAAAGTGGACTTGGGTCCATTTTTGGCATTGACTATAGATTTCAGCTTTGTGCTTGTATTGTGCAATGGCTAATACCAGTGCTCAGATACAGTATTATACAATGCTTTATTTGTATTGCTTTTTCCAAACCAGCTGTGCACAGATCTGTGTCTAGATCTAAGGTCATGATGTCATTATAGTGGAATGTCAAGTCTTCCAAAGAATCATTGAGAAACTTTAAGAGGCACCAGATCAGAAAGGCAACCTTTTATCACCTAAGCGATCAGAATATGTGTATGTACAGTAATTTATAAAACTGCATTATAATAGTTATGTACAGAGAAATTCCAATCCATGAATATGGAGTGTGTAAATATTTAGATATGGTTACAAGATGAATGTACAAGCATTTGGGTGGAAGCACGTGTGTGTGTGTGTGTGTGTGTGTGTGCGCGCGCGTGTGTGTGTGTGTGTGTGTGTGTGTGTGTGTGTGTGTGTGTGCGCGCGTGTGTGTGTGTGTGTGTGTGTGTGCAAATCTCTGCTTTATCCATGTGAGATTTGGGTGAATTATATGTACAATTAATGAACTTTGGCATTAGGATTGATTGGCAAGTACATTCTCTAATTCTCTAAAGCTCTGTATTCTCCAGGTTTACAGTATATTTCCTCCCAAAACATGGTCATGGACTAGCTATGCTCTTAGGCATGACTGAGTATATGAATATGTGTGTAAGGTGCCCTGCGATGGACTGGTGTCCAATTTAGAGTGCATTCCATTCATTTTCCAGAAACTTGTCCATAATTTTATTCTTCTCAAGAGCCTTGGCGTGTAATGAAAACCCAACTAAAAAAGTTTAAACTACATATTCATCTGCGCTGTTTACCTACCTTAAGTACTACACTATACTGGAGACTTTAGGATTATTCAGAGTATAGGAGTATCATTAAGGCGGATCCTTAAACCTTTTAGTTTCTTAAATATTTACCTCACATCAATAATCAAAAAGCAATTGAAAACAAATCAAATGTAATAGAGGCCAAAAAGTCTTGTGCCTTTCCACTATAGAACTGATTGACTAAGGTGACTGTCATAATCATGTTATCTTTTTTGGATTGGGTTTGAAAATCCTTTATATTATACATGATGCGATGAGCCCTACATGGTAAAGCAAAAAAAGAAAAAAAAAAGGAAGAAAAAGGTTATTCATTGAGATGTTTTTATTTTTGCCTTACTTTGTGGTCAAGAAGAACCACAAGATGAAAATGAATGCAGTATACAGACAGACAATGTGACTGCAAAAAGGTCAAGGATTACATCATCCCCAGTAACACTCTTTCTGCCACGGAATAACTAGACATGTACAGATTAATGGGTGTGAGAGAAAATGTAGAGCTCATTTGCTTCTTCAACACATGGCATTTATTGCACTCTACTGATTATTTACTTACATTGTCATCTGGAGTTAATGTTCCTTGTCTTAGTAACAAAAACAGTTTAGAAAGGAAACTTCCACAAGTCAAACTCGGCAGTTTCCCAGACTCGTCTCTGCTATCTGTCTCTATTGAAACACTCTCTATTTATTTTGGAAAAATTTAAACAACTGCTGTCATGTCCGCCCAGAGTTGGCATAGCGTGCATAGGCATATTCATCATCACAAAGAGAAAGGGAGTGGTATTAATGGATACATTTTTCAACCCATAGGAGGTAACTGGAATTTTAGAAGAGGAAGGTGAGGCAAATATGCTTCATTTAAATACTCTGGGAAGGTTAATGCTTACATATGTTCTCTGTAAGCGACCGGCGAGAATGAGAATCCAGCAGCGTCCATGATAGTTCTGTTTCGGGATTGACGCTTTTAACAGTATGTTCGCTCATAATCACCAAAAGTTATATAATTAAAATAAATACATGCTTTGACTTTGCTAAAGGATCTAGAAGAGACTAAACCACACACTAACCTTTCTCCATGGTGAAGGCCTTGAGCACTCTAGTCACTTACTGCACAATATATATGGAGCAATGCAACTGAGGGCACTGGTGTGAATAATATTCACTTTTCTAGCAGAGCTGTAATCGTGGAGATTTATGATTCTCCACTCTATGGATGTCCTGGACTATCCAATAAAAGCCATTCCACCACAGAATCATGCAGTGGCCAAGGAGGAAAGAGGAAGATGGCAACGGAGGGAGTACAGTAATGAAAAGAATCTCGATGCACTCCCAACACAGAATTTACTTACAATTACCCAAACATACACTATACACTACACTGTTATAGCAGTGCAATTAATAGTTTACACTACTTTCAGCTAATTGGAAAATATTTTTGAATGAAGGTAAATACAAAAAAAAAAAAAAATCAGAGAAATTACTGCTGTCTGTATCAGTTTCTATTCAAATATAACTATAATGTCATCAGATGCAGATTTGAAACTATTGCAGTAAACTACAAAAGAATACTGTTTCCCTCCGATGTCAGCTCTTCACAGACTCACGCAGAACACATGGTAGCAACCAAATAAACTTTCACTTTGAATAATGTTTTTGTTAAAATGCAAAAATCCCTCCTTAATGTGGTCTAAATGCCAATTATATAACGATTACACCATGCAGTTTACATCACGACTGTCAGAGTCTATTAGTGTTCCTTTGCAAGGTAACTCATGAGCAAACTGTGTACTCGGAAAGAATATGAGCTGGAAATCCTGTCATGTTCAACAGGCCACAACTGAAACTCTCTCGTTTTCAATACTGCTTATCCTGTACAGGGTGACGAGAAGCCTGGAGTCTATCCCAGGGGCATGAGGCGGGGTACACCCTTGATGGCATGGCACAATCACACAAACTCAGTCACACATTACAGGCAATTTGGAAAGGCCAATTAGTCTACGCTGCATGTCTTTGAACTTTGGGAGGAAACCGGAGTACCCGGAGGACACCAAGCAAGCACGGGGGGAGAACATGCAAACTCCATGGACAAAGACCTGAAGCTAGAACTGAACCCTCAACCCTGGAGAGGCAAGGCTACAGTGCTAACCATTATGCCATCATGCCACGCAACAGAAAGTCCATAAATGTAAACCACATATCTGTTGAAATATCACATCATATAACATCTACATATCTATCTATCTATCTATCTATCTATATATCTATGGGATTGTATTGTTTGTTTTTTGCAATATAAAAAAAACACTTTTGTTAAAGTAGGTTTGAGTTCTGTCTTGGTCGAGTTTCTGAAGTGAGAAACAGGAGGGTTATTTTAATGGACATTAAAAGTTACAAGACCTCTCAGCATACTTCACTTCGAGTCTGATTGCACTCAGGAGTCCTGTAAAATGTCAAAGAATTTCTCACGGACACTCTCCATACCCTCACACATCATAAACACACTCTGTCACCCTGAGCTGCTGCATGTCCCTGAATAAACCATCTTGACATCCTCTTTGTCTCTCTCTCTCTCTCTCTCTCCTTTCTCTCTAATGTGGGAGGTATAGAGATGGCTTTGCATAATATGCAAGTGTGTGTGTGTGTGTGTGTGTGTGTGTGTGAGAGAGAGAGAGACAGAGAGAGAGAGAGACAGAGAGAGTGCATCCTGCTTTTATCAGCCCCACTTTTTGTCATAAATCAAAAGGATATAGTCTGACAAACAATCCAATATCCAAGGTTAAGAAAACATGCAGAAAATAAATCACCTGAGTGTCATGCTCAATTTTTATAACAGCATTAAGCTGCAATAACCATAACAAGGGCTAAATTGATATAAGAGCACGAGTGCGCTCCTGGCAGAGGCATGTACTTCTGTAGAGGGTTCGTGAAAGTATCTGATGCAGCTCAGACCTTAAACATATCCTGTTCTCCTAATGTTTCACTGCTGCCACTATATTTTATGTCGTTTGTTACTCTTGTGTGACATGGATCATTCACCCAGTAACAGTCTCTGGTGCAATCTGTGTGTAAACCATTGTGTACCAGCAAGAGTTTCATTTGAACTAAATCATTTGAACTGCCAAACACTTGAGCCTCTGACTTGGAACAAATGCTGTCTGGGACTTTTGCTGCTCTGGGACTTCTGGACTCATTTAGCTGTACCTGACCAATAAGGTTATGCTGCTGAGGTCAAACATACATACTAAATACTGACCATTAATGCTTAAATTAGGTATCTACACAATAACATGCCCAGTTATTTTTTTCTGCATAAACCTACACCGCTCATAAGCCTGTCACAAATTCTCCAGCTGTTTGTAATGATGGAACATTTTTTAGTTTGTATGCATAATCAAGAATGTGGCAAAGTTAGCTAAACTAAACGGTATTACTTAATTAGCAAGTCATATCATTAGCCAATTATTTCTCAACTCCAGCTCCAAGGACACAATGTGGCCTACAACTCTCAAACATCTCATCACGTTTACAATCACCAGATTCACTCATCACGTGTGGACTAAAGTCCCATTCACGTACATATACGCATTAGGTCTAGACTATATGTTAACTGCTATTGCTAATGCTAATCCTAATGCTAGCACATGATAACACAGACCAGAAGTGTGACACATCAGGTAACACAACAAAAGAACAACAGTTTCAAGTGAAAAATCTGTTACAATTAATCACATAAACAGATCAACATAAAAACAAACCATAACATTCATTTAAACACCGAACAACTTACTCATGTGACTGTTTTACTTTAAAGCTGCACTGTAAATCTATCTCTAACCAGTGTACAGGCATGTTTGTTTGTGTGTTCCAGCACATGTCTTTCTACTGTATAAAGATATTTTCGGTTAAATCTTAAAGCAGCCATTGTATATGGAGGAGTAAGAATAGTGCAAAGCATGGAGACAGACTAAAACCACTTACAATAACAAAACCGCAACATAAATGCTAACAGATTTAGAATTTTGGATCAGGGAACACAGTGGAAGAAAGAAACACATCTTTGTTGATATTTTGAGCTCTACTGCTTTAACTTTTACTTCACCTGAACATTCTCTCTCACTCACTCATCTTCTATACCGCTTTATCCTGTATTCAGGGTTGCGGGGATCTGGAGCTTATCCCAGGAGCATTAGGGCATGAGGCAGGGTACACCTCATGTGTACACTCACTCACACACTACGGGTAATTTGGGAACGCCAATCAACCTAACCTACATGTCTTTGGACTGTGGGAGGAAACCAGAGTACCCGGAGGAAACCCACC
>JAQMYJ010000039.1:19444581-19497656 GCA_030014305.1 Clarias laeviceps
ATGATGAAAATTACAGACCTCTCTCATCTTTTTAAGTGGGAGAACTTGCACAATTGGTGGCTGACTAAATACTTTTTGCCCCACTTTATATATATATATATCCTCAAAGGCACTCACATTTAAAAAACAAATCTAGCATGCAGCCAGAGAACAATGCTCTGAGACATTATGCAGCAGCCAAACCTGTACAGATGCAAAGAATCCTGAGTGAGCTATAGTAGCAGGGAGTAAATTGCAATGGGGCTTTGCGTTGCTGAATACTTTAGCAGGCCATTTCTCTCTGTCTGTCCCTGTTTGCCTGTGTTAAACTCCCCTTTTGGCCTCATCCATTCTCTCATCCACTTCCTGGCTTTGTGCATCAATCAATCGGCACACTTTGTCAGCACCAACTTCATCCCAGATCCTGCAATCAACCCAGAAAGAGAGTTCACGAGTACAGACAGGCGAGCCACAGAGACTCCCATTTGCATGTGCAGGTCCCCTTCACCCTTCTCCGCCGAGCAGCAAAGGAAACTGGGAACTTGGGAACCTGAGACCAGTCTCCTTCTACTGCCTAGGCGGTCGCTCCTCTGTCCTCTATCTACCTCATACGCACACCCTAATACAGGCAGACACACACATCTTCTCTGACTCAAACATATAGACATGAACAGACAAAGACAGATGGGGAGCAAGAGAGAGAAGAAAGACAAGCAGTGAACGAGAGAGCGAGAAAGAAAGTGAGAGGCAGAAAGTAAAAAGGAGGGTGAGAAAAATGGAGGGTGGCATTTAGAGAGAGGGGGAGGGAGTGATGTTTACTGGATTTTCTGAAACAATTGGTGCTCAGGTCAGGCTGCAGCTCAATTTGTCTTTTCTTGCCCGCACATCAATAGAAATCACGGGGTGAAAATGTATCGCTAATTAAGGGCTCATCAGGCTCACGTCAGCTGTGCTTTAGATGGAGAGAAGAGGAACTCTGAGGGGACTTTTAGTGCTCTGCACAAGCTATTGGTGAGAAACACTGCTGAACAGCTCATTCTTGAACACTGCTTACACACAAAATTAAACACAGCAGTAAAACTAACCATTATTTATTGCAAATAGGTTTAAGAACAAATGGATTGTAATGATCTCTCATATATGGCACATCTTTCAATAAATAATTTCTATTTCAATAAATTACCCTTTGCATTATTCTGTATTATTAGTCACTGTACAGTACTAATACAATTCACTTTATGGAGGTTATTTAATTCCATATACAGGAGTGTTCAAAAACTTGAGACAACGTTAAAATCTGAGATTATTTTATAAAAAAAAATTTAAAAAACAAGGAAAAAGTTTAACATTCATTTGCTTAAAGCACATTTCTGGACAACAGTAACACGGGTCATCAGATTTGAAACAAACTTGTGGAGTCCATGCCAGCTCGAGTACGCACTTAAATTAGAGCAAAAGTTAAAAATACACCATGCTAGGAAATTCTGAAATTCTTGCAAATATTTCTATCGTTCAGCTTTTTTGTTTATAAATAAGTAAATAATTAAGAATGTTCACTACTGGTTTCAGATAGATTTTTGGACAGAACTGTTTATCTTTACTGCACTTTTTTAATAAAGATATACCAAGAATCATACTTCTATTAGAATGTTTACAGTTCAGATAAAAGGCTTGGAAACTACTTTAATGAAAGTCGTCTCACTGTAACCTGAGTGACTTCTGCATTTTTCATTTGAAAATAACTTTGCAAACAGGAAAAGACATAATTGTGGAGGCAGGATTCTGAGCCTTGTTTAAAATGAAGGAAAAAACAAATCCAGTCTGCGCTTCGTTCTGAGCCTGTTTGCAGCCGACACTGCTAATTAGACAGCAACAAAATGTTATTAATAGGCCGGACATTACAGAATGAGCGTGTTATAAATGGGTCCTGTCAAACTCACATTCAGCCACCAAATGAGTATTCTCAGTTCACTGCCTGCATCTGAGCACTCCCCCATCCCTGCCGGATAACTAATGATTACTATTAACCATACTGTTACTGAAGACGGCCAAGAAATCCACAAACAAAAAATAAAGAAATAAAAGTCTCACTCTAAAGGAGAGGAAAAAAAAAAACAGATGCAAAACTAAATTCATCCAACAAAACAACTTAAGCCTCCTGTGGTGACAAAAAACAGACAGTTTGGCTCCAGCAGTGCTGTGTGAGAGGATCTTGTTTTCTACATAATTAACACTTATTTGTGACTTAAAAAATGAAATTCTATTATAATTATCAGCATCCAGCAGCATTAATGCAGCCATTACATGCTTGCTGTTGGCTCTGCGGTGCCAGGAGCAATGTAATTCACAGATTACCGCCCCTTCAAGGCTTTCAGATGAGCCGGGTTTAAGTGACAAACCGCCCCAGCTCAGCCTTTTATTAGAACACAAAACAAATTCCTCATATTAATTAACTCTCATCTCCCAGCACATATCTAGTGGCCCCTCTCTGATATATTGCCTAAGTATTTGCTCTGATGCCTCACTCAGGCCTGTTTTCAAATAAAAGGCCCACTAATAAATGGGAGTCCTATTTACCCAGTCAGTTCCACTTTAGCAAATCCCTTAGCCCTGGAAAGTGGTTAAGTCTGCTCAGGAGAAATGTAAATACATAAGGACAGGAGGAGACAAGTCACTCTCTTTCAGAGGCAAGGCCCTATTAGGCCATATTTCCACATCTCGATTTCAACCGCTTCATCAGGACTGAGAGGAGCGTCGTGCCCAGGAGGTGGAGGTGCTGCTTTTATAGGCTCCGATTGGATTACATCGAGCCACTAACCAAATGCAACCGGCTTAGCATGAAATATTAAGCTGACAGAATGGGTTTGTTGCTGCGTCTCTGACAGTGGTGAGGGCATGATATTTCATAGAGCTCCCTCTCCCTCTGTCTAAACAGCAGATCCGAGACTGACACTAATGCAGCAGGCGCAGGTTGTGGTGAGGATCGTTTGGAAGATATGACAGAAAACCAGCTCCATTTTGCTCCTCTCAGGTCTAAGTGTCAAAGCGTCCATGGCATGGATCAGATATCCATATCCATTCTTTCATATAAACAGAGAGCCGCCGATGATTCGATATAATTGTGAAGACTCATAAACCTTGAAAAAGTACACGGTTGCAATTTTTCGGGATACAATAACAATCAGCTGGCATCCTGCAACTCAACTCAGGAACAAATATCAATCCAATACAGGCTGACAGCTCGACTGTTAAGATCGTGTATTCCGACAAAATGGGCAAAACCCGACGAAATAAAACAAAAAGGAAAACCGATCAA
This sequence comes from Clarias laeviceps, assembly GCA_030014305.1. Taxonomy (NCBI): domain Eukaryota; kingdom Metazoa; phylum Chordata; class Actinopteri; order Siluriformes; family Clariidae; genus Clarias; species Clarias laeviceps. The sequence goes on from JAQMYJ010000039.1 coordinate 19,447,877, forward strand.
TTCAAACCTCATGTAGTGTGAAGAGCAAATATGAAGAAAGGCATCAAAATAATGAAAGATTGTTTATGTATTCTGGCATGAAATGGGCTGGGTGTTAGGAGGGAGCGGCGCGTGAGAGAAGGATGGACAGCACTGACAGCAGCGTATTCATCCTGCACGCCACAGCAGACGGCCCGCTAGTAGCGCTCGACAGAGCAATAAATCAAGGGCTCTCCATGCTGTACCTACAGCTTATTACATCCACCATGACAAATAAATAATAATCCCTGTCACGACAGGCCTTTGCTCAAGGATTGAGCCAGAAACCCTTTTGCTCATCACTCCTGATCTTAAGTGAAAACACTAGAACAAGGGAATTGAAGGCCATGCTTTACTGAGCTTATGAAACTTGCTGAAGAGAAAAAAAAAGGTTGACAGGAGAGAATGGAGTGTATGGAAAGAGAGAAAGAGAAAATGACACTGTCCAAGCCAGAGCAGTCAGTGTGAAAAGGAAATGACCCTGGCTGAGCTAGCTAGCTAGCCAAACACTGTGTGTGTGTGTGTGTCTGTGTGTGTATTTGAGAGAGAGATCGAGAACGAGAGAGAGAGAGAGAGAGAGAGAGAGAACGAGAACTCCACAACCACTGTCGCCTATTCAACTGAATAGCACCCACGGGGATGGAACTAAATCAAAAAGATTTCCACACTAAACATAAACAGTAAAGCGAGAGCAAAACTTCATGCCCATTTTAGGAGCCTATCAGGTCTACAAAGTCCACCAAAGTGACTGGATTTCCTAATAAAAACCATGTCAGTCTAAAATCAACACCACATCTGATACCACACTCTACATGAATGCACAAAATAAACAGTTACGTGACTAAAAATGCTGACTGCGACACACAATATCAATTTGCCAATAAAGCAGCACACGTTCTGTGCAAGATCTTCCATTAAATCAAGCCTCAAAACACACTCCACTGCTGAAAGCTATCTTCTACCTAACTGATCTGAATGTCGGGTAAGGAATAAAACGTAATTAGATTTAAAATATCTATAACTCCTGACAATGTGGTGTGAAACAGTCAGTCCTTGAAAGTTTTATTCATCGTCTTATACCACAGGACTTGCCTATGAGGACGTGTTATTGTGTCACTTACTATAACAGCTAGAAACAATCAATCAGCATTCTGCAGCCTATTTTTGTCTCTTTCTTTAGGCTAATAAGAGACCCAGCATGCCAAAGCACTGACTCTGGAGACACCTTCCAAAAATAATAAACAAACAAGTCCTCACTCCACCATATCAATGACTACACACAAGTCACTCACTCACTCACTCATCATGTATTTCGCTTAATCCTGTATTCAGGGTCACTGGGGTCCTGGAGCCTATCCCAGGAGGCTTAGGGCACGAGGCGGGGTACACCCTGGACAGGGTGCCAATCCATCGCAGTGCCCATACACAAACACACACTCACACACCCATTCACACACTACGGCCAATTTTGGGGACGCCAATTAGCTTAACCTACATGTCTTTGGACAGTGGGAGGAAACCAGAGTACCTGGAGGAAACCCACCAAGCACTGGGAGAACATGCACACAGCAACGGGAATCGAGCCTGGCCGGGAATCGAACCCAGAACCTGGAGGTACAAGGCGACAGTGCTCACACAATTCACTTTATCAGCAATTCTTATTTTTTTCTGATTATGTTTATTCCTTACCAGACTTGCAAGAAATAAAAAAGCACCCAGATGTTTTATGATCAACTCAACGCACCAACATAAATTTCAAATTTTTTTATGAATATTATTCATTTTCTTCAAGACGCTATATTGTTGGTTAATCTAAGATGATGCCAGAAACAAACAGCTAAGAATCACACAGCTTGGAATACACTTTTTTCGAGCGTTAACAGAAAAACAGCAGGCCCTCTGTATCTGTATCAACATCTGAGGTTGCTGCGATGCCGATCACTATGTTAAATCCACGTGAATGAAGTGATGTGTACAAATAATCTGCTGTAGCCTTGCCAAGCCCAGTGGCAATTCTGTCTTCAGACCTTTACAGGAGCTCAGGCCCTAATGTAACATGTATAGTGTCTTGCTGATAATACCTTGATGTTAATAGTAATTATTATTTTATAATTACTATATTTTTTTAATTTCAATATATTTTCAAAATATATTTGATTAACACCAGTTTCATGGCACTTTTTTAAAGAAAAAAAAAAATAGAATGGATTATGCTGCCTGCAAGGGTATTCAACCATTTCATGGTAATATAATGAGATGCATTATAATAATAATAATAATGGTTCAGCATGATCAATCACAGATTATCATAAAATATGAAGAATATGTGTCTTTTGCCTTTTAAGTACTATCCAGCAACTTAATGTTAAAGTGCATCGGGACTGTGAAAGCAGATTAACATTAAACCAGAACCGATCTACGCACATGTCAGCTATCACTTGCTCACGTTAATTTACGTGTGCCTTTAATCTGTTAAACTGTCATCTACATAATTTCTATCTCCCATACTGTACATCAGTCGGACCCGGAGCTGTAGGGAAAACTCTCAACGGCTCTAACCTGAACCCTTCAATAACTACTTCCTCCTCTCCAATTCTTCCCACTGGTGTGTGGACTACTAAAGTTATGCAAACTATGCTCCCACCTACTATATCGGAGTATATAAGGACAGTAAACCATTAGTTAAACCTGTAATTGTTGGTTGCTCAAGCACCCCTAAAAAGGGTCTAAAATTGCCCATATTTGAGCCACTTCACAGCTTCACAGATATTTTTTTATTGCCATTATACCCTAAACAATATGGTATAAAAACTATGATATTTACATAGCTCTTACATTGTATTAATTATTATAATTAATTTAGAGATGTACACAGGACTTGTGTGTAGATCATATACAAATACTATGCCATTTTATATAAGGGACATCTGTGGATTTTGGTATCAGTGGGGAATCCTGGATCCAATCCCTCTAATCGTATAGCTTAATTTAAAATGAGTGTAAAACATCAAGAGAGTCATAACCTGCTTGATCTGAATCTTCTTAAATGTGTCTTTGTGCTGTTTGAAGATCCATGCCTGAATCATTATTGAATTCATCCATGCCTATGAATAATTTATTAACAGATAAACCAAAAAATAAATAAATAAATAAATAACAACATAAGTGTCTACGTAGAAACAATAATTTACTAGAACAAGTGCATTAATATAATACTTTGCTATTTAGAGCCATGCTATTAAAGTAAAAAAAAAAAGATCTGAGCATTTGATGATCCTGGAAAGTGGCTTGGATGGGAAATGAGCTGTGTGTGTTTTTTGTACTAAGTTTAAACAGCCCATTTCTTACCCACATCTCCTTACTAAGTCTAATAATCAGGTGAAAGGTTGAACATGGGTCAGCTGAACTCAAACCACACTATTGGCTCTGCAATTTAGTTAGTTCCACCTTCATTCTGTTTAGAATGAAAAGCCACACCCCACAATATCTCTGTGTTTAATTCAGTCTTCTAAGTACAGCACTGCACAGTGACATTTCTATATGACTGAAAGTGTTACAAGGGAAATAAAGCACTGATTAAATACAGGACTCTCAAAGGTTAGGGGATGGTAAATGAAGCTTCCATCTTGCTGCTAATAGAAGGGAAGCTGCTCGACAGGAGGAGATGCTGATCAGGACGGCTGCATGGATCCTTCAGTCCCTGCACGGGTATTAATCACAGAATCACTAAGGCATGCTTAATTGCGAGTTGTACATCACAGTGAAATTCAGGCACGAAGAAGCAGGAAGCTCATTATTCCCACGTTTAGATGTGGGATGCTTTGCGTTTGATCCCTCCTGTACACGCGGGATCGAGCTCGATCTGACAGGGAAGAATTGATGATGCCGTAACCCGCTAATTAATATGACGATTACTGTTACACTGAATCTTATTAGAATGTTAGCGGTTGTAAAATCTCCGTTAACATCCGGAAACAACAATCTTGCCATGTTAGGTAGTTCTACAGTTCGCTCAAAATAATCTTTTTGTCCTTGTGTAGCTTTTACATATTGTTACAGTACAGGCCAAAAGTTTGGACATACCTTCACTCATTCAATGTGTTTTCTTTATTTTCAGATAGATGAGAAGGTGTATCCAAACTTTTGGCCTGTACTGTATATCAGTTTTACAAAAATATTTGTTAGTATATTTAATTTTATATAAAGAAGTTAACATGAAAATTCTGCCTATTATTTGCCTATATTTAAACGTGTTCATACATGAATCAGTTTTTTTTCAGTGTTGTCTTTTACACCGCTTTAGTGATTAAAACAGCATAGATTTATGAGTAGATGAATAAAAATTCATGCACACAGACTACAGTGAGCGACAAGGATAGAGGGATTTGCTGTTTGTTTCATCAAGTCAAATGATATGTTTTAAGATTACGGCATGTACAGTGGTAGCAATAGTATTGAGACAAAATTGAATTTCAAAGTTTTAATGTTATTCTCAAAATTGAAAAACAATGACAATCAAGATAATAATTATCTCGAATAATAATAATTATTTATTTTTATTATTATTATTACAAGAATAATCTGTTGTTTTATGCAATGAAATTGCTGTACAAAAACCAATATGTAGTATGAAGTCTTATTCTTCAAAACCTACTGGATGCAGCTGGGTCAAAAAGAAGTCTGCAGTACTCTGGTCACTCGATTAATCCATGCCAGCTTAATTGCTTCCTTAAGATCATGTACAAAAATTTGCCACAAAAATTCACAATTTACTTGGTTTTAGTACTTTTTGTGCAGAAATGAACTTCAGAAAGTAAAAGTCCAGACATTTGTTCCATCCATTACCTAAAGCATCTGACTGTAATTAGCAAAATTCTTCAGCCAGATAGGCGAGAACTAATTAGTGACATCACCATCATTTTGTGCGCAGGGAGAACTATAATACATGGCATATACTGTCTTAATATTTTTGGCCACCACTGTAGGAGTAAACAGTGAAAAACTTATAAATGATATATACAGATACAGTAGTATAGTCGTTATGCTCACTGTGCATGTTATTCAGGCCTGAAAAACACAAAACATGTGAATGTTTCAACAAAAAAAAAAAAAAGAAAAGAAAAGAAAATAAAAGCCAAAAACTGCCGCTTGTGGCATCTTCCTGACCCCAGTTTCTTGGCCTTGTGTCCTTTCCTATGAGTAAGCGTGAAAATATTTGTACTGCTGCCAGAGACTTGGCCATGGCAGCATGTGGTCAAGATTTCCATGCCTGTGTAAAACAGATATCAGGCCTCAAGACTGACCAATTCCAGAGTAGCACAGCACCTGAGGCCTTAAAACGTTTGACCTCTGGAGGGCAGCCACTGAGCCTGAACATATGAGAAGAGAGGTTTATACACTGTGCATAGTCATCCGCATACACACACACACACACTTTCTTACAACCACTCTCTCACACACAGAGCAAATGTGCGAAAAATGACCACGAAGGAGTCAAAGTGCATTGAGAGTTCACCAGTCAGGAGGGGGTTATGGGTGAGAGAAAGGTGAAATAAAGTCAACAGAGAAGAAAAAGAAGAAAGACAGAACTTCCTTCACCTTTCGTTTCACTGCATTAGAGGAGATGTAAGCAAGCAGGAGGATGATTTAGCTGCTGGATTGAGCTGAATATCCACCTAGTCCATGGACATAGACGACATTAATTTGTACGTGTTGGAGTTTTGAGATGACATGATGTGTGAGAGCGTGCGTGTATGTGTGTGCATGTGTGTTTGTTTGGTGGGGGGTTTGGTAAGGAGAGACGCACAGGGACACACTGAAGAAGGTCAACCTCAGTACAGGGGAGTGGCTAGCCACATCAATCATCTCAATTTAGGCAGTTTTATTAGTATGCAACCGCAATCTTCTTGCTGTAGGTCAAACAACAGAGCCGCACCACTGTGTTAAGCCGCATGCAGTCAGAAAAAAAAACAGGCGCCTAATCAAGATGGGTTTTTCTCTAGTGCTAACAAGGAACAAAAGCTCAACTAGTGAGAGTTTCTGCATCCTTTACCTGGGTAAACTGGTAGGCTAAGGCAAAGCTAGGAGTATTCTGAGCACAGAATGAAAGAAAGCAGAATCATTTAATGTCGATACTAACATTTGACGTCTCATAGACGAGCCAAAAGATGGATATAGACAACAGACTTGGACACAGTCACCATGTCAGAGCTGCAGGTTGAAGTTCATTAAATACAGCCTGAAAAGTATAAAAAGGGAACTAGATGTTCTCCTGCAGAGCACATAATGCAATTTTAGCAAGGGAAAAAAATAACATTAACCAAATTCATGCCAGGTCCATATTCATCTCTGAACTCCAAAATGATTCTTATCATCTCTCTAAAATTATGCACTCAGTGCCCCTGTCAGGCCCATAGGCTGGAAGAATGAAGAATGCAGCAGTATTGAGTTGCTGGCACACACAGACTGTTTCTAAATGCACATTTTTTCCAGGTCAGGGACTATGGAGAATGAAACGCACTCAAACCGGCTTAATTCAGTAGATGCAGGTATGTAGTCGGAAAATGTAGAAGCCAAGGTCTTCAATTTAGGCATTAAACATTGGCTATGTGTATAAAAACAAGCCAAAAGACACATTCAGAACAGTTAATCTAAAAGTATTAGACCCGTAACCAGCCAAAGCCAAAGCAGGCCCGTATGCTTCTTGAAACTGCACACCGTACATACGGGACTTCATACATATACTTGAAACAGCACTCCATCATTGAAAGACGCCACGCCAGCTATCTGTTCATTTTCACTTGTGCGTCTTCTGTTTAATGTATGCACCAGCACCTTAATCATCTGCTTTTTAATTAGGACATCCACTTAGCACCTGGAGAGCAAAAGCCTTCAGAAAGGACAGTCAAAAGAAATATCTCCCCACTGTGTTATTAACAGAAATACATCTGCCCTGCGCTAGAACATGTAATTAACAGGGTTCTAACAGGCCATAAAACCTTCATTAACACATCCACTGCTAACACACTGCCATGGCATCGAGCAAGATCAAAATAACACTGAAAAATAACGTAAACCGGATTCTATATGGTCTTCGAACTGTCATGCAGGAAGCTGATTTCAGCATCAAATTAGAAACAGAGCTACAATTATATTTGGATTATATCACCGTCCTGTACAGGAGCAGATGCTAGTGTAGTGCCCTTTAAGTGTCGAGATAAATGTGTGTGGCCAACAGGGCCGTCTGATGTATTCAGGCCGGTCTTCAAGAATCAGCCTCTCAGATCCTTCATCATGGTTTAATTTGTATTTGCAATGCTTTCACCAACGATGTTTACACTCCAAGAGGACTTTTTTTTTTTACTGGAGGCCTGTGTGGCACGCCAGCAAAGCGTGTGTGTGTGTGTGTGTGTGTGTTTTTATATGCGTGTGCTTTTCTAACAGAATACACCTCTGCTTGGAGACAAACATGGCAATGAAAAACCCTCTCAATAAGTTGCAGTTATAATGGAGCCACTGTTGTAAAACCATCCACTTACAAAGTTTGGCAGGCAGTAGATCATTCAGTGGTAAACAGCATGCTTTATCAGATCATAAAATCAGCTTGTAAGCTTTTAGGTTTTTTTTTTTTTTCAGCCTGGTTCAGAGAAAGAAAGAAAGAAAAAAAAAAACTCCTCTGGAGAAGCAGTTGAAATGGAATTCACAAATAAAGCAAATGGATGAATGAAAACAAAACTTAGTTTAGGATTATAAACAAATATCTGAGTAAGTATTTGTATATGTATTTTTCCCTCAGGTTTAAAATCTCTTCTGCCACCATTTTCGGTATGCTCCTAAGAAAAGAAAAAAAAAAAAAGGAAAAGCACTAAACTGCACCATTCCTTGTCTTTGGGGTTAATATTATTACAGTACAAATCTAACACTGATGTTATGCCTTTAAAGTATGCACGTTTCTAAAGAATACATATTATAGGTAGTAAAGATAAAAGGTAAAAAAAAAAAAAAGGCCACTGTTTGATTTCTCTGCGTGCTCACTGATTTACGCAGAAAGCAGTAGAGTATATTATTAACATCTAAGCAAGCCCTCTACCTCAGATGCCTACGCTGCTATACCAGGCATAATTAAGACCCCTATGGTTTCGCTCTCTATTCCTCAGATAGTCCTTTCAGGGCAGGATGTAGTCCAGAAATGCCTAGTTGCTCTGCCTGGAGTAGCGTCCCTGATAAACACACACTTCTCTCTACAGTAGGAGGGGTCAGGAGTTCAAACCCCAGGTTTTAACAGTTAAGGCTGGGATGTGAACTCCTGACCTCAGCAATGCTTGTGGGGGTGGGAGGGGGTTGGCGGGGTCAGCACTTCAATGCCGAGCTGCCTGGATTTGCAACTGCATGCTGACTCCATGCAAGCACAGCAGAAAGCACCTGATAGCATCTCCTTTGGGGAGGAGGAGTCACTACGCTCCCTTTGTACTTTCAGTCACAGCCAGGCCTGTACCATAAATCATGTTAATTAGTTGACTGATAAAATAAATCTTAAAGAGTCAGGCGAGATCCTGTTTCCCGCACTGTTTTAGGCTGTGCTGTGTTATTTGTCATCTGCGAGTCACTGTTTAATCCAGCCATTTGTAGCGGTAGTGTTTTTTTTTTCTTTTTTCTTTCCAGAGTGCCTGGACGAGCCAGAGGGACAGAGAGGCCGATACAGGTAGCTTTACTCATCCATCTTCCCCTGGGTGGTCTACGCCGGCCCGAGCCCAAATACAGGCCTGATCAGCAGGGCGCTGGTTTCACATGCAGATGCTCTACTTAGTTAACACAAAATGCTATAATGATACCTTAATTTGCAAGTTGCCCTAACTTTAAAAATCATCATTAACCCAATGCCAAGCGTGATTTAGCTTTTTGTGTGCATTAAAAGTGAGTTTAAATGCACAGAACTAGAAACTAGAAAACTAGAAAAAAGAGAACAATACATTATAAAAAATAAAAAAATAAAGAAAAAATAAAAGGTATTAAAAAGCAAATAAATTTGCCTTCAAATACTGACATGTGCAAAACCTGTGATTTTCATTTTGGTTTTATGACAGCACTATTTTCCGCGCGTACTTCTGATGTTTTCGAGACGATATAAAATGTGCTTCAGCTCCAGCGGCATGTGCCAAAGACTTAAAAAGGTTGTCCACACACCAAATTACTCCTTACGAAAGTACACTGTTTCATCAGTAATTACGGCTTTTTTGCTAGAGTGTTTTGTGTTTTGCTTTGCTTGTTCCGTCTCAAAGGCTAACAACCCTTCATTATCCATGGTTTGACTCCCTTCTCACCAAAGCAAATTATACAGGAGAGTGACAGCTTTCAGAGGAGAGTAGCGGTGGCGTCCTCTTCCCTGAAGTGTGCCTGTAAATCACAGGGACACGGCTTTACCTTCTAACCTCTTACCTGCTGACCCTGCGGAAAACCCTGCAGAAATGACATTTATTATTGGGCTTTTCATGATATCCACGATATGGTAAAATCCTTTTCATGGCACTGTGTCCTATTGGTATTCTGGGTATTCAGAATATCAGCGTAACACCCGGCTTTAAGTCTTTTTAATCATAGTAGGAGTAATTTCATTAGTAGTACAAGGAGTAGTAACAAATACTGTCGGTAGTAAGAATAATAATCCTTTTTGATAATAGTAATAACAATATAGGTATAATAGCACTAACGATAGCAACAATATATGTAGAATACTTTTCATTAGTACAGATTAGTGTCTTGTACTAGCATGCTTTTTAGTGACAAAATAAACCAAAGTAAAACTTTGATTGGGACTAACAAAGGCTTTGTACGTCAGACTGCATTGAGCAACGGTTACGCAGGTGTGACGGCTCAGACCAACATGTTTGGTTGCCTTTAAAATAAACATTAAGCTAAAGTCATCTACAAAGAACAGCAGGACGCCACACTCTAAGGAAGGTCATTTCACATGGAGATAAAGAAAAGTGACAGCAGGAGATCCATGTAGGATGAAGATTGCGGCGCATCCTGTTCCCTTGTGTGATTTACTATCGGTCGTAAGCGACACAGAAGCTGCTTTTCTTTGATGAATAAGGGAAAGGAAGCCGGTGCGTAGTAAGTTCTCTTCATCAGCCCTGTGCTCCAGCCTGTTTCCATGTTCTCGCAGGAGAGGATTATCATGATGAAGCCATCTCACACTACCTATTGATCGGAGCCTTCGCCTCGCTCAGTGAAAGAAAGTCGTGTCAATAAAATCATCGCTAAATGAATTCATTTTTCAATTGTGCTCTCTGAGATAATTAGGTTGTACATCATGGCTGGGTTTTGCCACTACATCATGAGTGAATTATGCAGCCCTCCAACACATCATCATCATCATCATCCTTAGTTTGCTCTGAGCGGCGCACTAATAAACTGATGGGTACATAATTCTATCCCTGTTCCCCTGCCAGTGAAGCACAGAGCGAGCCAGTTGAATAACTCTTCTTTAAGCCCATTACTGCCTGTAGCACTAATATCACCATCTAATGGTGGATAATACACAATATTCAAGAGTTCAACGCGTACCGTGTTTGCAAATGCCTTTGTAAAGAGCTGTACTTAATCATGCATTATACACTCTGGGGACTGGACAAGAATAATCAGTAATAAGGCCACACCGAGCTTACATGTTCATTAGTAGATTACAAAATCACAATTTGCGCTGAGAGAAAGACCTGCTTTAGCACCGAGATATAAAGCAGTATAGACTTTACAAAATGCACAATATACATTTTTATACACACTATTAATTATATAGTGTGTCATTTGCATGTATTTATATCGCAACTCTGTTAAACTCCGGCATCTTATTGGTCAGAAAGTGTTGATTAACTTTCCATAACAGCAACTCTGACTCTTGTGCCCACTGTAATTCAAATCAGGTCAAAATGTTTGTGTTTCTTCTGCGGTAAAAGATCGTTCACAGGTACTTGTGTAGCAGGTCGTTCCTATAATATAAGCCTAATAATATAATATGATGTTGATTAACAAACACAAATGTATAACAAGACAAGTGTGACAAACTTACCAGAAGAACTCATATTCTCCAGCACACTCAGTAAAACATAACAGCTGTTTTACTTATAGTACTGTGCAAAAGTCTTGGCCCATAAAACAAAACAAAAAAAAAAATGCCATAAACAAAGATGCCTTTGAAAAGATTTCTACATAAATGAAACTTTTATAAAGGTCACTAAACAGTAATAAAGCAAACAATTTAGTGTGGAAACTTTCCCTGTAAATAATTACTAGTGTTAGATACAGATTTGTGCAGATTTATAAGTAAAACAGCTGGTAGGTTTTACTGAGCGTGTCACACTTGCTCTTGTGCATTTTCATGCAAAACCCATTAGGTTTGTCGTTTACATCTGAAAACTGGTTTACTATGTAATGTTGCTTTCTTTACAGGTATATGCAAATATTCTTCTGTAATGTTATTTATTTTTAATTTTTGGATATGCTTGATGGAAAAAAACTTCTCTTCTACAGCTGCTTTTTAACATAAGCAGTAACTATCACTGTGACTAGCAATAGTTAAAATAGTAATCAGTGCAAAGTGTTGTATAAGATTAATAAAACACCTTGTGTTTTGCTGTTATAAAACATATTCAACTTCAGCTTACCCTTTAGTGCTCTATTCCATTGATACACTTAATATATAAATAAATAAGTATATAAGTAAATTAATTATCACAAAAAATTATAAAATGCATGTGTGAAAAAATGTTGCCATTTTGTATTACTACATCTGCTGCTTTGTAAAGAGAGGATAAAGGGGGGGGGGGGGGAGCACAAAGTTTGCAGAACCTGTTTTAGATCATATGGTGACAACTGCTACTTTGAACAGCAAATAAATGCCTGTCATCAAGACTGTCATGTGTACAGTCTATAAAAAAAGAGGCTTTCATTGGTACTTCCACAAACACAAAACACTAATGCTGAACACAATAATGTCATAAACATGAAAGCAGGCTCTTATTTTGGAAAGCAGACATATAGAGAGCAGACTTAATGGAGCAATAATAGCGTGTAAAATCTAAATGTATGAAATGGAAAAATCTGTTTTGAAAGAAGAAACATGGCACGCCATCAAATTTCACATAAAAGTTTTGGTCCTTGTAATAAGATGTAAATAGGCCCCATTAAGCAATATCCATTATAGTGAAATCAACATAACCAGATACATAATGCTGTTATACTTTCCGATACACCACAAGAGTTATTTATGACCTGGTATTATGAAAGAACCATATATAATTTACGACCTTCAATTATTGAAGTCGGCTGCTTTCCATGAGCTTTCAGGTTCTTAGGGATCCACGGATACACGAATGCCAAAAATATGCAGCAACCCCACTTAGGCTGCTAAAGCAAGACTCGAGACTGATTTATGGACATAAATTAAAAGGAATGAAAAATTTATGACTGCAATTTGAGGGCAGCCATAAAAGTATTACAGAACTTTGGAGTCCTTTTGTCTCTAAGTGAGGCAAGATGATTTATGAAAACATAATTCTCCCCTTCAGAGATACATGTCAAAGAAAGCATAATCAGGCAGAAAGCTAAGTGTTTTGTGGGTATGTGATTTACTGACAATCACAGTCAACAGTGCTGTTTAAACAGTCAACACCCAGTCCGCTCGCTTATGTGCTTGACTATTGCTTCTACTGTTGCTTCCATTGATGAAGAGAAGTCTATCTGTCAGTGGTAAATGATAGATTAAGCTTTCATTCAGCAGAGGTGGGGGGTGGGGGGGAGCCGGGTATGCCAGTTACCTGGTAGAAAAAAAAGCTCTATTCATCAATCCAACACACACCTAGTTAAACAAGACCTGAAAGGCTGAAGGCCTACTGCATCAGAGTTTCTCACCCGGCTATATGCCTATACATCGCATCCATGTGACGCACATGAATCACCGCGTGCAATAAATGTCAGAGCGTTGCATCGGAAAGCATTTGTTTTGCCCAGAGCTACTTGACTGAGAGTTTCATTTGTAGCTCAAGAAGGAATGAAAAATGATGTGGAAATGTCTTTCAAGTATACAGATTAGAGGCTGAACACGCAGTTCCATAAAATACAATTAAATTATTATCAAAGATTTATTTTGTTGACTTGTCTCATTATTCCAATTTCAAAGTGAGAAAACATCCCTCATTCTGTAAAATATAATTTTATTTATGCGTTGTTTTCCTTAAGATATTCACCCATTTATCATACATACTGAGCTGGCTTGTGACAAATGCTAAATAAATCCAATCAGCATGTCTTTGCAGTAGAGTGCAACACATTCGCATCGTGTCCTGTGAGAAGTCGGTTTGGTGCTATTTTCTGTGCGCACGTGCATGTGAGTCGTGTGGCAACGCGAGTCATTAATAAAGCTATGCCCATGGCTGGCACCAGACTGGGCTGTGGTATGTGTCTGTGAGGACCCGCTCTGTGCCGGGGAATGTGGGTAGCCCTCTCCTTGGCTCTGCTGCCGTCGATTGTGTATGATTAATGGTTTAAAGGAACGGGGAGAGAAAGGTCAACTTCTGGGTTGGAGTTGGAGCAGCTACACAGGGAGTAATTAAGACACTTGTGTAAGCATGATTAATAAGCCTGGGCTGACACTATGTACTGTAAACAAGAGGCAACCAGATGGTTTGCCACATAATGCATTTCATGCCAAGCTGAAGGATCCTCTAAATGAAAGCATGCGGTATTGCTCCCCCTCTCTCCCCCCACACCCCAGCACAAGCTTGCTTGATTCACATCAACATGCACTACTTATTTGAGAAATGAGCGAGTACACTATTCCTGAAAATGGTTCCTAAAACTGTTTGCATAAGATTTGGTCCAGGTAAGAAATTAATGAACAGCACACCTCAAAAAGTTTTATTCCTTATTTTTATAAATTAAAGAATGCCAAAGCATAGTTCTAATTTATTTATAGTTCCTGTTAGAACATAAGTTATAACAGCTATAAACAGTCTCTGCCTCTCTCTCTCTCTCTCTCTCTCTCAGTGAGATTGCCAAGCAAGGGCCTTGCCTGACCTTCGATGACTTTCCAACAGGAGTGATACAGATTACGCATTTATATATCTGTATATTTTTTTATTTTACATTTTTTTTAATTATTTACAAGAAAACATTTTGTGGATAAAACATTTTTTATTTAATAATTGTATAGATTCATTACAAGATTTTAACAAATCAGCTGAATCCAAACAGAATCCATAAAAATAATTTACAGAGATTATATCACACCACTGTTAAATTCTCATATCGAATTGGTCAAAGGGTGTTGATTCATTTTAGGTAGCTCTGAAAAAGTTTTTATTAATGACTTTATTTTGTGAAGAAGTCTCCAGTGTCAGCAAACAGTACATTTGGAGTTAGTGTTATGGTTTGTGTTAGTGTTAGGGGGTTAGTGTTAACCATAACCTTAATATCCTATAAAAAAATGTTTAAAACTCAAAAAATGTATAAAATATACAATATATGGCCAAAATGGTATGTGGACTAGCATCAGGCCCATATGTGAGTCATTCACAAACTGCTACCACAAAGTTGTTAGCACAGAATTGCATAGGATATCTTTGTGTACTACAGCACTACAAGTTCTCTTCACTGGAACTATGAAGTCCAAACCTGCTCCAGCCTGACAGAGCCATATAGTGTCACAAGGCCTGTAACATCTCAGAAAAGTGCACTGTGACATAATTTATCCTGATATAATCGTACAAGAGATTCTGTATAAAACAGCATTAGGACATGAGGCGACATGAGGAAAATTGCTTTTATTTATAAAGAACATTAAAGATTATTTTGTTGCATGCTGTCAAAAGATTTATTTATCTATTAATACAGTTTGTAGCAGAGGGACAAATATATGGGTAAATCATCTCTATATCTGTTCGTACATATCTATATCTCTCTCATTCTAAGAGTCTCTTAACCAGATGATCAGTAATAAAGGGATTGTCTTGAATATGTAGAGAGGGAGAGGGAGAGAGAGAGAATAAGAGAGATAGAGAGGGAGACAGGTGTCAAAATGCTCCAGCAAGCAAAGCTAACGACGCTAATCAGCTCTGTTGTTGTTCTACAATCCCTGTCCAATTCACAAGTTTCATCCCACATGAAACACAATTACAGAGGGTTCTGAAGTTCAGCTTGCACTTATTCAACCGTCTGTTCACGTAAATCTTGTCAGTCGAAAAACTTGGGGAAAAGTAGAAATAATATCTCAACAAGTATAAACAGAATGAATCAAGGCTTTTTTGTTCTGCACTCCAGAGATCCACATCTGTGTATGTGTGCAACAGAACACAGTGATAAGCTTTTCACACAGGACCACGGCTCAGTTGTGTCCAGAACACAGGACATAAAAGCCAAGCCTGCAGGAATCTCACAGCTCTAGACCAGCTGGAATAAAGTCTTACATAAACTACAAAAAAAAAGTTGATAGAAAAAAAAGATGCACTTACTGAAGAAAAACTAAATGTAAAAAGTCACAAAGTCACAGATCCAGTAAATTCAATAATTAAATGTTTTAATGATACACACTGCAAAAAAAACATTAGGACGTGAAATATTTGTACTAGCCAAACCTATAGATAGTTTACAGTACAACAAACCAAATATTACATTATTAAGCTTAAATGTTACTAAAATTTAAAGCGAAAATGTATTCTTCTATTTGGCATTAAAAAAAAATCCTACCTGCCTATAAAACAGGACAATTTCCGCTTTCAATTTTCATAGCATTTGACTAGAAATTAGTTTAATAATATTGTATTTGGTTTGTTGCCATCTTATTTTAATAAATTATATATATATATATATATATAGGCTAGATTCGTTAATATCTCATTTGCTAAGAAGGTAAGATTTTTCGCTTTCACACCTAGTGACTGTGGCTCAAGTAATGGAGAAGAGCTGAGTTCTGTTATGCTCCTTTTGACTTACCACGGAAAGTGGGAAGCTCACATTCACATCATATCCAACTTCCCTGTGTGCAAATGCGCCAAAAAAACATGGTCATCTCCATGTTTGTCTTTTATTAACAAGGTAGATCACTATCTCTGAACTGTATAATCAGTATTATAGATTTAACAAGCGAATAGATCTGTGTATTGATCGATCTGAAGTATATACTTGTATATGGAGCATAACTCATTTAAAGAAAAAAAGTTCTGCTTTGTTTACTGTTGATGCTCTGAGCAGTCATGTTGATTTGAAGTCACTTGCTGAACTCTGAGCTTAAAGTGACTGTCACAAATTTCTGAGTAGGAAGTCCGAGTTGAAGACGGTTTTCTTCTTATGAGGTAGAGAAAAGACCATTTACATTGTTCACAGTGTGTGAAGTCATGATGATTTGAAATCATTCTGTAAACAGGGAAGGAACTAGTAGTTGAGAACACTACACCAAGATGACAAGCTTAGACTTCAAGCCGACAAGGTTGTTTTTGGGGGACAAAGTTGTGGATTCACCTTAAACATCTCATCAAAAGCCTAAATCCTCATATCCATGCCTAATCTCTCAGCAGGACTCATTGCAGAAGCATAGCAGAACAGGAAGCTATGGGCAGCACTGGTCAGACAAATACTGCCATTACACACACTCATACACACCCCTTTAACAAACCCATCAAAACAACCACTTGTACACGTGTGTCTGGGACTCCTGTGTGCTCACTATGAATCTAATCTGTTCCCAGCGCATGGAGGCGTAAATCAGAAACAGGTGTTCTGTGCTGAGCTGGATATCTAGAGCTTATTAAAAGGTTCACCAGCTGGAGTTCATGTTTGAATGTGGTCTAATTTGGTCTGACATGCAGTACATTTCCAATTTCTCAAGTCTTTTTCATGTAATTAATTTCATAAATGTCAAAGTCATTATGGTATCACTCTTCTCCTCATTCCTTTCAATGCCTGATTAGTTTAAATGATCTAAACAGAATTGTGTAAGATACTAATCAAGTGCCCCTGTTGCTGACGGAGTGGGTGTTAGTTAGTGCTTTCTGAAAGATGCGTACCGTATCTTTCTGCACACACTCCAAGACTTAATCAGCAGTGATGATCGGTTCTCAGACCTCAGAGAAGCCCAGGAGGAGACTTCAGCTTCATGCATGGAGATAATCTCCCACTATGATTGGCTGTCATGAGATGCTAAGCTTTTAAACTTTTGTTGATAGAAATACACTCGACACATTATAAGCTGAAGTTGGACAGATCTGTAATTTGAGGGCCGTTCAAGTCAAACTGGGAATTTGGCAGGATAACAACAGACAACACTTATCAGAGTTAAAAACTACCTTTATTGTTTCTAATCCTGTGAATTAGTAGAAAGTTTTCTTAATAGGCAGGAGCCATGATCAAACACACCTGAAACACTGGCCTGGAACTCCTTTATTGGCCCAAATATTTGGAAATTGCTTGGAGCGAGGTCAGGACTGTATACCTCCCAGCCGAGCTTCTGTAATGTGCAAGTGGAGTTTGTAAATGATTGTGTGTACAGTTTCCACAGACAGTCTCTTTCGCAAGTTGGCAACAGGCAAAAATTTTTAAGGATCTGGCGTTTCACTGGCTGAATCTTCGTAGTGGGCTTGTAATCTCATCACCGTTATACCTTAGTAAATGTGTTTATGCATTTGAAATTTCATCACTAGTCCTGATTTGACTTGAAGCGCCCTTTGTATGAATGTGTGATCATATGCAAGAACGCTTAATATAATATAAATGTGAGTTGTTTAAATTCAGACTACATGTTGTATTGCTAGCCACAAGGCAGCTCGCTAGTTCAGTAATGTTAGATGCTCACTAATAACATAATACAAGCATGATTAAGTTAACTGTTAACTATTGAGGCCTATTTCATAAATCATTGTCATTTACAATTAACCAAATTTCAGAAACAAAAAGAGCTACTCGCTCTCTTTTAATAACTGCTCTATCCTGCTCAGGGTCAAACATTTTCTGATTCTAGATGGAATGAACATTGGGAATAAGGTGGGAACACATCCTGAATAGGTCACTAGGCCATCACAGCACATCATGCATAAACACAGTCACACAGTAGGAGCAATTTATTACCCCCTAAACAGACACCGGGAGAATATGCACAAAGTATAAAATGATGAAACGGCAATGCTACCAGCTGTGCCAACATGCAAGCCCCCTAAAAACTCAAAATAAACAGTATAACTGGAACCAGAGCAGTTTATGTAATAAAGGAAATAGAACATAAAAATAAAAAAATAGCAATGATCTAAAACACATTCAGCATTGTGATAAATTAACCATGGCATATTTCTTCAACATGACCTCGCTAAATGTTTAACCGTGGTTACGGCCCTGCTTTACATTTATTGTAAGTGAGTTTACACATCAAGCCAGTACTGTTCCACACATCAGCAACAAACACAACTGTGACAGCAAGCAAGCAGGGAGCAGGGCCTGGCTTTGTCTTCATGAAGGATGCTGGAAAAGAGAAAACAGTGTGACTACAATTGCTGGATAGGCTCCATATGGCTTACAATCACAGTCTTCAAAACTATCAAAGTGAAAAGGACCATGAAGAGAGACCTCAATACAGAGTGCACAGCCACAACTTGAGGAGTTGTTAATGCACAAAATCTAAAGGCTTGAAACGCAGCTTGGATAACGTCAAATCAAAGGGGTTGTGTGCGTGTGATCTCCAATTCCCACTCAGAAAAACTTGAGTTTCTTCGTGAAGCTCTGGGCATTGTTGATTTGTGAGCAGCGAGAAACACTTAAAATGAGCATTTATCAAAAGTATAGCTCAAGGAGTGTTTGGAGGGCCATCATCTCGATGCTCCGGAGGATGATGAAAAACACTTCCTAATACAAATTCCGCAGAAAAAGCTGGCTGAGTGTCTCAAACTAACAAAAAACTATTTGTCCTTGTGTCAGGTCCAAGTTTTTTAAACCGCTATCGGCTATGTTATACTGTTCTAGCATTATTATTATTATTATTATGGACTTCAGTCATCAGTGAAAACTACAGTAACAAAATATTACCCTCATACCACTCAAAAGTCACTTCTTACTTTGAACTGGAAGTGTGCAGGGCCTGAACTAGAAGGATTCAGGCCATGCAGAGTGGGTAGTCCGATCATATCTCCAGCACATTGTACTGAGAAAACTTTCTACCTAGATGGTATGTAAGTGCCAATTGGAATGCTGGGATAAGTGTATTAGTGTCGCAGGGGATTATGTAGAGAAATAAAGGTAGCTTTTACTCTCATAACTGAATAAAAGGTCCCGGTTTGAATTGAACACCCCTTGTAGTTTAACTTGTTTGTGAATAGCACAAGTAACACATTAGTATTGCTTTGTATCATGTAGTAAAAGGATATTAGATTATAAAACATATACTAACGATCAGGACACAGTGAGGTAGGGTCATTTTGCTGTTACAGTACACAGAGAACACTTGAACGATCAGCATCACAGCCGCACTAAACAGCGCTTTCGACTCAGCCTAGCGAGCTCTCATGTTTGATTCATGCTTTAGCTCAGACCTGAAGTGGAATCCATGATCCTGTTCATATTTAACCAGTATTTAAGCTTTTCCAGCCCACTAAACCTAAAAGCTGAGAGGGAGAGCGAGAGAGAGATAGGAGCCAGTTTAATCACCATAATTTGTGGTTCGAATGACATTGTAATAATCATATGATTTATGAGCTCATTCCAATATATTTTTATAGGTAATCAACCTTAAAAGTGTAGCAAGAACGTTCAAGTCCAGGGAGTATCAATGCTGTCCTCTTGCAAATTATTCTTCGGTGTCATTTAGGCTTCTGTGTAATGATACCTTAAAAGTTCATCAGCATGAAAGGAGTTAGAAGTCAAGTAAAAGACTGGTGATGAATATGAGCAAGTACTTAACACCGGCTCCCCTCAGTGACACTTTTTACTTCGAGTCATGAGACAAATAAGGTATATTCTCCTTGTTCACATTACACGTCTAACGAAGCTTTAAAAGCCATATTACTTTAACATTCCACTGCAGGAAAGGGAGTTTAAATGTCTGAAGTACTTCTAAATTAGTTGTTGTGCCTGGATTTTTTTTTTTGGACACACTATAACACTCTCCTGACAAAGAGGACTGAATGTCTGAATGAGATGCAACACCAAAAAAGGGTTCATCCAGAGGTCAGGTGGGCAAGTCATCCGATCGTCACATTCCACAATCAGCCGTTTCATACACGATGGCAAAACAAGCAGTTCTCTTACACCTCCGCACATCTAAACCAAATTATTCCCTCGAAATTTCACTAAGCAGCATTTGTAGAGCAAAGTAAATCAAGCAGAGAAGCAGCTGCAGGGGACACGGTAACAAACTGAAGCGCTGGGAAAAAGTTCAGCCCAATTTGCTTAGGATACGGTGCACAGATGCGAGTTTTTAAAGCATCCAGGGTATGCAAAAGCGATTACATAATTTTCCCAACATAACTACAAAAACCCGTAATAGCCGGAAGATAGGATGATTGAAAAACTGCAATCCAAAACACAAAAACATTCTCGCTGCTTATGTGAGAAATACCAGGTTATTAGAGCATTAGGAGGGGGAAAAAAAAACCTTGTATTTGAAATTGTTACAGTTCTCTTTGTCCTCCAGAACATTTAGGAGAGAACGTGTACGGCGTATTTCAAATGCAGTGTCCGTTATGGTCTAATAAAAATAGATCCAATTAATAGTGCATATCAATCTGTTGGCTCTGTCACAACATATTCCTCTTGATTCATTATAGCGCAGGTTCTAGTCCTGCCTGGCAGCCTGTGTAGCCCTGTAATTACACTTCTTCCTTTGACAACCTGCATGATTGTTTTCCTAACAGTATATTACTTCGTTAGTACTTTCCAACGCCGGTTATTTTTAAACTGTCACTTTCGCCAGACTCATCCTGATTTGCACTCGTCTGTTTATCATAACAATCATTAATAACTGTCAGTCCGTGCCATCAATATAACAAACTCATTTCTTCATTAGCATGGCCCAGCATTTGTCTGTTCTGAGAGGCTGGGCATTTTCAACCAACAGGCCCAGCCAATTACTCCACTGAAATGGAATCACATTAATCAAAACTTAACAAGGTGGCAAATTTAAAGATATCAGATTGCAGGAGACAGCAGAACTAATATGTCACTGTCAGAGGTGCTATGTAGGTATACGGCAGGCGCACTAAATATATCTCCTCGCGCGGGCCACATGAATTTTGACATTTCATACGATCTGACAACTATTGAAGTGAGAGGCCCGAGAGGGCTCGACAGAGTCTGCTTCTGATGACTCCTCCCCCACTCGGACACGGTATAGAGAGAGAGAGAGAGAGGGAGGGAGAAGGAGAGGGAGTGGTGAGAAAGGACAGGGAAGAAAACATGGAGCGTGTCTTGGGGAGAGCCAGCAGGCGGCAGTTCATCATGTCTGCCTTCACAGAGACGTTTTCTTTCACACTTTAAATGATGATACTCATCAATCACCGGCTGACAGGTGCATCAAGCCAGCTGCAAACATGCAAAGCCCAGCAGTCTGAAACATGCTGACACCACTGATCGCTGCATAGAAAATAATCATTCAGCCCAGGCCCGAATGCTGGATTTATTTTCTCTCATATTAGAGCCTCCTTCTTGCTTCAGCCACTGTACAATAAATACCATCCTTAACACAGGAACAATGCTGCTACCCCGAGCTGGCACATGCAGAGTTAATGATTAGGCTGAAGGGAAAAAGTAGAGGTGACTAAACCTAATCAAGCAGGCCTGCGGGCCAATAGTGCTAACCTTATGTGGACGGCCGGGGAGCTTAACCTCACTGTCATTATATCGACTTAAGAGCTTGTCTATGGAAGGTCATTCCTAAGATACTCACTAGCATTAAGAAAGAAACAAAAAAAGAATCAAACCATTGTAGGTTAAAGCTAATATAAAAAAATTTAATGTGCCAAACTATGATTTCCTAATGATTTATCTAAAATATTAATAAAGGAGGATCATGCAACACAACTTCCTGTAATCCCACATGTACTGCTGGATGTTTTGATAGATAAAAAAATAAGCAGTTATTTTTATTCGATTGCGATTTAAACATATACATTCAAACGTATTTATCTTATCTAACACCAAATAAGGGCACCATGATACTATTAAGAGGATGTTTGTCAATATTTATTTAAAGCCGCAAAATATAAAAAAAAACAATATACTACACATATAAGATCATATAATATAAGAAATTACAGTCTTTTATGATTAAATAATTGCTCAGGTCCATACTGCGATACCGATTTTTATGCGATTAATTGTGTTGCAGTAGTCACAAGTATATCACAAACGCCACAAGAGGTCAGACCAAAACAAACAAGAATGACGGTTAATATTATTGAGTATTATTGTCACCCACAATGACAGCTTCTGGGCGCGAAAATGTGTTTAATCCCACACCTAACACCTCTCACAGTGCTCATCAGCAGTATAGTCAATCCTACAAAACACAGCTTACAAAGAGCAATGAAAGCTATTAGCAGGAGAGGTTATTTATGCAGCACACACACATACACACTTCGACACGCAAACAGAGAGGCTCACGCTGATGGAGCCAACCATTCCTCTCTACAGCATCTCTCCTTTACATTTTGCATGGCAGTGACTGCTCATTTTTTAGGATGGAAGCTTATGGAGCAGATGGATGTGAATTCAAAGTTTCCTGATCTTTAGCAGAAGTTATGGAGGGTTATCTTTGGCTGTATATCTTTGGGCTGGCAGGCCTCCCCTGGCGATGAAGGATTAAGCACCGCAGCTGTCTCTCGGCCCGAATGATGCAGTGCAGCGCTCGCCGACACGACAGCATCACTTAATCTTAATGTCCGCTCCTCCAGCGCGGCCGCGCAGGACAAAGCCAATCAACATCACATGCCATGAGGATGGACCTACTGCTTGGCCCTGGAGTCTCTCACCCGCACCGACCGATTAATCAACTTCAGCCGGCCCAATCCCAGAGTTCACTTCTCTCACAGCACAGCTGAGCTTGCCACTGTGATGTATAGGATGGGGGGGAGCTGCGTGGTCCAGAACACTTATCAGATTGCACATTATGCATGGTTGTGTATTGCTGAGAGAATGAGAGAGTGGGAGAGAAGGGAAAAACAAGGGGGAAGAAAAGAGCTATTGAATGCTTACACCTTATTTCTGTCAGAGACCACCTATTTGTTGTGTTTAAAAAGATATCTGACCACTAATGGCTAAAAAGCTTAAGATGGGCTTGGGGTTTCGAATAATGACTTGCACTCACTTAGACAAATTACACACAGGGAGGTCCATTACAAGCATTTAAATTCAATAAGATACAAGGGTATTAAAGCCGACAACGTGTCCCAAGATCCCTGAATACTAACTTCTTACTCTAAAAAGCATTTAACAACCACAATATCAAATACCTACATTCTTAATTGTACAAGTACAAATCAGGTGAATGTTGTTTTTTCTCAACTCGTACGAGCCCGAGAAAACTGCAAAAGCACATCATTCTTGAAAACTATTTCATAAAAACGAATATAGCCCATATTAAGTGTAAGCGATACATAAGGTCGGAAAATATGTCCCTGAGAAAATGTAGGCAAATAACTTCATTTATTGGTGCATCCCACAGAGGGTGTTTTACATCACCACGGCTGATATAGAGCTTGTTGGAATATATTACTTTCATAAGTTACCTTCAAATGAAGACGGTACTATTACACTTCACAGACGTCCATTTCAGCCAAGATTAAGAGCACCAAAGCATCCACTGCGCTGAAACAATATGCAGCATTAAAGAAACAAAAAAGCCTCCTGTCCCTTACGGAAGGTGTATCTGATTTAGGAGAAGCAATTTAAAGCTGGAAGAATTCAGCAGTGCCTTTGAAGATACTACATAATGTCAGCAAACAAGCTATAAACCACAGTAATAGTAGTTCATATTTCGACATAAGTTATTTTGAGCATTTCGAAACTCTAATGCACGAGGCTGCATCGTTTTATCACTGTATCTACCTCAGCAACATTTTTCATCTTTTATATGCGGGATATAATAAAACTGTCATTGTTTTCATGAGCCACAGACCACATTTGCTTTCTTTAAAACAATTTAACTTTAATTGAATAAACTAGTATTACACAAACTGAATTTTAAGGCAACCAAAAAGTTATATTAGTTTATATCATTTTCAAGCACGTATCCATGTAACCCTTTAGGGCTGAGAACTTGGTTAACATTTTACATTTCAACACAGGGTTCCTGATGTTTATCTTTTTTTTTTCCTTTGGTCCATAAAGCAAAATACAAACCCATGACTATTTAAAAAAAAAAAAAAAAGTCATCATTGAGAATCGTGATAAACACCTCACATTAGTTAGGGAAGAAGTTGCACATCCAGTTTCATCATATATATATTCATACATCATATATTTGTTTGTGACATTTTAGTTACATGTGAATATAACTTTAACTAAAAAAGAAATAGTGTATTGTTATATATACAGCTGTTATGAAATATCTGACTTGTGTCAAAAGATGATGCACAAAATCTATAAGCTGATGTGTGCGACAAACACCATTACTTATTTTTTGTAGACTGGAGTAACTGAGGAAGCCATTTTATGTGATTATGTTATGTTACGAATAAATAATTTGTCTTGTATAAAGATAATCTGTGTTTGAATAAAATTTATTACAGAATTTAAATGTTCCTTCATTTTACAACTACACACAACATGAATTCATTGCTTTTTAAACGCCAAGTTAACTCCCAGTTTATGTTGATAAACCATAACTGGCCACAGACCTGGTTAACAAAGAATCTTTTGAAAATAACAAATAATGCAAATAATTTATTGATTTTCTATTTAATTCATTTAAACGTTTCTATTCAATATTTATTATCAATGTTAGTCATATTTTCCCTGAGCTAAATTTCCTCACTAGGGTTAGGGTTACTATAATATTACAATAAATTCATTACTGTGATATTATCATGAGTATTTATATATTCTTATTATTTTTTTTAAGAAATAGTTATTCATAGAATTTCTATTATTTTTCCTTTTGTGGATTTTTTTTGCTTATTTTGTTATATTGTTTTTTTATTTGCCCTTTTTATGCAAATCATCAAATCATAATCTATTATTAAGGGAACAATTAAATTTAACATTAAAACAGAACTGGATTGTGTACTAGTGTTTGTGTTGCTACTTAGTTCTCTAGGTTGCTATGTTGTCATAACATATCTTGGTAGAAGCTGGTAACCTGTTGTAGGATCGTAGATAAACTCTCATCACGTGACACAAAGTGAGCGCTTGTGGTCTTTTGTACTGAGATAGCAGTTAATTATATACACCTACTTTGAAGCTTATCAGGGACCCATACCAGTCAGGTCAATTTAAGGCCATGCCTTAGCAAATGTGAACCCAGGACCACCTCCTATATTCTGGCCATTTGTATGTGTGTTGCTTTCCCATTGTATAACTCTATCTATGAAAGAAGAAAGGGTTCCTCTGGAGGTTAAGCACTAGTAGTCAAATACGTCCCATATCAAATTTAAATAAACAATTTTGAAGTGAAACCAGGCACATCTCATTTGGTGTTAAAATGTGTGTGAGGCTGCTGTTTTTCTCTCTAATATAGAGTAAGAAGCATGAGATACACTAAGGCTGTTTTAATATTGTGCAGTGCACAAATATGACGAAGTGTATACATTTAGTCAGGGCTCCCCAAGACAACCAAGTGTACAGATAGTTTAAACTATAGTTATAAATACAGAGGAGTTTTAAAAACACAAGTTAGCAAACAATGCACAAAGAAACATAAACATGCACACAATTAGTAATATATATTACCTGGAGCTGGGGATTATAAACTATTCATTAGGGCATTAGTTAGGGGGTTTAGCTCCATTACATTATTGTAATATTCTGGGTCTGAGGCGGATGTCATTTGAGACTCACGTCAACTAGCAGATGGTGAATTTTACTTGGATCACTAAGGAAAAAGTAAGATCAAGCGACATTATGACAGGAAAGCATGACTGTGTGAAAATAAATAAAACTAAATGCAAAACAATAATTTGCTGTTTAAATTGTTTAAATTTAAATACAAAAAAAAATTCAGAGTGAGAAACTTTAGTAGACACTAAACTAGTTAATAAAGATTTCTGTGATGGTAAATTTAGCCAGAGACAATAATCAGGAAGTCTGCGTGACTGTTTGAAGAATCACGCTTACATCATATCCTAAAGTGATTCCAATAGGATCACATCCCAAAGTTATACTTTTAACCATTAACAGTTAAAAGCAGAGGCATAGAACACAGAGTTCCTGTGATCTTCCCATCATCTGTTTCTGTTTTTCTCTCTCCTGAAATTAATTAGACAATAATGTTAAGTAAGCATTACATAAACTCGCGGAAGGACTTTTATTTCTATAAAGTATCCACCATACAAGTTCTAGTAAAAGAAAATCGAACAATAAAACAACAATAAAATGACTATAGAAATGATAATGCTAACAATCATTAGCACAAGCCCATTAATATAAACCTGTGGGCTGAACTACAGTCAGCAAGCCCTCTGCCTAATTAGAATTGATCATCCGGCAGTAAAAAAATAATAACATGGCAATATCAACTAATAATTATGCAACAGTTAGTTATGACTGACTAATTTGATTGGACAAGAGTTATTCCACGAGTGGTGATAAAAGACGGTAACAGCACTGAGACATCTAACTATATGTCTCACTCCGCATCCCAGGTGTTCTAATAACCGTTAATTACACTATCTGTCACCAGCATTGATGAAAGTAAGTCTGTATGATCTGCTACACTGACGAGAGGACAACTTACTGACAAAACCCAAATTCAAAACCAGTCACAGAAGCACTTTCAGCAAGAAAGTGATCTGATAGAAAGTGGTCTGATCTGATTTCTGCTTCCAAGTCATTCCGAATCGCATCTGAACTATTATTGTTCTTTAATTTACAGCTAACACAAGGCTGAATTCCAAATCGTTCACCAGCACCAGGTGAAGGGCACTACTTGGTGTTTGTGACAATAGAACGTACAACCAAGTGCACTAGCTTTCCATTTAACACTATTTTGGATTTAACCCCAGAACTTGGAATTTAACTGAGCTGATATTCTAAAGCCGAATAGGTGGTCACTAATAATGTCACAGATTTACTTTTCATTGACAACTTTGCATATAACTTATAATATTACAAAATAAAAAAAGTATACATTTTATATGTGACTGAATATTGCTTTTACAGAAACTCATTTGTTAGATAAACAGCATAGAACCACATACTTACTATAAATCCCATTCGGTCATACACATTAGCTGCTTGCTTAAATGAGACTTTAAACACACTGTGTATTTAAGCAAGCAGCTAATGTGTACGACTGAATGGGTAACCGAATGATCCTCGGTTAATCAGTAAAGAGTCCCCTATTGAAACCACTAATGAGTCATTCTCATTGACATGGTAGTGTGTGTGTTATTTTTATGATTTTATTAGCCATACCCACTATTGATTTCAGGTATTTATTTATTACAGATATTCTATTTACCTTTACATGTATTTTCTATTTATTTTATTTGTAGTTCAATTTTATTTCTGTGGACACACTGACCATCTTGATGTTTTTCTTCTTCTTGTTTTACGGCAGTTGGCATCTAGTGAGTTACATTACCGCTACCATCTAGCATCTTGATCTCCCTCATCTTCCTTTTAGTTTAAATCTTTATCAAATACGTTCTTCCTTGTCCTCTTTCTCTATTTTCAAACTACTACTCACAGTATAATCAACCATTCCAAATTCTCATTACTCCTACACAGTCTTCTTCTTATTATTTTTCACAGCCTTCCACTATGTTACATTACCATTGCATTATTTAAGCTTAGTGATGAATAAAAAGAGCATCATAACGGTCAGTGTGCCATCGAAGTGTGTATGTGGTCATAATGTTTAGTGTGTATTTGAGAAAAAGAAACTTTTAAACATGTCCACAGAGCTAAAATTGAACTACAAATACAATAAATAGAAAATACTGTACATGTAAAGGTAAATAGAATATCTCTAATAAATAAATACTTAAATGAATAGTGGGTGTGGCTAATAAAATCATCAGAATAACACACACTACCATGTCAGTGTCCCTGAGAACGACTCTGTAATGAACTAATATTAGTTCATAAGTGGTTTCTATAGTGGACTCTTTACTGATTGACCGAGGGTGGGTAACATATTGGCACAGTAACGTACAGGCTACAGTCAGTAATTGTATGCCTATAAACTGTGCCTATATAGAAAGGTTAGCTGATAAACTGGCCCATGAGAATACAATGTAGGTGTATCTAATAAACCAGCGTCTCAGTTTGTATTGATTTTTTTTTCTCCAAGCTGTGATAATTTAAGAGGAGGCAGCCTCCACTCCAAAGTGACTTATTATTTGGAAAAGAGGTCCTTAACATATTGCTCGTAACAGTACAATATGCTGCCACATTGTAGAGAGCGGAGATTTATTTCACATAGTTCATTCAGTGTGAATCACAAGGGTTCCAGGTCAGATACTGATCCCAAAACAGAACAATGACAGAGAGAGGATGTAATTCTAGGCAATATGTACCTTATGCTGCATTCAACTAAAGGTCATAACTCATAATTAACAACCTCAGATTAGGAAAAGCTTGTTTAACTCGGAATTCTTACTTGAGAACTTGGGGCGGTCTCCGGGGTCAACAGGAAACGAATCAGCATTTCTTATCTTTGAATATGAATGTATTTGCCATAAATAAATCAACACAGAGACATATTTGCTTGTTAAAGCTATAAAATTGACAATACTGTTTTGGGGAGTTACAGTACATGCACATCAGATATCACAGTTAGCTGCCTAGCTTGTTGCTAACAAAGGATAAACATAGAGATGTCCACACTTTTTTACAAGGTACGTTGAATTAAGACCTGTATTATACAATCAGAAGGCATTTCACGGTAACATCCCGAGAACTGAATTGCTTGTGATCATTAGCAAAATTTATATATGCTGAACGTACGTAGCTCTGTGGTGTTAAAAATTTGAGGTCAACATAGAAAATTAAGCCATAAATTAAAATAAAACATAGCATACAGAAAAAGGCAGTAAAACAAGTGCTATTGTTAGTCTGTCCAAAACACTTTCTTACCACCTTCTAAAAAAGACATCTAAGTAACCTCAGTGCCCCATGTGGACTTGTTTCTACACCACCATTTGGCCAATTGCTATGTCATTGCAGGTCCAAATGTCTCAAACCATATGTGGTGTACATGAAATATGCGCTGTTTCAGTCCAGTCTCGAGTGGAGTTCATATCATAAAAGAATCAACATAATTGGCAATTACTGCTACCTAATCTGGCAGTAAAACAGAGAGAGGCCAAAAGGACAGGGACGGCGGAGAGAGGTAGAATATTAAGCCGGAGCAGCTGGCAGCGCTGCCGTACACACATTCCCGGGCATATGGAGCCTGCACATTAAAGTACAGGCCCATGTTTTGCATACATAGTTTGGCTCTTGATGTAACCTTGAGCCAGGGTGCAGCCGGAGCAGTCTTCTCAGCCACAGCCTCTGAACTTCAACAACGAATGGACACCTGAGGAAAACGTGCAGATATGGTAAAGGTACAATGCAAATTCACTCTTAGTGAGCTAATCAGGCAATGAAGCACTTGTTTCACTTTAAATCACTCTGAAGAACAGAATAATCCAGCTCTGGTCCCTCAATAATTCTCACATTCCATTCAAAAGACATTTTTTTGTAAATATTAGTTGTTTGCTGTAGTATTACTGGTAAAATGCTCTACAATTTAGAGCAAACAACCAAAACAAAACAAAGTGTAATATCTTCTATAGTACAAAAATAACACATAATCCAGTACATTTGCTTATTTGGCTAAAATACGATACAACTCAGCAAAGTGTCCTAAGGGTCTTTCTCAAGGACCGATCCATTGCAGGTTGTGGCTGCTGGGATGTGAAAACGCAACCTTCTGACCTGTAATTTAAGTCTTAACCACTGAACCATCACACCTAGCTCAACTAGCTTGCACTGATTCAGTGCAATCGTTTAGTGCCATGGTTTAATCGGTGCAGCCTTGTGGAGTTACTTTTGGTGTTACAGCTCAGAAGGTTGTGTGTGCAAATCCCAGCACCACCAGACTGCTGTGGGAGGAACACTCTCCTCTTTAGTATCCTTCAGTGGTTGCTTTCAGCCGAACGAGCAAATGTACTTGAGTGTGTGTTATTTCATACTACGTAAGATATTACTGTACTTTGCTGTAACTATGTTTTACAATTATTTACTGTAAATTGTACAGTATTTTAGTGGAAACCTTGCTGCCTGTAAATTACTGTAATATTTACAGGCAATTTTTCACGGTGACTTCATTACACCATGGGCCATTGCCATCATAATGGCAGCGCCTGCCTGCCTGCACCCGCACTTGCACACCCATCATCACCAATCCACAGTGCATGATAAAGGCCTGTCACATCTACGGCATTATTAATTAACAGCGCCGCACTGTGAAATTCAATCATGCTGGACCTCACATATCTCCTTAACAGGTTATGCAAATTCCGCACATCCAGTCTGCAAGTGCATATGAACTGCCAGGCTGAGATTCCCTTCACACTTATTACAGTAATAAGAACCTTCAGAGCCTGATAGCATCAGATGAGAGAGAGAGAGAGAGAGAGAGAGAGAGAGAGAGAGAGATGTAATGCCTGTTTAATTAGAATTAGATGTATGGCTTAAGAAAAAGGGGTGAAATAAGTGAGACAGCAGTGGATCATGTGGAGAATAAAAGAACAGAGGGGTGAGGGGACAGAATGAGCTCCTTCCACTGCTAGAAAATTAATATTAAAAGGGATAATCTGCCTTTTTAATCACTGAAAGATTAGTATATAGCACACATGAATCATTACACATTTCATCATTCAGTAAAGATAAACGTAGTGTGGAAAGAGCATTATATTCAAATCCCTTTACTTCCTAATGGACTTCTCGGGAAAGATGATAATGGTGCGAAACACGAATGCAGGATTTTTTTTTTTCTGCTCATAGTCTTTTAACACACAGAAGCCCAAAAGTCAATTAATCTTTGGTCAGATTAATTGTCAAAGTTGAGGACAAACATTATGGGCTGACTAAACGTTTTTATTATGGCACTATGAGAAAGGCCATGTTTTACTGCTGATAGGGAGCAACATGACGCTAGCGCAATACATCATCGTAAATGCGCACTCACATGAAATCATATATGTGGACACCTAATGGCTCCAAAATCTCCCTCTGAAACACATGCATTTTTCATGCCGCTATAAAAGCATTGTCAGAGGTGCCGTGTCGAGGCTGCAGACACTAATTGATCTGGCCCTTTAAGCGTGTGAAACAACAGAAGCCGCACTACAAAACTGTCATCGCAGCCTCTTTCCCCTCTTAATGCAGCCATAAATCTACACACCATCTAGCAGTCAGATGTTTTCATTACCCCCCATATCAGTTTTATAGAATTACTGACATCTGCATGATTCAGTAATTGTGTACCTCTATGAAGTTGCAGCAGCAATTTTACTCTCTATATTCTAGATCAATTCGTAGTCCCATGGGCTGGGCAGAGAGATGTGTTATTGGAAAACCGCGAGCGCTGATAGATTGCAATAGTTATCTGGTGACGGCGACGAACAGCTTAATCCGACCTAAATCAGCTCGGCTAGTGCAGGTTGTTTCATACAAAGATGCAAATTGTGTTGTCAAAATCAGTCATCTTCGGTGCTGCTTGCCTAACAAGAGCCACTTCGGGCTTGCTGAGACAAGTGCTGATCTTGCCTGTATAAATCCTCTGGGGTGAGGATTCTCCACTCGGCAAAATAAAACACACCATTTTAAATCAGCCTTTACCTGTACACCTGCTGAATAAGGCATTTACCCTGTTTAGCCATTTATTATCTGCAATGCTCCAAATGAAGGTAGGTTAAGGAAAGAAAAAAAAACAACAACATAAATAATTCAACTGCATATACATATAACCAAACCGATAATGAACACATACTAGTATCTTTTTCTTGTTGCTTTCTCAACAATTGGGCATAATGACATGAGCATGCAAAGTGACTGGACTGCAGCTTTGTTCAATCTCATTAAAGTGCCTGGAAGGTAAATAAACATGCCCCGCACCCACACCATGTGACTAGCCCTGCACTAAATCAATAATGCTCGGTTTGTGTTGAAAAAAGCACTGCATCTTTTTATAATAATAGCCTGTTAAAGGCAGTAATAATTTCATGATTAGCAAGCATATGCGAAGTGGATGGAAGGACTGGGCCTGATGGTGCTTTAGTAAATGTGTCACTCTCAGTTTGGAAGCACAAAGGGAGGCTCACAGGCACCGGGCTGCTATATATCTCTATTACATCTGATGGTCAGTCTGCTGGCTAGTTGTTTATTCTCATTAGCCAGGACAATAGGAACGATCTGGGCCACACATCTACCCTCCTATTAGGTCTGTATGTGGGTAAGCATTCTCTGAATAAGGTCTAATCAACGTACATCATCATTATCTACAAATAGACTGCACAAAAGAAATGCAACTGGCAGTTCTATGCTTTTTACCAATAAAAGAATAACGATCATACTAAGTTTTAATTTTTTTATAAGCATAATCAGGTTAACAACTTAGTGTTACTCAAGGGTAAATATAATCATATTTGTAAATAAGAGGACTAAAAAGTAAATTATAGCAGAGTTACATCAGTAAATGTTCAAAAAATTATATATTCCATTATATGTGGTTTGTCTACAGAAGCATGTTTTTAAAATTCTATTTAAGCACATGCAATCATTAAATTATGCATAGTTAGGAAAAGCATCTCAAATTTAAGTATGTGATAAAATCATAATGTCTCATTTCGCCTCCTAATGTTATGTTTTTAACAGCCCCAGCCATTTTACCCATTCATTAATCAAAATTATTTTCTAATAATAATTATTATTATTATTGTTGTTATTATTAAATACTTTTGATTGATGAATGTATAATAATAATAATAATAATAATAATAACTAGGAAACTCAATGGTTATAACCCCAAATCTATCATTTGTTTATTTCTCAATAAGTAATTAGTAGGGCTGCATAATATTGACATGTATTCCGATTGTGAGTTTAGCTGTGATATGTAACTATTAAATGTACCATTCTGTATTGAAGCATATCTGTCTTGGCTAACAGCAAATAATTGAAGAAATTACATCATTAAGAGGATGTTTGTCAATCATTATTTCTCACCTCAAAAGAATTAAAAAAATAAACAAATACTTAAACTACTGACATAAATACTCAAATATGCATATATTACCTGTAGCAGATGGCATATTGCACTTTTCAGTTTTTATTTTTATTATTAATTTATTTATTAATTTATTTTTTATTTTAAACTAATAAGTGATTAACTGTACAGAACTAGTAATAAGTATTAATAATAGTAATAATTAATTATTATTATTTATTTATTTATAGTTGAGGCAGTCATTCCCACTCAATTATTTCCACTTTAACATCACATGTCACCATTGGAATGTTTTCTCTATTTTACCAAATTAAAATTTCTAGCTGATATTAAGTACAGAAAGAAAAGAAAGCATCTGACAGCAAGGCAAGAGGACGAGGCCTTTCCTGGTGTGGGCTGTAAAGGCAAAAAAAAAGGAAAGCTTTTGATAGGCTGCTGCAGACAAGGCAGCCGAGAAAGAAGCTAATGGCCATGATTAATGACAAAG
Source organism: Clarias laeviceps (assembly GCA_030014305.1). Taxonomy (NCBI): domain Eukaryota; kingdom Metazoa; phylum Chordata; class Actinopteri; order Siluriformes; family Clariidae; genus Clarias; species Clarias laeviceps. Next base: position 19,481,788 of record JAQMYJ010000039.1, read on the forward strand.
GGCCAGAGGAGAGCGGGGACACAGCCGCTACATACATCATCCCTCCCCATCAGTCAAAGCACCTCCCTGGACCTTCTCCCTCTCTCTCTACCTTATCTATGCCCACTCCCGCACTCGCCACAATTGCCTCCCTCTCGCTCGCTCTCGCTTCACCTCTCTTTCTTCTCCCCCTCCTGAAAAGAAGAAAACAAGTGACAAAGAGGTGATAAGGTGAACAAGAAAATGGTGTGTAAAATAAGCAGATATCCCCCTCTCAGAGGGAGAGAGGATGAGAGGAAAACAGGCTGTGATGGCGCTGTGATGGTGCTCTGATTTCATTCGATTTGACTCTTCCTCGGCTAAAGCCTCCATTCTCAAGGTCTTATCTGCCATATGGCTCCCCTGTTTAGATGATTTATTAGGTGTAGAAAAGCACACTGATAAATTTTAGCTCATTCCCGTTGCATAGGCAACCCACAGTGTCAATAACGAAACTTGGGCCGTTTTTTAATGAAAACTTTTAGTACCAAAGGAGTAACCATTTATTTATGACTCACTATAATATAACGCTGGCAAAAAAAATTAAATATCTTCCTTCTCACGCACCACATGAAACGAGAGCGGCTGAATGTGCATGGGGGAGCTCAGATCACCTCCATATGTCAGTACTTCTACTCACCCTGCTCCTAACTCACTACTGCTGTAGTTCGGCCTAATTGAAGCATTCAGCTGTTTACAACACATACAAAAACAGCAAGAGTTTATTTACGACCAATTAAAGTAACCATTTTGAGCGAAGGCAGACAATTATGGATTTCAGCCCCTTTGATTCTAATTAGTTGGTGTGTCCGGGTTCTGTTTTACATGCCTGATTTATAAGCGGGGACTGGAAATTAATTTCCTATCAAAAAACAGATGCTTGATTCCAAAAATGAAAAATACACTCGGAGTGAAGGAATAAAACTCAATGCTTTCGCACTACTGAACCGTTTTCCTTTTTTTTTTTGTCAAGCCTTTCATTGCTCTTGGAATGTAATCAAAATAAAGCGCATAAACTAAAGGCACTTTGATTTATGCACATATCGCCTCATTAAAACGCTTGCCTGTCATCAGACGCAGTTTCTCGGTCAATTATAAGACTTACCACAGACTGGGTGTCTGACTTTAATGGGCCAACGCTGGACTTTGGGGAGGCTTTCCCCCTTTTAAAACCACCCACATCAATCTGGACTGTCTCGGGCTAGTTCAGGACAAAGGCTATGCTACACACAGATATCAGATGTTTCTGTGTCCCAGAGAGGACACTTGTTTAATTAAGTAAGTATGGTAGATAGATAGACAGACAGACAGACAGATAGATAGATAGATAGATAGGTAGATACTTTACTGTTCTCCAAGGAAATGTCAACATAAGTAATTATGTAAATTTTATTTATATAACGCTGCTCAAGAGAAGTGTCACAAAGTGCTTTCCAGAAAAGCAATCATGAACATAAGTTTAGGTTCAAGGTAAGTTTACGGTTAAGATCGGCAAATCCGTAACAAACCGCGACCAACTAACGTCTCTTAATTAAAATATGATTATGTAAACATCAACGGACTAAATTATAAAACCTATTCTGAAAAAATATCGATTGGTTTCTTCCCCAGATCTAAAAGGTTCTAGTTCACTAAAAAACAGGCAGCAGTAGCAGATAAACAAACTAAGCATTGAGATGCGAAAGTTCCAAGACACCCATGCGCTGCAAACTATTTGCATAACATGCGCAAATGAGTTCCTGACAATTAACAACAATTTGCAAATGAATGCAAGCTGAACAAAAACACGAGGCTTATTTGCAAACCAAAGCATTCCAGCAGTGGAGACGGCCCTTGTTAAACAAGGAAAACCCATGTCTAGGCCCAATGGAAGCAAAATGCCCACTTTCCCTGTTTACACCAACATGATTAAGTAGGTCAACATCTACAACATCTACAAAGTAACTCTTACATGAAAGCTCCAACGGGCTGAACAGACGGATTTCAAACTAAAAACGAGAACAGTGTGGCATTGTTTCGAACACCACCCACAAAATCATAAGCCTCTTCTTTAACAAGGATGTGAAAATCCCTGCTTAAACATAAGAGCAGGCGAGCCAAACAACACATCTCCACATGTTCCGCTCAGCCAGATTTTAACTTATTTTCTGCGCCTGCTTGTTGTAATTAATATTGCACAGGAGCTTGCATTGTCATTTTTCAAATCATTTCCCTGGAAATGTTCTACACCTCTTAATGGCCTCGCTAATGCTGTAGCTGTCATGTTTTGGACAGCTGCACTTTTGCAAGACAAACTCGGGCTGCATCATGCTCCTCTCTCAAAGGACCCCTCCCGCTCAAAGGCGCCCGGGCCAGGCCGGCCAGCTGCTCACGGCGATATGGAAATCTTTGATTAATTTTTTACCTCTCGGTGCCGAATGTTGCTCAAGTGTCACCTTCCCGCTCCGTCCCTAGACACCCTTGCTCCTTCCTGCATGCTCCCGGAGATGATGGATCAGTTAAACTGACTCCAAAAGAAATCATAGGGCTAATTAAAGCCAAAGCAAAACAAGCCAGATGTGTATGAGGCACAGAAGCTGGATGGGTGCCAGGCAGGAGGTGTGCGAGTGCCAGGAATGTGTGAGAAAATCAAGGCCTCATCCCACAAATTACACAGCTCTCAAACAGAATTCAGCTAATACCTCTCAAAATCATGTCAGGCTTCTCAGATAACATGAGAGAGGGTGCTAACAAGAAAGGTGTTGGTCTGATATATATATATATATATATATATATATATATATATATATATATATATATAAAAAGGAGGATAATAAGATTTAACGTGTCTAATGTCAAAAATCTCTACGAGTACTACCTTTGTAGATTTAAAACTCACAATGCGGACAAAAATCAACATGGCAAATTCGCATCGGTCACGTCCAGGACAAACTTGGCTGAAAATTATATATCATTAATATTCACCGAGATGGTTTGGTAGTGTCAAGCAGTATCCTGTCAAATTTAAAACTTTCAAAACACTGACCCCGATATGAGCCCTGTACTGTAAATCTGCAGTAAAAACATGTCGACAATTAAATCCCACTGAACAAGACAAATGGTTTGCGCTACGATTGTGTCACGATTGTGAGTTTACCAATGTTCACTGATCATGTGAACGCAATGACATCGTATTAGGTGATAACTAAATCTAGTTTGTTTAGACTGAGCAATTAAGATTATGGCTTGTCACACTGTACGACACGATCCCAATAAAGTCTTGACCAGATTCTATAACAGACTGGGTGATAACACGTCTTGTGGACTCTATTGCGTTTTTAAAAGATTACTACTGTCTGTTTGTGTGAATCAGAATCATGTGTAACAAAGGATCACAAGCAGAAACATTCCTCAAAGTAAGGTTGAGCTTGAAGTAAAAAAGAGATTTTTTTGTGCATTTTACATTTAACCATTGCCTGTGAGCTATTCATTCACTTTTAGACACGTATCATAGCAGTGATCAACTTTGAGATTTAAATGTAAAAAATATTTTACACTGCCAGCGAGCTCCTCAGCTCAGTGGCTGAAATGGACGTCCTCTCAGATCGTTCCAAGATGCCCAATCTCAACTCCCGACCAGAGAAATAGCAAGAATCATACATTATAAAGCAAGATTAAGTTTATTAAGTGAACACGATGAAGTCACTTTGTGCTCATTAGAATTAAACTCCCGGTAGGTGATAGAAGTGTAAGCGGACCCCAACTTCTGCTTCATGCTCATTCACCTGGACTAAGTTTCCTTCTTTGACGAGCTTCAAACAGGGCGTTCAGAGTTAAAGAGACAGCCAGGCTCATCAAGGTAGCAGCACGACTCCACCATCACACTCGTGTGCTCGTGTATGGCGACACGACTCTGAAATATGCTCACCATTCAGAAACGCAACCCACAACTACACGACCCTGTATTCTCCTCCAAATGATTTCCTGCCATTTAAAAGACAATAAGTAAGCGGCAATAGACCGATGGAGGAGGCATGTCATTTTCGGCACGCTGTTGCTCAACATCAAGGAAAATCAATGGCGGCTCCGCAGGGGCATGGAGAGGGAAGAATGGAGCTCCGTTTCAGGTCTGTTTGAACTCATTTTCCTTTCTCTGTGGTTGCCCACTTCACGCAGCCCCAACCCCCTTCCAGGCTCCTCCACTCCCCCCTCACAGCAGGCCTGACAGCTTGACACATTGACAGCTCGCGGTGAATGACAACTGATTTGTACAAATTTCAAGGCTTATAAATCTACCCGTCACAACAACAGCATAAAAGAGCTCGGACCCAGCAGGTAATTCAGATGAGAGGAGAAAGAGAGAGAGAGAGAGAGAGAGAGAGAGAAAGAGAGAGAGGTGAAGATTTTTGTTCTCTAAAAATATACATGATGCTGAATTGAAACAAAATACATAATAATAAATATGTAATCAAACCCATGCCATTTTTACCTGGTCAATGCTGAACAAAACATTTGAGGATTAAACCCAGATAAAGGCTTTGTTGCCAGTCAGCTACACGATTTTGTTTTATACCAGTATTAAAGTTGTGCCACCTGCTACAAGCAGGATTACAGCAGCCGTTTTTTTCTTTTTCTTCTTTTTTTCCCCAGCCTGCACCCTGGCTGCGTAAATGAGTGGGCCTTTTTTTACGCTGTTTAAACAATATCCCATACTGCACCAGGGCTCCGGCTACCCTCCAGCTTTCATCTGTTCATAATGGCAGCCCTGGCAGGCAAGGCCTTCAGAGCCGTAAATCCTCACCGAGGGTGTATTTTTACTGCCAGAAATAAACTACTAGCTAGAAAAATCAATAAGAAATGGCATAAAACAGGTTAATAATTCCAGGTGAGTTGTTGCTTGTATTTTAGCAGTTGATGGCTCATTTGTGTTAGGTCATCAGTAACCCAACAACTGGAGATGCTGCGCATAATGATTATTAATCATAATAAAGAGTCAGCGGGTGTACAGGTAATGCGAGTGGTGGCGATGAGAATGGAATTTTAATTTGCGTTTATACTTTGTTTCATATGACGTCTTTGGGGTGTAACGGTACGCAAAAGTCTCATTTCGGTACATACCGCGGTTTTGGACACACTGTATGGTGTGTTCGGAATAGTTAAGTAAAAACATGAAATCTCTTTCCATTTATTAAGAAGTACAAGGACTGGCAATCTCATAAGTCAAGTCAAGTTAAGTAAGCTTGAAATGGTTGTCATTTCAACCATATACGGTTCTTAGTCCAATTAGCTGACAAAGAAATGCACATGAGGGCACATACCTCGCTGTTTAAAAAAATAAAACATACCTACCTCTGGGTATTTGGGTGCATTCAAGATATGAATAGTATAAAAAAGAATATTTAAATTAAAAAAATTTAAATAATTTGCACTATTTGCTCAATTAACCTGCTAGCTTTTCTGACAACATGTCATTCATGTGACGTGGGACATCAACCTGGAGTATTATTTCAAAATTCAACTATCTTTTCATTTACACAGTGACATCAAATTAACATGGTGGCACACAGCATCGGAAAAAAAGTAAAGGTTTTGACCTTTAAATGAGTATACTGTATATACAAGTATTAGCTTTAGATGAATAAACATACCGGACATATTTTGTTGTTAAATCTAAAGCGAAAAAATATCACTTTTCTCTAACATAACTCTAACATCCAGTTAACATCTAACTAGCCATCCAGTTTCCTACTTTATCCATTAAGCATGCAAAAGTCGGAAATTACATGAATTTGACTGGCACATTACAGAAAATTAAGTTGTAATGAAGCATTATATTTAAAATATACTTGTTCATCTGTTTTTTTTTTTAACCTTAAGTCTTGCTATGTCCTGCCTGTTTATCCTACTGTTTTTTCCTGTCTTTTCTAAGCACAAAATACTTGGCATGGTGGCGTAGTAGTTAACACTGTGACCCCGTATCTCTACGGTCAAGGGGTCGATTCCTGCCTTGGGTCTGTGTGAATGGAGTTTGGTGGGTTTCCTCCAGGTACTCTGGTTTCCTCCCACATTCCAAAGACATGCAGATTAGGCTAGGTGTGTGTATGTGTGTGTGTCCTGCAATGGATTGGCACTCTGTATAGAAAGATGAATGAATGAATAAAAATGCTTGTGATCAAAACATGCCGAAAGTGTTGAAAGTGTTTATCGGGTTAAGAATCCTGTACAGTATTTTCCTTGATACTGGTTTAAACCTTTACCTCATTAAATGATTGTTTTAAATATACAAACATGTACATTCTGGAATAGAACATTCTGAAAATCGCATTCAAACAATGAGTAAAATTACCCGAATTAATGGCAAGAATTGTTCAGCACTAGAAAATGCTAGACTGTGCTCACTCAAACCACAACATCAGCTGAATGGTACGTCTTATAATGAACAATACAGTGCGAATACGCGTACCATTACACGCCTAGCAGTAATTATAACCTTCTGAGACCCGGTGTCTACTGTTGTGTACACTTGCATTTTCTCATTATTTCTCTTTATTAGCACCTGATAACTATGGACTTAATCACTGCCTGCAAACAGAAAGAAGCTATAAATGGTATAAAATGATACTGTATATCATATGAGGATTATAGTATGGATTTTACATATACTGTAGTTGGGAGAAAATATCACGTCTTCATATGATGACATTGAGGTCTCGAGCAGTTCTAATGGGTTTCTCACTGACCTGTTTTGTCATGTAGATATATACTGTATATAATATAATGAAAATGCTGTTAAGGAGAAGAATGTAAAGTGAAGCGTAGGTGAGACACCTGATATATGATAGATATCTATGGCCTTAACAACACTTGATGACTAACAATGGTAGGCAAGGTGTGAAATAAACATGCTACTACACGCAGGTCCTGTGTCCTTTGGGAAATTTAGGTTCATCTTAACAAGCTACAGAAAAAATATGAAGGTCTCGCTTTGGAAACGATTGAATACTGTGTTAAATATATGCGAAAACTTATATCATAGTAGGGGAAAATATCTTGCATATAGCATAATTGATCTTGTATTTTCAATTATGGGATTGCAATAAACATATTGAACAAGTTTCTGCAAACATACTTAAGTAAATGCTTGCAATAATCTTGTGTTACTGGCAGCTAATGTTTAGCATCTGCCATCAGAAAAAGATGTAATGTAAAGCTTGAAACTAGTAGAAATGAACTCAACCTAACTCATGCTTTTGTAATCTTATAACTTAATTTTAAAAATGTACCTTATTTAAGATTTTTTTTTTCACTTGCAGATGTTGTTTTTCGCTGTGTAAAAATACAAACCTCTGGCTAGAATGATTGGAACAGAAACTTATTGCATTTGCTATCTTTAATAGAATGTATTGTTCCAGGTGGTGAAAAGATGTGGCTTATAAGATGCACTGTAAATCTAAACTAGACCAGGGCAAGGATGACAATAGACCAACAGTTTCTGATTAATAAATGAATCAATAACGGAATGAATGAGAAGAAGAAAGAGTCTTGATTAAAGAACAGAAGTTGGAACGCCTTAAATTTAAAAAAATTTTCGAACGTCTTATTCAAAGGTTTGTATGAACGTCGTTTTCTTAGAAATGTCAAAGACTTATAAATAACAAAAACACAATCAATCAATCATTTAATCAATCAATCAATCACCAAACACACCCATTCCAACCTTTAAAAAGCACAGACTACTTCACATGTATCTACAGGGATCTCGGCATTGACTAGGCTTTCAGTAAAGCTATTTGATAACCACCCAGTAACCTGTCAGAATCCTCTGCTTTCACCACAAGCTATCAGCAAACATCACATTTGTGTGAACCCATTCCAAGCTGAACAATGACCCTTTCATAGCGCACTTAAATCTCTCCATACGTAACACACGCTGCTTGTGCAGTCATGGCAGGGTTGTTTGATTAAGATTTAGCCTGCTGTACGCTGGCCTCTAACTGGACCAAAAGGAAGGGAGGAAAGCAAAAGGATTAAGTGTGACACTCCCACTAATGCAGTGAAACTGTCATCCAGATCAAAGGGCCCCTGTCGGAGACGGAGAGGAGTTCAGACAGGTGTCCCCTCCTATTCTAAAGCCTAGACAAGTGCATGAACTCTTATCGGCAGAGAGCACCAGCTCAGCTACTGCTGAGTCCTGACCACTTTACACCCATGTGCTTAAAACTGGATACTATCAGAGCCAATATATCCTGACCGTGTACCCTGTTTACTTATAAAAACCTACTCAAATAAAGAATGATATACTTGTTTTTCTATACGCATTACTCTGTCAAGTCTAGGATAAAAAAGAAAAAAGAAACCCTTGCACTTATGTTTAGCATTAAGACACACTGTGGGTCTAAAATGCTGGCAAATACTTTGCGGTTTATGGTGAAATATTCTCCAGAGGTCAGCTTCTGTCCTAGCCAGTTGGTCATTTATCAAGGAGGCAGGCAGGCAAACAACTTATTGGAATGATGTTATTGCAACTTTTATGGAGTACAATTAAGTAAAATGTCACTTTGCTTAAAGAGGCCCATACCCCTTATTAAGGTTTGACTTAGCCCTTGCAGCACACCACATTATTTTATATAGCTCAGTGATACACCCCAGAAGGAAGAGTTGAAAGGTTGCCAACTCCATTATGTTTATGCAACATTAAGCACATTTTCACTCTACAGGAATATACATCCATGGCTTTCTGTGTAATTCTACACATTAATCACTTTCATGGCAAAACAATAGTGCCGGGATAAAAATCATGTGGACGGATTGAACAAAGGCAAAACATGCCCTGATTACATTACACACTGTGCTGCGAATATGTTAATTAATCCAAAGACATGCAGAAATATCTAGAATAATGATCTAGACAGTTATTATTTTTAGTACGAGCTACTAAATCAATTACACAATTCAAGCAGGTCAATTTTCCGGCTTACAGAGGAAGCACATTGATGTATAAACAAATACACTATTCAAATCTGGCATTTTTTTTTTATCAGTTGGACAAAGATAGTCCTAATGAGCTCATCTCATAATGGAACTTTTGTAGCTTGAAGGCATTAGAACGAGTAACAAAGAGAGCTCCAAATAAATACAGACGTTCTTCAAGGCCTCTCCAGTGACATCACAGCCACCGGGGAGGAGACTTGTCCTCGACATGCCTTACAAGTCTTTCAATTAGCCCAGTTTCAGAGAAGACCTTCAGAAACAACCAGAGCAGCCCAACAGATGTGTGCATGTACTTGTTTAGAAACGGAGAGAGGAAGCGGGAATGTGTGAGAGAGGAGAACCCATCTGATAGTCACACAATTATTAAGGGGCCTGAATGGTTCTCATTAAAGCATCTGAAGCCCAGCTGGTTGGAGATGCAGCAGGTCAGCTGTAGTTCAGCTGGAGGTCTTGTGATCGAGGGCTTGGCTGAAGTTAGCAGGGGGAGGGATGACTGATGGCCGCAGGGTGAATGCCAAAGCCATAAATCCAGCCGGTCCTGACCCATAGCCCCAATAAACCTTATTTACATTTGCACATTTTGTCCACCTTTAAAACTTCTATGTTTAGTCCATTTAAAGCTGTCATGTGTCTTGTGTGGTTCTTGTTGGGGCTTTTATCTGCTTTATTCTCTTTTAACGTGTCTCTCCACATCCTTTACTGTAAAGAAGATTCGAGGGCTCTTTTATCAATTATGTCTTTGTAACAGGGAATTTCTATTAAAACATGTTCCACTGTCTCTGCAGTTCAGCAGCTGCAGGCTCGAGCTCTGAGGCCTACAGCACTTAATGCATGATATCTTTTAATCTCTAAATTAAACTAAATTACAATTTACAGTTTGGCTGGGAATACTATTCAAACAAGTGGTTACTCTGACTAATAGCACTTTCTATATTTCTGTAGGTTTGTTATTCATAGCAATGATAGTTTCATTACTTTTTTCTTCTTTGTTTTTTTGTATTCACAATGGCTGTCTGTCAGCGTAAAAAGCACAACATTAAATCTGGGACGTGTCCATAAACTGGACATGTCCGTCAGAAGTAACGAATGTGAGGAAATAGCCGAAGCTGTAAGCAGGGGGAACGCAGCTACCTCCAAGTGCCCTATATTATTTATAGTTTTGGGAGGAGGGAAATAAATAAATGAAACTAACATCCTGCCGTTTGGCATTCCAGCAGGCTTTGCGCAAATCTTTTTGATGTTGGTGCCTGTAGAGAAACCTTGTTTGGACAGCCATAGGGTGGAGCTGGCAGGCTTCTAACTCAAGCGGAGAACACAGGCTACTGCAGAGGCGCACACAGGGGTCCTCTCGGCCTTCCAAGCGGAGATTCTATCACATTGGCAGGGGACTAAGCATTATTCAGTATTATTACACCCCATCAAGGAAACTCTGGCTGACAATATCCCAGTGTGCTGTCTGGTGTAGACATGACACAGCGAGGAGACACACAGAGGGAGGAAGATGGCTCTGATAGGTGCACTTTATACACTTGTTCAACAGGCATGACTATTCTTTAACCACTAACACACCACCAGGGCATCCAAAATGTATACAGTGTGAATTAAAACAGGAAGCTGCTAAAGACTTCATGAAAATGTGGTTTGTAATACAAACTTTTCGAACAAAGTCCAACGGAAAAGTATTCCGTGGTCAATTTCCCTACTTAAAATGGAACCACACATTCAACAGCACCCAAAAACTCAAACAAGCACTTATTATTCACAAGTACTTTTTTTTGCCATAGAAATCAGTATTGTAAGGAAAAAAGCATGTCTTGAATTTTTCTGGCAGTTATAAAATAAAACCATTATCGTGAGAGTGGTCTGTCAAAAACAGGAGTAGAAGTGAAATAAAAACTCGCCATAAAATAATCATTCAGCTGGTTTTGTGGTAGGAAGGCTACGTGGCCTTGTGTGAGAAAGCAGCAAACATGCCTAAGTTATTACTGCAGGAAGGCAATCTGTCAAAGCCAGGCTGTTTTGGCATGGCAAATACCACTGGTGAGATCAGAGAGTCACATTCTGCTTGCAATTACTGCTAAAGGACCTTGGATGCAGGCAGCCTGCTATCAATTATTTCTTTGGCCTCAGACACTTGGAGCTGTCAAACTGGTACTGTCTTCTGTTTTGTAACAGTACAGGAGAGGGCACAGTGCACTGGCCTCTGAGACTTTCAAATAGTTTAGGTCATTAAGTGTGTTATTGTAATCACACATTGACCATATATTCCTGTTTTCTGTCTTTACCTTTACAATAACAGGGAAAGAAAATTATAACCTGTATGCTTATTTATGAGAGTTACATCTCTGTCATTCATCTTGTAAAATCACTGCATGTATGTACAAAGCCATCTTAATCTTGACATACAGCATGCTTTCATCAACACTTTAACACATTAACAGGTGATGATCTGGTCCAAAATCTGTCCCCATGGGTGCCAACTGACTTTACAACTTGCACATATGCACAGACATGCTGCACAGCCTTTCTCTCTTTCTCTCTCAAGTCTGTGGTAAATGATAATCATGCAGTCAATTATTGATCAGAGAATGCCTGATGGCCTCTGATGAAGATCTGCATATGCATGGATGCAGCATTTATCCGAGCAAATGAGCAAGTGCTACTATGCAACCCTGCGTCTTTCAGGGATAAAAGGGAGCACGGGGAAATTAATCATTTTTCCACAGCGTGACAGCACATTGGCCTGATGTGGCTAACCCAACCCCCAGGGCATAGCTCTAGATCATCCAGGGCTGTTGCTTTGGCAAGAAATGGACCATTCCCCCCTCATCCCCACCCCAATCTCCTGCCAAGTCCTGGGACTTTATAGCTGAAAATTACATTCTTATGGTAAGCAAATGTGCAGTAAAGCAATACTGAAGTTGCATGAATCAGTCAGAGGGGAAAGGGGGAAAGGTCATTACTCAAGGCCCGAAGGAAGGAAGTATCTTAAAGGTCTCAGCCACTTAGAAAGCACGCTGCAATGCCTAATGACTGATGCATATGATGTCTTTTAAATTATTGCATGGAACAGATGAATGGCATTTCCTAAATACAGTATCTTCACCAAATGAACAAACGGTTACCCAGAGTTTACCAAATGTATGCCAGATCCTATAAATAAGACTGTATAACTCTATACATTTTCCTTTCGCTTCCTATTTTTGTATTACACACTTAAACAAACTTGCTGTGTTTAAATGCATTGTTTGTAAATTGTTTATTTTCCAAGAAGCACAAATCCTCCAAAAGAATAGAGTAGCAAAATGCCAGGTTGGGTCTGGAGCTAATCTATCCAATCAGGCAAGATAATCCATCTTAAAGTCAAATGGTAAAAAAAAGAAGCATTATTAAATAACAATAAGTGCAAGACCGACCGCATCAACCTAAAAGCTGTATTTCAATTCAATGAGCTCACTGTATCTCAGTTTTCCAATAGTCAAAGTTCAGCAATTTCTCTGGTGGAGTTTGCTAATGATCGACTATAAAGAAAAGCCCATAAGAATAAATCTACAACTTTGACTTAATGCTTGTTTAGAGTTAAATAGGCTGCCATTTATAGGGGGTAAACACTGAATAATCTCTCTTTTCAGAATCTCCATGGCAACGTTACCATTTATAAAGCACCCGCTGTGGAATAAAATCTAATTCAATTCCTCAGTCTTTCCACCTGTACAGTGTACTTTTGCGTGCTTGTACCCCTACTCCCTCCACAAATTGATCCACTGGATTTTTTAAATAGAAAATTAAAGTTTGATTTTAAAGCCTCGGGTTCCTTTATCTCCTCGGCCCTCAATAGGTTTAGTCATGCACAGAGAAGGTGCTTAGAACTTTGCAAAGACTCTTCTGAGAAGAGCAGGGAAACGCAGCCTGTCAGAAGCTTTTGTGTAGGGTTTACAGCTTAAACCCATTGCCCTATACATTCAGTGACCCCTTTTTCCACACACTGAAAAGTTTCTCGACATCAAACTTTGGATTATCTTTGATTTCCTCTCAGGTGAAAGGGGTTTAAACCCCTCAGCTGGGGGATCTAACAGACAAAGGGGATAGGGAAATGTTTAGTCACCATATTTATCAGGGACCAGTTACCACTTGTCAGGAGCACTTTCTCTCCACATGCTAATTAACAATATCCCCCCACCCCTTTATATATTCGAACCATCCCCCCAATTATTCCTTGATGTCGAGCTGACGTATCAAAGCAAAAATCCATTTGCATGCAAATGCAGATCAAGGAAATCCAAACTTACATTTGCTACTTCTTAATGCCAGAATCTGATCATGCTAAATAAACAGTAAATGTGTTGATACACCTAAAATGCAACCGCTGTTTATTTAACAGTGCTTGCAAAGAGCAAAAACTGTTTCAAGATTAACCTACTGTAAAGACTTCCTCATAGTTGATTCCATACTACAGAGTCATTAAAAAAAAAGGTGGGGGGGGCGGTTGGGAATACAACCTAACAAAATGGCCACTTGAAGACAGACAGACATCAAACTGCATATGGCAAATTGATATCCAATGTGGTTTTTATTGACAATGTAAATGCTTTGGACATGACTGTAACTATATCCACATCTGTTCATCAATCTATCAAATACAGTCCATTTCATTGGACACAGACATTTTGGTAATTGAAACAGGAAGAAACACTGTTCCTCATGAACATTTCGATGAACAAAAATCAAAAGTACTAATCAGACAGAACTGTAAATTCACTCAACAGCCCGTGTCCTATTTTTAACCTTCCAAGTTAACCTTCCATTACTGTATTACAGCATGGAACTTTTCTTAAAGTGTGTTATAGATCCAGTGAGATATATCAAATATATCAAAATTTAATAGAATGCAGTGGCATTAACTGTTGAAAAACTTGCACTGTTTCCAGGGGAATGCCAGGCACGGTTCATATGCAGCAGATCACAGAACAGGGCCACTCCACCTCTCCTGCTCCCATCAATCAAACAGCAAATGGCTCTTCTGACACTCCCACTATTCATTTTCCAGGGCGCCTTACGTGACCACCATATTGAAGATAACAAGAGTGGGGGAAAAAAAAAAAGCATGGGTGAAAGGGATGGCTTGAAATCATTGCCAAATGTTCTCTTTTAACAATGAGTTCCAAGCACATCATCCGACAAGAGAGCAGAACATATTCCAGGTGGACAGAAGTAGTGAGTAGGTGAGTGAGTGAAAGAGCTATTTTGATCCTGGCCATTTGAATTTTTCTCCTTTACTATCCACCGTGGCCTTCTCTTGCCCTGATTTTCTGACACCCGCTGCACCTCTCTCTCTTTTTCCCTCCTACGCAGGCCTGAAACAGATTTACAGCAACTGTCAAAGTCAGGGATGACAGATAAATTAATCTTCTCTTCATGAGTTTACATCCCAGGCATCTGCACTGCTGATCTGGCCTTAACAAGCGCTGGGTCTGTACAAGCTGTCTTTTAAAGTTGATGTTTTCATGGCTGGAGATGAATTGCCCTGTCATGAGAATCTATTTATACAGCAGTTAGAAGGTGGGGCTCTGGATCCAGAACAGGATGGTTTTATGGGCTGAGGTCTCCTTGAAGTATCTGTTAAAATCGGCTTCTGTCAACTCTGCATCAACCAGATCCAATTCACAGCTTCAGTCTTTTTTTTTCAGTTTTAAAATACATAAACTGTACCATCATGTCTAGCGTCTGTAGCTGTGTTATATTGCTCCTGCATTTGTCAAGAGCCAAGAGCAGTTCTCCTTGATTGTGGTCATTACCGAAATTGTGTTTCCTTGGTGTGCATGGTTAGGAAAATGTGGCTGTCCATCGATCATCAGGCTTAAGAGTGGGCTGTAACTCTGACTAGCATGCGGATCAGCCACATTATCTAACTTAAACAAACCATGCAGGCACCAAGCAGGAAGCATGTACTGAGCAAATGAGCCTTAATGGCAAAAAGGGCATGTAATAGTTGCAGACAACCTTCACCACTTAAAAAGGAAGATTGATAGACCAATCTCTTAGAACAACACACTAACAATTTACTTATTCCTACAGTCTGTTCCCTGTAGCATTGTAAACTTTTGCTGTGTTACAGAGAACTGGAATAAAAGTATAAGATAGCCCAAGACTAATATATATATATATATATATATATATATATATATATCCCTATGTCATACATATATACAGTTCGGTTAGAAGTTTACATACACTCAGCATGAACATAAATGTCATTAGAGCACTGGCCTTTCAATGATTTCTTTGAAATGGACTCTAGAAGAAAGCCCCAAGAATTTAGAGCACAAGGTTTTATTTATTTTGCAATTTCTGATATCAACAAAGAATCACAATAACACATGCACCCACTTAGTTTATTAATTCATTGGTGCTGAAAATCCCAAAATGAAATTTTATTTGCCAAGCCCAGGGCTTCTCAACCTCCTGACTACAGCTGGTAGCTTCTCTGTGCCAACATAAAAGTGTTTGTTTGACAGAACTCATTGAATTTACCAACCCTCAGTCCAGTGGCCAAAAATCAGTTGAAACATTTGTATATAAGTGCAATTGAAAGGTGTAACCAAGAAATTGGTTCAGATGGGCACCAGATCTTAGACACGAGTGTCACTGTCTACAGTCAAGCAAGGTAGAAAATCAGCATGGACTAAAAGGCCTTTGTCCAAAAAAGAAGACAAAGTTTTCTCTGGAGCCTTTTTGAGTGTAAGTAAACTTCTGACTGCAAGTACACTACCGTTCAAAAGTTTGGGGTCACTTTCTTTGTTTTTGTTTAGTGATTTATTTTCTACATTCTACAACAATACGGGGGATTTCAAAACTATAAAATAACACATATGGAATTAGGT
>JAQMYJ010000039.1:19497756-19515254 GCA_030014305.1 Clarias laeviceps
TGTAGAAAGAAATAAAAATCAGGAACCATCATGGAGTTAGAAAGTGACCCCAAACTTTTGAACGGTAGTGTATATGTATATATAACTAGCTCTTTTTAATTGCAGTTTTTGTATGAATTTTAAGTGGTCAAGGTATAAAATTATTAGGTTCCCTTTTTGCCACTAGGGCTCATATTATTATTATTAGTAGTAGTAGTAGTAGTAGTAGTAGCAAATTATTTTAGGATAGAAATAATTTTTCAATGTCATTAGCCATGTATAGTTTTATTTACAGTTAAGAAGAGAGGTTGAGATTAAAAAAAGTATGTTAATGAGAAACTTCATTATTAACACTTTTCCATTTCTGAAAACCCAAAGACACATCTTTACCTATGAATGAAACAGAGTGTTAGTACTAGACACTTCACAAAAAAGACAAGATAAATAAGTCACTTCACAGAAAATTTATTTTTCAAAACGTATATCAATTCGATTTTTTTCCTACCACTGATGTGCTGTGTGAAAGACAGAAACGATAACATTACAACAATACTCATTAGTATAAACCTATGATTTGCATTGCAGCCAGAAACACGCTCATAAACATATTTTTTCATGGGAAATTAATCAACACCTCCTCAGATGTGTGAATTCAGTAATGCTTTTATTATTTTATTATTAAATAATTCTATTCTACTGTTTACAATTTTTTATAGTTTAAACTATACAATATAAGTATAATCATCACAAAAAAAAAAAAAAAAAACTTTTAATTTGTGTAACCAAATACTAATGAAGGTCACAATATTTCCCCAAAACTCTTCGAAGCTAAAAGTAGCTCCATTTTTGAAATATGGGGTAACCTAAAATCGGCAATGCAGCAGAATAGTAGAGAGTAACAAAGTGGTGTGTTAAAATGACAGTACTCTCACAGTCCAGCACTCCTGAATCCAGTCAGCCCTTAAACAGCAGATGAAACAGAATCCGCGACTTTGCCATGGAGGTAGTTTGTGCTGTAATTCATCTTAAAATGGATTGCTCTGTCACCTCGACTAACACTTACTGAGAGCACCCATCAATACTTTTTGTCAAAAGCTGCACGCTAGGTAAGATGCATCATCAATCACTATTTACATAAAACGCAAAAAGCCTTTCTCCAGACGAGCCAGCAGGGAGGTTTAAAATGGCAAGCAGAGTTTTTCTGAGGACACAGGTCAACTTATGCTGACAGAGGATTAATATCTCCCACGCACACCCATTCTCCTCTTCTGTTACAAGTAATTTATGTCTGAATGATAAAAAATGTGTTTACATACAAACTGTTATAATCAATCTGCTAAAACCCCTAAAACACATGACGTTTTTTTTTTTTTTTTTTATTACAAGCTGACAAAGAGCACACCGAGTACAAAACAGAGAACACTGCACACAACAGTTGCATCACAATATTTCACTAATTTCCTTTTCTCACTAAATGTTACTTAATACTGCTGCTGTAAAATCTGGTTCATCAACCGGCATGAGCATGCCAACAGAAAGTTAAATATATAGGTCCCTGCATAGTTTATGATGCAGCAGTGAATGACTATATGAGTCAAATCATATCAGTATCAATGAATGATTTATATTAAAGTATGGAACAAAACCGTACTCACTCACAAACTCTCTGTACCACTTATCCTGTACAGGGTCGCAGGAGGCCTGAAGCCTATGTCAGGGCATTTGGGGCACTAGGTGGGTACAACCTGGACAGGACAGACAGACACACACACACACACACACATACACACACAACCTATCCTAATTTTCCTGTTTTTGGACTGTGGGAGGAAACCCACCATGCAAACATGCAAACTCCATACATACAGACCTGAAGGCGCTATTCAAAACCTCAACCCTGGAGTTGTAAAGTCACAGTGCTAATCCCTACACCACTATGTCTCCTGAAAAAAAAACTAATATTTGATTCATTTCAAAAAACTGCATGCTCTGAAGTGTTTTAATCCTTACGAATACATAGATTTCTATCCATTTATAGTTACATTACTCTGTTTGTGAGATGCTACTTTTGTTATCACATAAAAAGGCATTCCTCCATCAGCCTCTTTTTTTCTTTCTCCTTCTTAAAAATAATAGGATTGTCATGTTACCGTGAACCGTAAAGACAAAAGTCATCTGTCCTGAAGACTCTCATGTCACGGGAAAAACTTACTAATCATCACAAGCTTCCTTAAATGTCAGTTAAACGTCCCTTCACAGAAAGCTTTACCATTTCTATGAAGCATTTACTATACACTCACTGGTAATGAAGTGCAAAATTGATAGTTTATTATCGATGAATATTAACCTGGAACTCCAGTTGGTGATAAACTAAAGCAGTGCTGATAAACTAGTATGTTCTGTCATTTAGGTAAATAGATGCAACAGATCAACAGATGCAAAAATATTTCATGTCACATAACACAACGGAATGGTTTATTGTTAGATTTATTTATTGTTGTGGAACAAGTTAGTTCGGGTTATCACTTACTGTATGTTATAGCAGTGATGAACATTACCTCAACATTCTCTCTCTCTCTCTCTCTCTCTCTCTCTCTCATTGTCCAGAGAAACTGCAAAGCTCTGTGACTGCTACAAAAAACTGTATATTAGCTGTTACTATAGAAAAAATAATGGATTAGAATAAGCACACTAATGTTCATGTTATAATGTATAATCTCTGTCCAATCAGAACAAACAATACAGTGTTTTCCCCAAAAATATATAGCAAGATTAAGGATAACTCTAATGTGCTACGAACCATTGCTTTTGTATTTTCCAAAATGCTACTATGGCAATGTGATTAGCTTTCCGGTGGGAATGAAACAAGACTCAGAGTTTAGGCCGAGCCACTACAGCCCAGTTGTGGTGAAGGGACTGAAAGATGGCTCCCTCCATCCTCGCAGTCAGGATCATATCTACGCTGTTTGGACAAGTGCAGAAATGTTAAGGGAAATGAATGATGCTTCACGTCTCTGCGGGCTTTCAAAGCCATTTAAGATTTCCTTTAAATAAGCCTCATTTGATATGAAACACACACACATATCCATCGACTGTGGATTTTGGCAAAGAGCTTTAGATCTTTGTCACTCCAGAGGTAAGTGTTAACACTATTTATTACCAATGAGTGATTACTTCTGCTTTCAATGCCGTCCAAGATTCTCACATACAGTAATCCCAAGACATCACATTCAGCATATGAGCCATGACTTAACGCTCACACACGCACACACCCCCCAAAAAAATTGAATGAACTCCCTATTCCTTGTATCAGTTTAACTAGTTTAGGCAAATATGAAATAAATCTATTATCCCAGAATCTATGCAGTCATTCTTAGGAACCATATATCATCATATTTATTACAGTAATATATAATACTTTCCATGATTAACTTTCAATACAGAGAAATGTTCACTATGTGTGAACATTTATTTTAGAATAGGAGACTCGAGTGAAAAATGCTGACCATGTGTTCATATTAACAGGGTGGAAATACATACTTATACATATACATTCATATGCGTGCACACACACACACACACACACACACACACACACACACACACACACAGAGAGAGAGAGAGAGAGAGAGAGAGAGAGAGAGAGACGCACATGCACAGAATTCAATTTGGAAACCATCATCTAGAGCGGAGAGGCGGACAGGAAAGTCATATTGCCATAATGCTCATATTATCAATCATCTTGACGTTTTATTGGCTTTATCACTGTACATGCCATTAAAATGATGTCTGGCTCAGATTGTCAGGGGGCAAACATTAAACAGGCCAGGATTAAAATGCACATCTCAAACAAGCCTCACTATCCCTTCCAAAACAAGTTCCCGGTTAAAAGAACAGCCTGTGTTCGGCTTAGAGAAATACACTGTCTAAAAGGTGTTATCAACACTTTGGCTGACAAGCTGATAGCGTCAGATTTACTCAGATGCAAAATCTCTCCTAAATTTATCCCCAGGTTGTGTTAGGAAATGACAGCAAATAAAGTGGCGAATTATAAACTGCCGGATTCCCCGAGCATGTGCAGCACTCCTCGTCGAAAAAGTCAATGGTAAACTCTTAGACGCTGGACTGATATGTTAATAACGGCATTCCTCATAAGCAAACATTAATATTACCGCTTGAGCTATTAAAGTCATTTTGGTGGTTCGAGAAGCTGTGAGGAAAGTAAATATCCATAATTCAACAGATCCTGACAGTTAAAAGGTTGTAAATGGACGTTTAAATGCTACCGCTGTTGCCAAGCTGGCAAGTACACCATAAAACTGAATAATTCCGCCTCACAACCCTTAATCAGAGGTACGCTAAGCAAATAGAGGAATCCACAGCTGAGGGGAAAATACATTTACATACATATTCTTTTTGGAAGAATCATAACTCATATGTCAGATAAGCTTGCGTGTCATGCCTCAATGGCATAAATATTGACAGACATAGTACATCATAAATCTAAATAAGCAGAAAAACTGCAGATAGCCAAAATCTCACATCTGTTTTTCTTTTAAATAAAGATAAATTCCAAAGCCTGAAAAGACTGATAAACACACGTCCATCAGAACATCATGATGTTCACCACACACCAAATTCCTGCACCTTCATGTCGCTAAATTAACTTTTAAGCCCTAATTAGGATCTTATTTTTAAAAATTCCATCAGTAAGGGCCACTGATATACAGCTTTATAAACCATCTTTGGTTTTTGAGACTCGGTCACGCCCTTCAAACTCACTCAGTGTCCACCTTCACAGCTTTACAGCATATTAAAGTAATTATATCATCCCTCTTCTGGCCTTTTACTATGCAATGGGAAGAGTTAATTTCTGGCCTGAGTCAAACGCAGAGACAGACGCCCAGCTGAACAAACTCAAGGTCCTGTTTAATATCCAGATCTTCTAGACACTCGGCTAAATATAAAATGATCTATGGGCCGCACTGAATCAGATAGAGAGCTATGCTGAGTTGCATCACTCCCTAAATTCAATTCAGGAGGTTTTTTCCCTTCATTGTGAGGCGCATTTTTCACATTACTCTATTATTCATTGTGCCGGGTGAAAGATGGATTCACAGTGATGGGAATAATTAATCAATTTCTCACACTCTGTTATAAAGAAGGCAGCGAATAATAATGTGAATGAACGAGGGCAGGCAATGATATTTGTCTTCATATCCAAGCGAAGGAGGTACAGAAATGTGCAAGGCAACACCAACTTTTTAATCGTTAAAACAACAAAAAAAGTTTGCTTGATATTCTATATACACAGCAATCACAGTTTTCAATTTGTTGGACAAGAACAAGAACCACTGCAAGACAACAGTCCCTCTCTAGATAACCTTCTTCTCCATGGCATTACTCAGAGAAGAAGCAGGCATGGGGAGATGATGGCCCTGGATTAGAGATGCTGGACATTTTCACGATTGCAAAGGCCAGTAGGAGGCATCAACAGAAGAGAAGGGGGTGGCTGAGATGCGTCCTCTGAGGGATTGAAGAAGATTCTCTCCTTCAGATGTGCTGGAGGGCTTCCCCTGAGATAATGAGAGGTCTCTCACTGGGCAAGAAACATCCACCGCATACATCCTTGGGATCACAGGACCTTCACAGTCAGAAAGTTTTCAGCATGGCAACAAAGGAGCATGAAGACACATAACATGTCTCACAAAAGACATACCAGACCCAGGTTGGAGAGAAGGAACTGAGCTTTGAGCATTTCTTTAAAGCAAAACAAAAAAGTGTGGGACTGTCCAGCTGGATCAAACGATTATGATCCCGCATTGAAGGCTGACTTGTGACTATTTTATGTAAAGAAAGTCTTACAGCCTTCTTGAGTCATGGAGCACATACTAAACACTAAACTAAGACTTCACGACTGACACTCAAACAAAAAATCTAGTCGAGTATGATAACTATATAACCAGTGTGATAGGGCTAGGCAATTCATCAAAAATCTATCAAAACTGACATTCACGATATCTACTTGTTGTAATCTTGCCCTTGTTAATTATTTATTTGTTTTAGTTTAATTAATCCTTTTTTTAAAATTCTGTTAATACTTTCCCCACTGTGTGTTTATGTACTGTCTCCTTAAAAAAGTATTACCACGTGTGTAATCACTTGACTCTGCCCTGTTCCAGTCTTCAACACGGAAGCATTCTCAGTCAGTCAACATTCATTCTCTATATTGCTTATCCAATAGAAATAAATATGCCAGCTTTAATACTTGAGCATATTTACAGTACGCACCTTGTCAATGAACTATAAAGGTAAGAAAAAATCAAATATAAAATAGTCTTTCATTAATCATAATCAAGGTTCAATTAATCGTGATATTGATTTCAGGTCATATCGCCCTGCACTACAATGTGAGAGTTTTCAGTATATCAGTAAACCACTTAATCAATAGAGAAAGAAACAAGCAAACAAAATAACATGGCTGGCTCAAGTGTCTGATGAACACCTTTTGACATTTTCTGCGCTACAGAATGAAATAGTGCCTTTGACACGAGCAATGAAGAAGTTTAAAGGAAGGGAAACCAGCATTGATGATAAGACATGCAGTGGAGGACCATCATCTTCGATGGTCAAATAGGACTCGATAGTTGGGTTCATTGACGGCGCAAATGCTTCGCTTGTGATGGAGAGTAGTACCTTTAAGAAGAGTCACTCTAACGTGCAATTTGAACAACCTGTGTCATTTAGTATACAATGTATTCCCACTTATGCATTACTTTCATATGATTATGTAATGTCAAACATCTCCTACTAATTTATATTTCATAAAATATCTGTTATATATGTTAATTTTGCCCTGTCTGAATTCCACTACCATTTTTTTCCTCTCCATACGAAACCTGCTTGCAAATATTAGCAACTATAAATAATCATCATGACTGCTTAAGCTGTATATCTCTTACTAGAATATATTTAATTCTGGGTGGTTTATTCAGAACTGATGAAACCTACACAAGAGACCTGGAGGTGAAAATGTCGATTGCAGTCATCTGTCTGGTCTTTCCAAACCGATGGCATGAAAAACATTTACAGTGAAGGGCACTTCAAAACTGACATTGTGGAAGGGACTCTGATGGACACTTTGCACTGTTATTACTCAACATGGAAGAATATCTACTGCAACTAGCAAGTTATGGGTCGAGTCCAAGTACAAACTGCATATTTACTAAGAGTAAATTGTAAAGAGAATTCAGATGTAATCCTGCAGCATGTGAGCTGCTTTTTTGTTTTATCTCAGGTACTTTCCCCTAGAGCGCACATTTGTATCAGTTTGCATTTCACTCAGTGACGTGACCTGCATTACTGTGTCCAAGTTCAATATTGTCCTAAATAATAGTTTCTTAAATACATAACATACAGTACTATTCAAAAGTCCTGAGAAATTTCTGAATATTTAGCTTCAAAACAGCCAGAATTTCTTGTATTTCTAATGTAGTCTTGGAGAACAGGCTTCCTGAAGGACTTTTGGGTTTTGGGTTTTCAGTCTAGTCCCTGACCAGTTTCAGAGGAAATTTTTTTTATTGTTTGTTAAGCCAAATAGTAACCCATGAATCATTCAAACACAAATACGTACTAACTTTAGGCATGACCCAGTGAGAAACAGGTGCAGATGATGACAGATGATCAGGCTGGTGATTATTATACTGGAGATGCTGAATGCTGACTGGTTGGAACAGATCAGAGGGGAAATTAGTTTGCTGCTAAGGTTGTTACATAAACAAAACATTTTTTTAATTCTATCTTTGGCACTTTGCAGCCTCTCGCAATAAAGCATGTGTTCCAATTTCTTTAATGTAATCTACAGCATTTAATTTACTTTAATATGAAGGAATGAGGGCCGGCTCAAGATTTTTGCACACCACTGTATATCACATTATCCTTCAATATTCTTTATACAAATATATTTTTCATGTATCAAAATAAAATTCTGAAAATATCAGACGAAATACCTGACCATGTAGCTTAGGTATTAAAAATACTAACATAGTCAAATTACACTTTATATATAATTGTTTCCCATGATTTTCATTCATTGGAGACCTTGACATCCATAAAATATTGCAAAACATGACAGCTATAAAATAATTAAACAAAATCCTTCCTCCATAAATTTCTTCAAATGTGACAACAAAAGAAATTTTATCTTGGCATGATTTTTTTGAGAATGAGCCAACATCCTATAGACCATAGTATAGAACAAGTCTTCTTAATGATGTAAATACAAGGTCAGTAGCCTTTTCATAATTATTGAAAAAACTGTCAGGTTTAAAGACTGTTTTTTTGTTTACCCTGTCAGTCAGCTAGACCCTAGGAAATCCATTGCAATGTGTTATTACTATAAAAATGTTGATTTGTTTGGAAAAAGTGAGTATAATCATGAATTAGGGGACGAAGGTTTCAGTTAAGTAGATGCCTCTTGAAAAGTACATTTGACTCAACTGAGGTTCACAATTGAGTCAAATGTACTTTTCAAGAGGCATCTACTTAATTGAAACCTTGTCATTTGGCTCAAATGTCAGTAAAACAGCATAACAAAAAGAAAACATGAATCTGCAGCTGTAACTGCAACAGCTTGAGACAGATTATTTTTGTATTTTTTTTGTTGTTTAATGATCAATTAGATGATAAGATAAATAGGTTTGAAATGAAACAATTTATAATTATAAACCACTTTAAATACAAAAAAATTGCAATGGTAACAGTAAATAATTTTATATTTCTATCTTTGACATTTTCTGAGTGGTGAAATACTAAGCACCTTATATGTCATCAATCTTTTTTTTATATTAGCTTGTTTTACAAAGAAAAATTATAACTGGTAGGTTTTAGTTGTGTACTCTATTCATTATTCATTTAAAATATTTGTTCTTATTCGCATGAGTGTGTTTGTGCGACAATCGAACATCAGCATCACTTACAAATAATGTACACTACGTGACCCCTGAGATGTCTCAATATGGAGCCTTTGTGTAGATTTTTTTTTGCTTGTTTGTTTGTTTGTTTGTTTGTTTGTTTTACATCATTCATTTAAGTATAGTCATATTTGGCAGCTTCGAGGTGCTACTGGGAATTACAGTCAATCAATACATACTTTTGTTAGTTCACTCAGGGCTGTACCTGCTACACTCACAAAGACAAGGTATTAGCTTTGTTTTTCTGTTAAAAAAGGAAGGAACATTAAATAATTTTGTAATAATTTGCAACAAAGGTTTAAATAGACTAAAATCTATAACAAATAAAGACATAATTTACTCTGTTTAGATTTTACCTTTATTTAAAACCTATCCAAACATCCAAAAATCTAAAAATGGGGAAAGATTAAAACTAAATTTGGGAAATAAAAAAATCACGAATTACATATGGCCTTATTTCCTGCATGAAAATGGCACTTAAAAACATATAAAGACAAATTAAAATGCACAAATTTCCAAAAGGAATAGTGATAAGTATACATTTTCATCAAGATTTAATGCGAAATGTTACAACAGTTAGAAATACAGTAGTTATAAAAGGTCATTCCGAAAGTCACATTCTTATATTCTTCCTATAAAATATCGGTTTCTGTAGCTGTACCGTTTCTGTCGGCCCATCTTTATAGTTCTAACCTTATGCCCTGACAAAAAGCACTAATTTTAATAAATCTATTTGCACAGGGTGTTCCATTATTTTACATTACATTTTACATGATACTCTGTTCAGTTCAGATTTCTGGAAGCACTCGTCTGACCTCTCAACAAGAAATCCAGCCAACCTTTGCTAACTTCTGGATATTCCTTTCATTTTCAGCACCTCCAGCTACCTCCCATTGGTTTTACAACTTCAAAATCCACCTCATGAAAAAATCAGGAGTTATCTGACATGTGTCCCCCTACCCGGATGGCATGCCAGCACCAAAGGCCAGCATTGATTTTCTGTAAAGCAGAGCCGGATTAGCCCCCTTTAGGGCTCAGCTGTCTCAGCACGGCCTGAGGGGCTGCTATAAAACTAATAATTAATTTAAACTACCCTGCCTGCTTGGGCTATGGAAGGATCCACACTCATAACGTGCAGCCGACCGTCTGCAACTGTCTCTGCGCACAACAGTGCTGTGTTATTTTTATCTCTGGCTCATTGGACAAAGACAGTACATGTGCGGCAACAGCATGAAGTCTAGCACGCTGAATAAAACGCACTGTAGTATCCACACAAAACAGGACAATAAGGACCACATGTGCCGCTTTGGCTGATTGACAGGCATAGTAAAAGCAAATTAAGGGTGAGGAAAGAGTAAAGAACACAAACCCACTGAACAGCCATTCCTCCTCAGTCTGAAGACTGCCACTGTGCTTAAACCCAAACACAGGGCCGAAACACTCCATTCTCAGTCCTGAAGTGCTAACAGGATTTCAGTGATAGAATCCTCAACATGCTTTACCAGAATAACTACAGTCAAAGAGGTTTTTAACAGCTTCTTATGCTCAGTAAGATACAGTACTGGGAAATGACACCCTAATTTCTTCATGTATTTAGCTTCCAAAGAGCCAGACCTTCCTTTATTTCAATGTAGTGTTGATGACTAGTTCTCCAGGCTTCCTTAAGCACTTTTTTGACTTTTATTTTTGGCAGGTTTTGGCTCTCATTTTCAGTCCAGTGCCTTTATCTGACCAGTTTCAGCTAAATGCTTTTGTTTGTTAAGCCACACAGTGACCTCTGAATCATTTAAGCATAAAAACATCTTACATAGGACATAAACCAGTGAGAAACAGGTGTAGATGATGACAGATGATCAGGCCGGTGATTAATATACTGGTGATGCTGAATGCTGAGGGGCTGGAAAGGACGAGAGGGGTAATGAGGATGCTGCTGAGGCTGATTTTTAAATCGATTGTTTATGCAACTTTAGACACTTTGCAGCCTGTTACAGTAAAACATTTGCTCCCCTTTCTTCAATTTAATCATTATCACTTTAATTAAATTTAGAAGAAATATGGGGTGACTCAAGACTATTGCACAGTACTGTACCTCTAGTATACTAGGATGTAAATCTGTTTGCACATGTGACAAAACAACAAAATAGTGAACGCTCCCACATGTCATATACAATCTATTGCTAAAGGGGATATCAAGGGATCGAGAATCATATCCGATGGACTAGAGGCAGATGTGTGCCTCAGTTCGAACAGTCTCGGTCTCAGTGGAGGCCTGTGGAACATTTTAATGACATTAAGTCAACCATCACAAGACGTCTTTGCAAAACTCTAAAACCCACGCTCTAAAATGAGTGCTTGGGCTTGTTACAAAAACAGACATCAGTATAGCTGGCCTTCAAATACTAGCCTTGTTCCCTTTTTATCCAAAGTCACGTGCTGCACATACCAGCAGAAATGGAAGTTTGAAACGTTCTCAGTTCTCATGGTGCATGTCTCAGCTCGCCATAAGAGCTCCATGCAACTTTTGAGGATGCTGTTAAGGAGTTCTCTGTCTAAGCATGCCACTGTGCTGTATATGTCAAAACTATGAATATGTGCTTCTGTCCAAACCCTGTGCAAACAGAAAGAGACACTCCATCTAGCAGCTCTGTTAAATTTCTTCCTTTACTGTAGCTCCGATGAGGCCTTCTACAGCAGGGGCCAGTAAAGGGATTTCACCTGAAAGGCTTTCATCTTATTTGACACACAAACGCTCCTCAGATCAGACGAGTGCAGCTTGTGTTGGGGCAGTCGAGGCTGTCTGTCTGTAAAGAGCATGCTCAGGAGAATATCCCAGTGCCTCTTCATCTTCCTCCTCTTCCTCATCCTCTACTGCCAGGCGTTTTGAAGCCAGTTATCAGGTGCAGCTATGAAAACCCTCTGGCCCAGACATAAAAGATGACTGTTCTCTCAAACCCAAAGGCAGTGAGAGGAAAGCACTTTAAAAGCATCACCAAATGTTTGGATTCACAAAGCAGTAAGGTAAATACGGTTATTTACTGCAAACACAAACCAAATTATTCATACTATGATCAATTAAGGAAAATCTTGCTGAATAAAAGGATCAAATGTCATAACCATAAGAGCATGCTCAGAAAAAACTAAAAATAATAAATAAAACATGTATGAACGTTAGAAAGACTAACAGCAGAAATATTATGGGAACAACTCTGACAGCATATTTTCAGACACTACAGTATAGAAAGATGGTAATTTTTTTAACAGAGGTGTGCTTTGCCTGTGAACGATTCTGAAGTGCGCAAAGGGAAATCTGCTGCAGCTGTGTTGGAAATCTGCAGCAGCTGTTTAAACCCTCTATGGTCTTCTGCACAGGGGGGAAAAATGTGCTCCTCTCTGGGCCAGTGCACGTTTGCAAAGCAAGCAATTTGGACAGTACACTCCAGTTCATCACTCTGCAGGTGGCACGTCACTGCTTAACAGCAGTCAAAACACAGAGGCTTGACTTATTATTCTGGGCACCAGCTACATTTGAAACGCTTCGGCAAATATTTTCTAATAACGCCGAACGTTTTGGAGGGGTAAATTCTTAATGACAGAGTTCCTGGTGTGTTTTATAGTGGTCGGATAAATTCATACAGTGTCAACATTTATCATATCGTCTGGTTGAGAGATTGTACCCGGACTTGAAAACACACAAAAGGAGCTACACTCTTCAAGTCTTGGCACGATAACGTCTGCGTATCTGTCTTCACTTTTCAGGGCTGTCTCTCCAGGAGAGGCTGTGGGAGACAAAGTGTCATGAAGCAAACACACACAGAGGGCAACACTCAGGGGAAACTCCTTTGTTCCATTTCCAAACTGCTAACTTTCTTTCCCTATTGGGAAGCATGCAGGGGAAGTTAAAGAATGACAGACCCTTTTCGCTTCAAAGTCCTAATAAGTTCCATACCTCAAAGTTGCTTACATCATTAATCAGCAGGACGGCTCCGCTTGATGGAGGTTCTAAGCTGGAAAAAATTAACAGACTAACAGAGATTTAGGGGTAAAGCTTCTCTCTAACTCAACACCTTGATGACATGGGCAGTTTTCATTTTTTCCGTTTAAACAGGTGTACAGTAAACAGCAAATTAAAGGTATATGTACATAGGGATGTTTGAAAAATTTTCAGATAATAACATCGAACGAGTGAGGAAGAGTAGTTAAACGGTTTCTAAAATGTGTGTCTGCCTTGCTGAACCTGAACAGGCCAGGCTGTCCAAATCCATCATGCACTTTGTGTTCTGCTAAAGCGCTAAAGAAAGATATTGTAGGTTTTAAGAGGCTTTTTTATTCAGCCAGACTGTGTACTAAAACTAATTGGATTTCTGTCAATGGAAAAAATATATCCCTGGGAAGACTCTGAACTACATAACGCTGACGGTACAACAATCCATGAGGGACAAGGCCCTTTGCCTATGCCAAATGAAAGGGGGGGGAAATGAAACCAGTGATCGACATAAAATATTAAAGTGGAATGGTATTGAATTTTTTAAAAATGATGTCAGATTCACTCATTTGGTATAGCAGTATAATAAATTAAGCTATATTTAGTGGGTGATAATTGAAATCATAGCTGTAGTCATTACCACTGACATGTTTCTAAATAATACCCAATAAATTTCTCTTTTGTTTCAAGCGGCACTGTGACAGCTGGCAGAGTTCAGAAAGTGAAAGCACAGAAACTATTACTGTCTCGTGTGTATGACTGGCCTTCCTATTCTCTCTTCCTTAAAGCCAATAAAATGTCAACTTTTATTCTACCCCTCCAAAGTGTTGGCTGCACATCAGCTCTGCCCTCTAAAGCCCTGCCACAGAAAACTAAAGGCCTGTAAATCACTGTGTCATTGGCACACCATCAGTCTGGGGATATACAATAAAAAAGTGGAATGCAGTTGTAAAGGGAATGGCATTCGTACCTTATGTGTGTGTGTGTATATATATATATATATATATATATATATATATATATACTGTGTGTGTGTGTAAATTGAAATAAAGAACATAACTGGTAGTGTAGCATTTGCTGGAAGCTGTACAGTACAGTACAGTAGTTAGGAAAGAGATTTGGCTGATGGCAATGCTGACGCTGATTTAAAGACAATTCTTTTGCCATCGGGGGTCTTTTGCTGCACTGTAACAATAAAGCCAAGATTTATGCCATATTGTTGGAGGGAACTAGACCACAGAGATGGTGCTGGCAGGATTAGGCCTATCTCTCTAGAGCTCTATATAACTATAAAATCATACACATGCCGAGGACATTTTTGGATCTGACTACTCAATGCTTTATACCCAGAATACACTGAAACACTATTTATGAATTATTTCAAAGTTTCAGAATAGTAATTTATTGCTTTTTTTTTCAGTTATCTCTATTGTCTGTCTTGTCTCTTATTCCTGCACACTTGCCCAATACAGTAAAAACTGTTTAAAAAATATATTGCAAAGTAGGTAGTTTTTGATCCTTTTCAAATCATATGGCCCCTAGTATGACTAAATGAAGACAGTCTTAAGTAAGGAACCAACACATGACCTTTTGCATTCTCATACCTTTTACATGAAAGTATAAAATCTATATTCGTTACAGCAAAATCTTTATGATTATGATGATTCACATGCAAGCAAAAAAATTTTTATAAACTCATGCCATATGAAAGACAAACTCATGTTTGTAACATTTATATAATATCCAAGAGGATTCTTTAGAGCTTAAATAATTTTTTAAAGGGTTGGTTAGTTTGGTACTTACTTACTTAACTGCTACACTATAAAAATACTAAAATTCTAAACATCTAAGTCAGAATTTACAACAGTAAGTCTGTGCATTGGAATCCTCTCAGCAGCATTAGTAGAAGCGAATTCCCAGCAAAGACCACGTTGATTCAATTTGGCTACAGCATGTTTCATCAGATAAAAAAGTAAATGATATTACTTGAACACAGAGTGTATGACTTACCTACAAGAACTTTTCAAAACTAATCTGGTAGGACTTGATGATCTTTCCTTGTTGTTCCTTGGACCATCTGTTTTGGCAAAGGCCATGGAGTCTATACACTCTGCAGAAGCATTTTACACTGCCTCAGGAGCATGGATTACAATCCTGCTTCTAATAACAGTTAAGTAAACTAGCACAAGGTATGCAGATAATTAATGCTATTTAATGCTACGACTTCTACTATTACTAATACTAAAATGCTATTACTACTACTACTACTACTACTACTACTACGAAGAAGAAGAAGAAGAAGAAGAAGAAGAAGAATGCGGTAGAAAAATTATATACAATGGATATATAAGCAATATATAAAAATCAAGAGATGACATGAAAATGAATAACTTCTTTGAGATGTATAGCTGAGGTCAAGAATATGCCTGCAGCACTCTCAAAGATTCTTTTCAAGAAAGTATATTATACATGGTGGCCATGGGGGAAATTCTATTTATCTGATGAGTTAAAAAACACTCCTTTCCCCCATCAGTCATCTTTTCCCAACAAATGCTGTCATTCTGTGATCCCCAAATAAATGTGATGTTATTTATTCTTTTTATTTCCTCTTGTGTTTTCTTGAAATCCCAATACGTAATAGTTTTTTTTTTTTTTTTTTCTTAAACATAATTGGGTCATGTCTTAAACGATTGTCCCAAATAGGCAAACCAAAAAAATATTCATTTTTTCCATTAGCAAATCAGCCAGGAACAAACTTGTCAAGAATAATGCATCTAAAAGAAGACTGTATTATTATTCTAACTCCCCGCCCTGTCAACTCGTCACTCCTTGAAGAAATCACTGCGGTACAATTTGTTCGGATACATTAAATGTGGTTTATCGTTGCATAGTTGGTGTGTAAAAGCTGTATCCCAAATGAAAATGCATACATTACATTTATACTAGAAGATGCTGTCTTATAAGCCAGTTAAGCTTAAAAGAACATTGCATATTTCCTAATATAAGCAAGATATTCAAGGCTGCTCCCAAATATTAGCTCTAAGTAAGCTTGATAGATCAGATATGGAAAATTCTCATTTCTGCTCGAGCATCAATTTCCACTCCCTTTCTCAGCTAAGTGATTTGAAGACCTCATTCCGACAGTTTCTCCCCCTCACACTCTTTTAACTGACATTTTATCTGCATACTGGTATTGTCGCAGATTGAGCATACCCACAGGACAATGACAGCCCCTTCTTCCTTTGTCACTTCTCATTTTGGTGCTGAGCGATGCCTCTTCCTGACTCATGCCAATAACAGCACCATCAAATAGAAGATTTCACCTAACTTTGATGGAGATAGAGAGCACTTCATACCACTGACTCTCATTTGTCAATTAACAGGAGCCTTCTGATGTCGAAATGCAAGGGCATGAAAGATACAGTGTTACTCATGATGAATGAAGAAAGACAGCTAAGTGAGACGTAAGCTGCAGAGTAATATCATAATGTGCTTTAGATAGGAATATAAAACGACACTGCTGACAGTCTATACACGATTTTATTTCATTTCTCAATGTACCCAGACACCGCTCTTTGTCTCCTTACTTTTTTACATCTGATTACATACATTTCATTACAACAGGACATTGACACTTAAAACACTTTTAATAAATAAAAGTTAGCATATTTGATGAGTCTTTTAACTGCTTTCTTGCAGATCCAGGAAACAATTGCAGTGTACTTCAGTACAGCTGATAGATACAGTAAAAGATACACAAGCCAAAAAAATATATTAAAAAATCACTTTGCAGACATACTGTAGGTCCTTTAACGGCTATGCAAGGAAACATGCTTCCGAGGTTAAAACACACATATAAATGGATGGATAGATAGATATATAGATACCTTATTGAACCCCAAAGAAATTACTACAATTTTAATTACTAAAATCTGAATTTAAATCAATTCTACAATCAGTCACAGTCCTGTTTAAGAACTATGAGACTATGACAAATACATTTCCATATACACAATCCGTATCATAATATTAATATTTCTAACCAGTAAGAAATTGGACTTCATTGGAGACAAAGGATAGACCAGACAGATAGACAATATAGATGGGGTAATATAGTTATGTTTTAGTTCAGTTACATTTATTCTTTTATGTGGCAATTAAGGGATTGCAACACTGACACCATAAAGTTTTTTTTTATTTATAATTACTATTATTAGTTTTTAATTCATGTTAATTCGCATTTGAGGAGGTAATATGTTGCAGAAATAATCCTACAGGTGGTGTGCTCTAAATTATTAACACATTGGCAGGCAGTATTCGTAGGACTGAATTATTTGATATGTTTGTTTGCAATTGCAACAATTTATTTTTAAAAAAGTAATGTTTAATCGGGATAGTGATATTAATAGAAACGCGATACAAATCTAATCTGCACCGAGGTATTGTGATAATATCATTTCGGGTGATCCCTGGTGACACCCATACGTAATATATACACTACCGTTCAAAAGTTTGGGGTCACTTGCAAATTTCTTTGTTTTTGTTTAGTGATTTCTTTTCTACAT
>JAQMYJ010000039.1:19524142-19556264 GCA_030014305.1 Clarias laeviceps
ACAATAAAGTGTCTAGATATATATAGATAGATATATATATAGACAGGTCATGTCGGAAAGCATGTGATTTTTGATCAGCTTGTGTTTGCACGAATTCCTTTTGTACATTTGTTCATTAGTTTCAAGTCAAAAAATTTTTATGTTATGGTACGATTTTAAAATACATAAATAAGCTAATATAATAATCTAAATTAAATGTATTATGTGAGTTTTAAATTATTGAATCATAATTACAAAAATTGAGTCTCACACTTTAAAGTTTAAAAAATAAATGAAATTAATTGACAGTTTACACACTGAATTCAAAAATAAAAAAAACAAGAAAAACACTGTTTTTTATATATATATATATATATATATATATATAAACAGTGAGCGCAACATATTTCAGCTCATGACTGTCCATTCCAGGATTTCTTGCTCTCCGAGATGACATGTCAACCGGATTAACGCCGAAAGAGATTAATGGCGGAGGCGGGTTGCAATAATAATCGTTTTGTTTGATGTGACAACTTTGATAGGCGTTGATTTACTTACAAACTGATAGGCTTTTAATTGAGCGCCTCAATCCAGTGGGAGATGAAAGGCGCAGCGCATTGAAAAGCTGCCCGGAGCCTCAGCCCTGATTAGCCCAATCAACGGTGAAGAGGTCATCGCATTTCTCCCCTAAAAAAAACTCTCTCACACACACTATCTCCTTAAATACATTTTATAACCCCATCGCCTTTTCGTATGCAAAATACATTTTGATGCATGAATAGCCGAACTTGTGGGTTCATTTTTCTTCTTTTCCTTTCTTACACTCCAAGTGTGCTGATACAGTGCCTCAGGCGACATGCATGTAATTATTGTCTGTGAGTTCAAATTCAGGTAATCTTACATCTGTGCAGAAGAGGTAATATACCCGAAAGCGGAAGACTTGTGCAACTGTGAAACTATATACTGAAGCAGAAGAAAGAAGTGCACCTGGACGATGTTTAGCTTGAAAACAGGCCTGGTGCTGTTCGACTCCTCAATACTGAAGAACACCACACAGCCAAACACTCCGAGCAAAACCAATTTATTCCACAAGTAAAAGAACTGTGTTACAAAAATGCATGTCAAATAGATTTATAAAAAATACATCACACAAAGGCGCAGTGACTACTCATATCCAACAGTTTTAGTACTTTTTCAGAGTAACTTAAACACCTTATTACTGCTTTTTTTAATGCACAAAATATGTTACATTGCTTACATTAAAAACACTCTGTTCTGCAGTTTAACAAAATATTCGATAATAAAGTAAAAAAAAAAATTCTTTGGGTGCATTTCAAGTATACTTACTCTATTAAATATGAGCAAGGTTGATTTCCATGTTTTCCCGCATCTGGTTTTGCATTCCCTCCCTTCCAACCGGGGGGAAAAAAACCAAGAGGACTGTGCCGCTCGTATTAAGTGTCTCTGTACCAAGGTGCTTCTTTTTCATTTGCCCTTTTCTCAGTCACCCGCAGCTTGTAATCAGCTACAAGAGCTGACATAAATCAGCAGCAGGATTGACAGCGCCTGACAAATAGCTGATTGATTGCGGTCGAGCAGAATTGACAGTTGACTGAGGGGTTGGGATAGAAATAGAAGGGCGGGTGTATATTATGCTGAAAACATGTGACATTCCCATCCCTCTATCACTGCATTGGTCTGCTCCTGTCAACGCGTGTCTGATTGGGGAATTCAAACACTACGCGGTGATCTTCTGTTGCACGTCTGACTTCTTGTCAAATGAACAGAGCAGAGAGACCGCATTTTTTTATGTTAGGCTCACAACTTGGGTATATTTTTTTCTTAAACTCATAATAGCTACAAGATAACTATTAAACATGCATACTCAGAATTGTCTGAGGAGTTTGTACTCATCTGTTCTGTAACTTAAATAATAAATAGAGAACATTTACACCTGGCTTCTTCCATAAGAATTTATGGATAAATCATGGTATCAGTTAATAGATCGGAACATAAATAAACGCAGGGGATAATGTAAGGTACATTGCCTATTTTAGCCTAAGATGGAAAATAAGGGTGCGCGCCGCCGCTTTTTAGAAAGTGCGGCGTGCACAAGAACCAAAATATTTTGCAGAATCTCCTCCCCCAAGCTGTCAAAATAGAGGCGCTGGAGAAAGGAGAACGTCACATCCCCTTGACCCTCCAATCACCTCGGGGTCTCATTTGATTGGAAGGCGGCAAGGGCTTTAATCTCAGACTAATTCAGTTGCTTTTGAAGTGAAAATTTCGGGCAGTTCTCTTCTCGGGCTGGGAGGAGTAGCGCGTGGAGCTGCGAGGGTAGGCAGAGCAGAGCGCGCAATGCCTGTGGTGTCACGCGCAGCACCGGATCGGCGATAGCCTCGCGCTGTGCGTCTTCCTTCCGCTACGAGCGAACGGATTATACGAGTTTGTCTTTATTTTCGGGTCGTTTTCGAAGAAGAAGTAGTTCTTGATGCATAGGACGAACGAAACGCCGACAGAATAAATGAGAATTGGGTCATGAGCACATCGCCCTCTGCTACTGCTCTAAGAAATAGCGATACCGATCTAGCCTGGGAAAGCTGCAGTTCTCGGAATAACAGCTCAACCATAAACAAGCCTTTTCTCAATCCCATCCCTCCAACGGACCCTTTACGGCAAGCCAAGCGACTTCCCATCAAGGTTCTGAAAATGCTGACGGCGCGCACGGGACACATTTTGCACCCGGAGTATCTCCAACCTTTACCGTCTACTCCGGTTAGTCCAATCGAGGTAAGAACATTTCCTTTCAAATAGATCTGAATCCATTATTGTTTTTGCGAAAATGATAGATCATCCCTGCTGATACACAAATGGCTTCTAGAATGCCTAACTCGTTAGAGACTAAAATAATACAGGTTGTACCTTTGCGTATTTCTTGTACATTTATAGTGATTTCACACGCTCCGTGTTCTGCCTGCTCATGCGGATATTTCCCCCTGACTGTATTCCGCGATGTCTAGCGCACTTCATTCTCCGACACAAGAATAAAACAAAACATGAGCTGTAGTAAAAGATATCAAGTTACCGTGTGTTTGTTGATGTGTATGTATTTAATTCAGATATAATATTTGGGTATTTACTCAACGGGTTCGTGTGTTTTTTTTTGTCTATTCTCACAGCTAGATGCAAAGAAAAGTCCGCTGGCTCTTCTTGCGCAGACGTGTTCTCAGATCGGTAAACCGGACCCTCCGCCTTCGTCTAAACTCTCCTCGGTCACATCAAACGGATCTAGCGAAAAAGAGACAAAGTCTGGTCCTTTAAAACTGAGCGACATCGGCGTGGACGATAAATCGAGCTTCAAGCCGTACTCCAAACCAGCAGATAAGAAGGATTCGTCCTCGGGGGTTTCTAGCGGGGAGAAGTCTGGTTTCCGTGTGCCGAGCGCCACCTGCCAGCCGTTCACCCCCGGCACGGGCAGCCCGAATTCCAGCACTTCTGCTTCCCCGATGCCGTCCGACGCCAAAGGAGAGAGGGACGAAAAGAAAGAAGCTGACTGTAATAAAACCTGCAGCACGGACGCCTCTGGAGCTACCGGTGTCAGCCACAGCAGGATAAGCGTAAGCTGTGGTGGAATTAACGTGGAGGTCAACCAGCACCAGGAGACCACGTCTGGATCCAAGGCCGCTACGTCGGAATCGTCTTCTTCGGTGTCTTCCGCTTCCTCGGCGGCGGTTCTGGGGTCTGGTCTTGTGGCACCCGTTTCTCCGTACAAACCGGGACAGACAGTTTTCCCTCTACCACCTGCCGGCATGACATACCCGGGAAGTTTAGCCGGGGCCTACGCGGGCTATCCTCAGCACTTCCTGCCCCACGGTGGAAGTCTGGTGAACGCGCAGCTCGCCAGCTCCCTTGGCGCAAGCAAAGCTGGATCGAGTCCCTTAGCCGGAGCTTCTCCACCGTCCATCATGTCTGCCAGCCTGTGTAGAGACCCGTACTGCTTGAGTTATCACTGTGCCAGTCACTTAGCGGGCGCGGCCGGTGCCTCGTGCACGCACGACTCAGCCGCCGCGGCCCTCAAGTCCGGATATCCGCTCATGTACCCGACACATCCTTTGCACGGCGTGCACTCCACGCCACCGTCTTTCGGCGGACACCCTTTGTATCCGTACGGCTTCATGCTCCCCAACGACCCGTTGCCTCACGTGTGCAACTGGGTGTCAGCAAACGGGCCGTGCGACAAGCGCTTCTCGTCCTCAGAGGAACTGCTTAACCACCTGCGGACGCACACAGCCTTCACCGGCGCCGAGAAGTTGATCTCGGGTTACCCGAGCTCGTCGTCCCTTGCCAGCGCTGCCGCCGCGGCCATGGCGTGCCACATGCACATGCCACCGTCCGGAGCGCCTGGGAGTCCCGGCACACTCGCGCTGAGGAGTCCGCATCACGCGCTCGGACTAAGCAGTCGCTATCACCCGTACTCTAAGAGCCCGTTGCCTACTCCCGGTGCCCCGGTGCCCGTTCCCGCCGCAACCGGTCCTTATTATTCTCCATATGCACTGTACGGCCAGAGACTCACTACAGCGTCAGCTCTCGGTTACCAGTGAAACGGACTCACACACCCTAAAATTTAGAGCTTATAAAGATTCAAATATAAAGACTTTTATATCAACGCACCACTGAAGGACTGGATCCGTGGACTCCACTGTATTTATTTATGTCAGCTTAAAGCGGACAATAACACAAAAGGAAAACTATTTGAGCAAACTCAGAAGTGCATTATGTTTAAATCTCAGTAGGTAAAAGTAAAACACATGTTAGAGTACTAATAAAATAGGGGTTCTTCAGTTCAACATTCATTTGAAATTGCTATGATTGTATTGTACGTTCTTATTTAATGTCTCATTGAAAAAGGAAATAATTTACATTTGCATGTTTGTTTTTTAAAACCCAAATTGTCCGCATAATTTTAAATTGCCGTTATTTTTCAGGCGTATACCATGGAGAGAGAATTGGTATTTTTTTGTATGTATTCTGGAAAAAAAATAAGAAACAATTCTGTTCCATAAATGTGTCCTCAGTATTCTTTAATCGTCGAATTCTATTTACATTACATATGTGGCTATCCAGATTTTTTATTTTATTTTTGTTTAATCAATCACACAAATTACTAAATGCATTCAAATTTTGTGTTACAAAATTTGCCATTCATCACATAAACACCGCAAACCACGATTAAATATAGCTTTAATATTTTATTATTAGATAAGTAAGATCTTGTACGACAAAAGAAGACTTTTTAGAATTTTCATCTCTTGATTGGTCATAAAAATGTAACAATTTCGGTTACAACAAACGAAGACTATTTTAAACAGATTCAAAGAATATTTCGACTCTTTAATGTCATTATTTTAAGCAGTATTTGTAAATATTAAGAAGAACAGCGCACGGGAGACTTAAACCCCCGTGTGTTATTGTGTTTCTAAAGGCGTGTAGCCTTAATCTTAAAGTTAATACGATGTTGCAGTAAAATATATTTATCTGAAAACTTGTTCACAATTACATATGGACATGAGTTTGAGAATTTATCCGAGTTTCTAGGTTATTAGTTATTTGTTACAACAACATGGAGTTCACTCCTCATAGCCAAGCTTGCCTTCGTCACATAAATAAAGTTATATATGATACAAATTCCGCCATAATAGCTTATTTCAGTAGTTAATTTGCCATATTTTTTATTCTAAAAATGGTTTAAGGCTTATGACATTTAATTTATTTATTAATTCTTCGAAAGGTCGGGCCTATATATTTTCTGCAGCATTTGCGATCGATATATACGTGTAATATAAAATATAAAAATGGGGAATCTTTTTTTTTTTTTTTTTTAATCTGTCGCATTTTTCAAGAAAGTGTTTTTCCTCGGTTGGGTGTCTACCTATGTTTCGGCGGAGTAAATAGTTGAAAGCTTTTTTTGTCGCTTTTTGATAATCGAATTACTTTAGCCAATTGACTTTTCTCAAATCGGAATAAATTCTCATCGATGTTTTATTAGGTCTTAAGAAGAAAAACTAAATTGTAAAACGCTCACCTGACAGAGTTAAGGCGTATGATTTGTATATACGTTTCAAGATAATTGTATAATTTTCCCAAACATAAACTTAAGGTAAAGCATAAATAATCACACATGTCAAAATGCATTTTTTCATTATTAATTATAAATTTCGGTGCGAAACAAACCTTTCCCTGCTAAACGTCGCGCTGTGCCGTTACCATTTTATTTATGTGCCTTTTTATTAATTTATTTCTCTTTCGGGTTTACTCGTGTTTCTCATCTGAATACTCCACATAACTCAAAATATTTAATAGTCATAAATAAAATAATCACCAGGACACAGTGGAAGAATATTATGGGATGTTAAGGTAGGCTTCAGCTCCAGATCGTGTACACTGGAAAAAGTCAAAGCGTTCACACACACACACACACACACGACCAGGAGGAAAACAGCAGTAACACTCAGGCAAGCTGCTTTATTACTAACACTAGCATGTGTAGGCAATTTGGTGAGTGCTTACAACGAATGTTTTCACATAAATACAACCTTTTTACTACTTCTGTTCTTTGCCCTATACCACCAGCCTGTAAAGGGCTATAGGTGTGCTCCAGTGTTTTCGTGTCCAAGTTTTTTTTATTTTTTTTTATACAAGATTAAATTTTATTCTGAGTCATTTTACTTCTAGGTCACTGTTATCCTATCGAACGATGAACTTTTCTAAATCATAAATACTTCGTGAATTTTTTACACCGAGCCTACACCAATATTAGGCAATGTATCACTATTACACTATAATGATGAATAGGCCTGAAGTACACCAAATATACATTATTAACTTATAGACTAATACGTCTATCTATTATAAACTTGTGATTTAATATAGCTCTGGTCTATTAAACAATTATTAAACACTTTAATTTATGCACATCAACAATTTAACACCACCCCTTCACAAAAAGTACACAAAAACACAGAGCAACTAGAGTATGTTCCAGAGGCCCACACAAGCTTTAAACTGATGTAATGACGGTGAAAGAGAGCAATTTCCATTTTTACCCACATCATGGTGGCTGTGTGGCGGTCCCCGATGGAAAGCCATTCATCATGTGCCCCTCCTCCCGGGCCTGTCATCAGAGGAGCTCCAAGGCACATGTGTGCATAAATTACCCTGCTTGTGCCTGCCTTCTACTTACTGTGGCTAAGGAGAATAAAGAGGAGCACAGAGCTGCATGGCTTAGTACCACACCATAACTTACCCTGCTGATCAGCTCTGCAATGAGCATGTTTATGTGGGAGATAAATAAAGAGGATACTATCCACTGTGCTTTTGTGTATAAAAAAGGCATGCTGCTGACACTTTGAAGAACGGTGCGTCTTTCATGCTAGCTTTCTGAAGAGGATATGGTGGTAAACCAAAACGAGTGTAAGGATGAGAGTATGGGGATTGAAGTTTACGGCTTATCTCAGTAGTGGGTCAAGGATTTTTTTTTTTGTAACTGAATGATTGTTCGACCCTTCAACTGTGTAAAAACAACACAAATAACATTTTACGCCTCAACCATATAACACCTATCAAACTCATAAAATTGTACTACCCATTAATTACTGTTGAAACAGTGTCATCTTTTGTTGAATGATCTTCCTTATATATGGTAACTGACTCAGTCTAATGCCTGGAGTGTTACAATAACTAATTACACTGGAGAAGATGAATAGTGGCTTGATGGGAGACTGTAAAGAGATTTCTCTCAAGGCTTTTCCTTATGCTGAAATGCAAGGCCTTACTTTGCTGAACTGGCTCTCGTTTTACCCTCGAGTGTCATGCTATTGTTTTAAGACCTGACATCATTAAGAGCTGAACCTGAGCAGACACCTAAATGTTAAGGGCTCTTCTAATCTTTTATAATTTAAGAGCACAGGATTACCACCAACATATATTTAATTACCAGGCATGTGACACATACGTGTGTCACATACGTGCCATGGTCTATGACGGCAAGCCTATGGATTTGAGGAGTAGCTATGTCAATATGTAAGTGGTAATAAACCGCTGAACTCTTAGACCAGATTCAGAGATCATTACGTTCCTTATTCAGGAAATTTTGATTTATGGGATTAAGAT
This sequence comes from Clarias laeviceps, assembly GCA_030014305.1. Lineage (NCBI taxonomy): Eukaryota > Metazoa > Chordata > Actinopteri > Siluriformes > Clariidae > Clarias > Clarias laeviceps. The sequence goes on from JAQMYJ010000039.1 coordinate 19,532,291, forward strand.
AATGGCACCAAATCCTTCTACTTTTGAATAAGAGGGCTTATTGTCAAAATCTTTCTCTTGAAAAAGATTACGAGAATTATGGTTTCATTGTTCAAGACTGTTTTTTTTTAATCACTTGATTAGGTCAAATCTAAATTTGATAATAATTTAAAACATGCATGCTCACACCAAAGCCAAATTATTTCCCCCTTCCCTTTTTTCAATGCAAGTACTTTCTCCTCCTACTAAAAAGGTATCCTGATTAAATGCAATGCAGCCATCTTAAACAGTGATTTATGGTGACACAGGAAGAGGAAATGTCCACAGCTTTTGTGATCGCAGTAATAGAGCTATAAACTAAATAGCATGAAACGAAGCAGTAGCCCTGTGATTTAATCAGCTCATAAACAGATCCATTGCATCAAGCAAATGACATTATTACCCATCTGAAGTAAATCTTGCTAATCCCAAGAGATAAAATCAACATCATCAATGGTCACATGTCATATTCATCAATGCTAAACTATCTCCTTTTGACAGATTAATCCCGGCCGAGGCTCCCAGAGAGGGCGGTAATGGAGACTCAAGCAAACAATTCATTCATTGAACACGGCAGCTCTGGTTAGCACTCAGAGCTTCTCTCTCTCTCTTTCTCTCTCTCGCTGTCTCAAGTTAACAATTCAAAGTGCTCAAGGTGAGATGGACCCAAAGAAAAATGGCTTCTGTGACAGCTTGTCATTCAAAGCTTTTACTTTGCTAGGCACCATCTTGCTCTGTAAGTGCATAATTGGGGTCATTTATGGCAGCCAAGTAGGGCTTTGCTATCATACCTCAATGCCTGTTTCATTTGCACTTTTTAGGTTTTGACAAAGAATATTTTATGGAAATGAGCACCATGTCTGAGAATACTTAATGGTCCTAGGTGCTTAGAGAGCTTGCTGATGACTTTGATGATGGCTGTTCAATGTAAATAGATGTCAGAGAAGATGTCAAAAATGGGTCCATACTACAGAGTAGTATGATCTTTGACATTCATTCGAAATGATCTAAATCTCAATCGAAAGAGTAGATAGTTGAATTTTGACCGGGTTATGACCCAGTACAATTAGACAGACAGTATAGGAAGATGCTGGATCTAGATTTACATACTACCTTTTCTTTAAGAGCAAACAATCCCTCTCAATCAATAAAAGGTTATTCTTATTGATCACTTTTAAGACATGATGGTGATCTCTCCTGGTGGATTTCAAGGATAACTCCACCACCATCTACAAATTTAACGAGGATGAAAATGATATAAATCATAAGCTATGTCCTTCACAGTCAGCGCATTTGAGCACGGTTGAACACTTATGGTAGCTTTTGGAGTGAAGTGTTAGCGCTCACCATCACCATGATCAAAACACCAATTGAGGTAATATCTGCTGGTTCCAGAATATGTGTTTTGGCAGATTTGTGGTGGTTCAACAACTCTTAGAGTTGATATTTCCTTCATATTTGATCCCTGTTTGTCTTCAAAGTAAAGTTAACTATAATATGTTCTCAAACAAACCAGCATTATGACTTTAGTCGTATTACACTGTTCTTGGTTAGGCTGAACAAATGTTAAGTTACATTACATTTACAGCATTTGGCAGATGCCTTTATCCAGAGCAACTTGCAGAAGTGCTTTGAAGTCTCTATCAATAAATACATCCCGATACTGGTTCACTAGGACACAGTCTGAGTGTACAATCAGTTACATATAAAAATATGTTACTTATTATTAAGTGCTGCCATCTTTAATATTGTAGTAAGTTATTTATATCAAGCTAAGTCATTACATTGTTTAATTGTATACATTCTGTTACATAGTAGTAGCTGTTTTTTTTAACATTCAGCTCTTCAAATCAGAACATTGGTAGTTGGTCTCTGTCTATTTTATTAAGAAACATTTAAAAAGCTATTTCTTTAAATAGAAGCATCATTTCAAAATATCATAAATTTTTTTTCTGCCTGGAAATTCATTACAGATTTTTTACATATAACTTTGTTCAAGCAGGGATGTATCTGCTTCCAGAGTTTGCGCATTACACTTAAATCATGCTGTCAATCTAGGTAACATTTTTTGAACGCACTTCTGATTATAATAAAATTACATGCCACACTCTCCGTGTGGTTGTTAAAGCATGTTCATGTTGCGATGAAAGTTCATTTTCTTGAGCAGACACTGAATAATATTAGCAGACACATTTCCTTTCAGAACAGATAGCATGACAGACCTAATGATGGACTGTCAACATGCCTCGCTGCTCATGCTAATATCAGAGATGTTGGCGAGGAATTGTGTTTTTGATCTCCTTATATCCGTACAGAATAAGAAATTAAACATATAACACTCATGTGATTGGTGACAGCTTTATTTGGCAACTCGATATGAGTAGAACTGTTACCAGGATCAGTGCTATACTGGAAACGGCAGTATGTTGGCAGCTGACCTGACTTCTGTAAAGCAGTGATCACTGCTATTCGCATTGTGTGTAAGTAGAACTTCTGATCTGATATATACACAGGCAGTGATGATGCTTAGATGTCTCCCATGTTGATCCAGAACATTTGTGGAGGCTGACAGATGCTGCTGAGCTCCAAAGCCAAACTAATGGAGCTGACCAAGAGACAAATGGGTCTAGGCAACGCAGCCTCAGGATATATGTGCCTCCCATTATTTTTATTGCTTTAATGTACTTCAGTGTTAACTGCAAAACAGGAGATCAAAATCACCTTGAACCCTGCTTTTCTTTTGCCCCATGGACAAAGAAGCAGAAGAGATAATAAGGAAATCCCTCTTACAAAACATGTGTACGGTGTAGGGGAAAATGTTTCCTCTCTGTTAATCTAATTGTAGGTGTTCTTTGTGTCGGGTAAGTGTGTGTGTGTGTCGGGGGGGATGTAAATTAATCTTAGTTCATAGCTCACGTTCACAAAAATGTCCAATCTCAACACTTTATATGCATGCTACACAATTTGAAGCTATCGATTACTGTTTCACTGAGTTCTATTTGTACAGTTGGGTGCATTATTTTTAATATATTGCCTTACAAGCACATTATTTGTTCTTATCAGATAAAAAAAAAATAATAATAATAATAAAAAAAAAAAAAAATATATATATATATATATATATATATATATATACACACACACACACACATAAGTAGCACCAACTGTCATTTTACATGCAGCTTCACTTCAGTCATAGTATATTTAACCACCTTGTAAGCAGTACATCAAAAAGAGTTTATTAAGACATACTTTGGAGAGCAGATCTCTATCCTCGATCACCTCCTGCAAGCATCGTCCTTACACCACACAGTTTATTTCCCTCAGCTGTCCTCGGGCCAACACCTGTGTCTCCTCCGAAAGCACTCTTATCCTGACAGTCTGTGTGGAACATCTCCCCTTGGCCTAGACACATCTGGTGGGAGACCACAGCTGCAAGAGTGCCTTCATACACACATCCATCATTCACTTTTAGACATCAGCAGGCATACACGACACACACTCACAAAAAGGACAAAGTTATTATATACATACATACACATATGTTCTATCTATCTATCTATCTCTCTCTCTCTCTCTCTCTCTCTCTATATATATATATATATATATATATATATATATATATATACCCCTGTTCTGTCTTCTTCAGCATAGTTGTATAGACATAGTGTGCAAGTATAATGGACAAGACGCAACTCAAAATTGATATAAGTTTAAAATATGCTCTTTTCCTCCTTATTATCTTTCATAATTGTTTAATTAATCAAAGTGGCATTACTACTTAGAAACACAGAAAGAGCAGCTAGTTAATAGATGATGCATCATCTTTAGCACCCCCTATAGGTATTTCCAAGAATCCATCCATCCTTTACCTATACCACTTATTCTGGGTAGGCTCCCAGGAAGGAAATTAAGGAGACAAGGTGGGGTACACCCTGGATGGGGTGCCAACCTATCACGTGGCACAATCACACACACACACACACACACACACATATACTACTGGAATTTTGGAAATGGTGGCTTAGGGCAGTCAACCTCCTGTGTCTTTCTTTGAACTGTGGGAGGACAACAGGACTGAAGGCGAGATTCAAACCTCGTACTATTGAAGAGCAAGACAGAGTTAACCCCTAAGCCACCATTCTGCCTATTTTCAACAACCCTGTAATAAAAACCTTGTTCATGTTCTGGATATGACTGTACATTGAGATACACCTTTACAAAATGCATCTGTGCATTCAACCATCATGATGCACCTTAATCTAGGAAAATAGAGATGTGCATATTTTACATGGAATTTCAAACCTTGTCAATCATAAACCATGTGTCTAATGTTATTATTTAGCATTTTCTGCCGCACAGGCTCGAAACACGTCCAACGACAAGTTCCTATTTTCACAAGAATCCTATTTCCCTTTTGGGAGGATGAGTAAGATTGATGTGCTGTCAGTCCTATCCAGTGCATGATGGCATGCTGTCGTGTTGAAGCGCTGACATGCTACAAGAATAAATCAGAGAATTTTTTAAGAGTAATATGTGTATAGTTTTCCTCAAAGGGAATTCTGTTTGGCACTCTAGGATGTCTGGTTCACTGCTTACAGTATATACCGAAATGTTGATTTTTAATAAAGTTTCTGCTGTCTTCATGCCAAATGTATTCTGCCCAGGTTTTAGACTTCACATGGGTAAAAGAAAACATATATTTTGGTTTCAATTTACAATCACAACCTTTACCTTTCATTTTTCTGATTTGTTTTTCAGATAACGGCATGGCCCGAGCATGACAAACCCGTTCTGTAGTAAAAGCCATCATCGAGAAGCACTTTAAAGAAGATCATTCATAATTAGTCTTGACAAATGGCTTGTTTCATTACTGTACAATCCAGCCCTGCCTCTGGCTTTGGCGTGCTATGCTCTTAACGTAGTCTGTATGCCCTGTATACATTTTTCATTAAATATATGTGATGAATGAGACATACACTGCAATTTGCTATGTACTACTAAATAATTTACCAGCTTGTTTGTTTTCAGGGCCCAAAAATGTTTGCTCTTGAGTGTGTTGTATGTTAAAACGTCCTGCAGGCGAGGCCAGGGTGAGGAGGTGGACTTCAGCGGTGATTAATAATCGACCTCATAAACAAGCCGTACATAAGACTTTGACCACAAAGGACCAAAGCAAGTTACATGCATGAGATATGTCTGATGTAAAACACACACATGCACATCCACACACACATTTGTATTACTATCCTTTTGAAGAACCTCCATTGATAAAATCTTTAATGCAGCTAATTATTAATGCAGCTATGCATACACAAAAATATGACTAGGGAAAATATTTGGGATCTTCTTTTTTTTTTTCCTCATCACAAGGTGAAAATTATTTGTGGGGACATTTAGTCCCAACCAAGATATAAACACACACACATACACACACACAGTGTTTTAATATTTGATGCATGATTTACCTTCAGTGTTCATAAGGGAGCAGTATGATAAAATATGAATAGACCTGTTTGCTGCGAATGTTTGTTTTTGTCAGTCTAAACGGCAGTTCAAAGAAATATAGGGTCACCCTGCTGTAGGAGTCCACTCTTTTGTTAGCAAACACAGCGGTTTTATATTATTCATTACCAGGTAATTTATACTCTGTTTTATGGACACCGCCAATCAAAAGCCATTGTTGTATTGTGCCATATATTCCGAGCTAATATTTAACCTCTCTGGCAGGGATATGAAGAATGGCTTGCAGTAACAGGTGAAGTGAATCACTAGGTGATCATGAACACATTAGTCACTCGAAAACACACACCTGCTGGCCTGCTCTTTCCATGTTTCTTCTCACCACGACTTTATGTACAGCATACCTTCCTTATTGCTAGGATTATGGGAGACGCGGATGTGTTTTATTACATGATCTATTACAGGCGAAACAGAATGACTTTTTATACACTCTGTATATAAAAGCATCCTGAAAGTATAGGGATAGCAAAGGCCAAGTCGCTGTGTTTTTTTTTTCTTTCCTTTTTTTTTTCGCTGTACACGAAAGACATTTGGTTTTGAGATCAAAAAGTGAATATGAGACATTAGATCAGAATTTCAGCTTTTATTTCCTGATATATCTGCAGTGCTGTGCAAAAAAGAGCCACCCCTCATTTCCTCATATTTTGCTCCCCATGAGCAAGCCTTTCTTGTATTTATTTTAAAATGCAGTCTTGAGAAATGGTTCTCCAGGCTCCCTGAAGGACTTTTTTTTGGCTCTCATTTTGGCAAGTTTTCAGTCCAGTCCCTGTACCTGACTAGTTTTAGAGCAATATGATTTGTTTGTTAACCCACACAGTGACCTATGAATCATTTAATCACAAAAATCATCTAAAGGCATGAACCAGTGAGAAGCAGGTGCAGATGATGACAGATGATCAAGCCGGTGATTAATATACTGGTGATGCTGAATGCTGAGTGGGTGGAACAGACGAGAGGGAAAATGAGATTGCTGCTGTAGTTGTTTAATAAACAACTAATTTTTAAATTGTATTTTTAAAAAGTTCAAGGTTACAGAAGGAAGACAGCTGGCTGAAGCACTGCTGGTTCCAGGTGTACGAGGTAGAGGGGGAATGCCAGAAGGGAGGGGTAGCACGGCCCCTGGCATACTTCCTGGTAAAAGGGGGTTTTCTATACTATCACACCAGCAGAAGAGGTAAGCCCCGCGATCTCCTGGTGGTACCCCAGGGAAAGCAATTTCCCTCTGGGATTAATAAAGTTCTTTGAATCTTGAATCTTGAAAGGTCAACACCGTAATGCACCTAGCTCACTCGCATCCCCTCGGCGGTCACCTCGGCACACAAAATACAATAAAAAAAATTCGCAATTGTTTTCACTGGCCCGGATTAGACGCTGAAATAAATTTTTTTTGTCAAAGGTGCCCTGAGTGCCAGAGAAGAGTCGCCAAAGAAACCGGCGCCAACCCCCCTCATCCCATTACCCATAATAGGAGTACCGTTCGAACGTATCGATATGGATCTCGTCGGCCCGCGCCCGAAATCAGCATGTGGACATGAATATATCCTGGTAATCATGGATTATGCCACGAGATATCTGGAAGCCGTGCCCTTACGTAAAGCTACCTCGAAGAACATTGCTCACGAACTGGTACTCCTTTTCAGTAGGGTGGAGTTACCAAAGGATCTACTCACCGACCAAGGTACGCCAAATTAATAAATTTTTTTCCAAATTAATGTGTGATGTGTGTCGGCTGTTACAGGTAAAGTGGTTCCGCGCCTCAGTATACCATTCGCAAACAGATGGGTTAGTGGAGAGCTTAAATCAAACACTTAAGAAGATGCTGCGGTGAGTGGCGGATGAGAGCGCGCAGAACTGGGATCAACTCCTCCCCTATGTGCTCTTCGCGGTCAGGGAAACACCACAAGCCTCCACCTGGTTCACCCCGTTTGAACTTCTGTTCGGGAGGAGGCAGGGGAAGAACAGCCCTTCCCATTTTGCTCCGTCATCGAGTATATACGGGACGTGCAGGAGAAAATTCACCGCGTGATGCCCATCGTATGTCAGCATATGGAAAAAGCCCAGTCCGAACAACGGAGATCATACAACAGACTGGCACAGACGCGCAGGTTTGTACCCAGCGAACGAGTTCTCCTTCTGGTGCCCAGTGCTAACTCCAAGTTCCTGGCCCACTGGCAGGGTCCCTTCACAGTTACGGAAAAAGTCAGGCCGGTGTACTACAGACTACAACAGCCGGGTAAGCGAAAACCGCGAAAAATAATCGAAAGTAAGCGAAAATAATCGACCAACACCAGGACGTCTTTTCCCTGAAACTGGGGCTCACACACATATCACAGCATGACATCAAACCCCCCCAGCACGGTAATACCCCAGCGCACCTACAGAGTTCCGGAATCCTGCCGCCAGGCGATCGAAACCGAGGTGGACAAGATGTTACGGGCAGGGATAATCAAGGAGTCAATGAGCCAGGTCCAGCCTGATCATGGTGGTACCCAAACCCGATGCATCCCTACATCTCTGTAATGACTTCATTGCCGCGGGTGGATGAGCTCATGGAGCGGCTGGGAAAAGCCCGCTTTGTGTCAACCCTCGACCTGACAAAAGGGTACTGTCAAGTGGCCCTGACCCCAGAGGCTAGAGAAAAAACAGCATTCAGCACGGAAAAGGGCCACTGGCAATATCGAGTTCTCCCCTTCTGCTTACACGGAGCCCCAGCCACATTGGACATAGTGCTCTGGAAACACCACTCCTACGCCGCAGCATGTCTAGATGATGTCATCATTCACTCGGGCAGCTGGGACGACCATGTCTTTCATCTCCAACAAGTGCTCGGGGAACTCAGAAAAGCCGGTCTAACAGCGAATCCGAACAAGTGCCACCTCGGTTTAAAGGAGGCTCAGTACCTACATTGGACGAGGACTACTTAAGCCACAGAAAAGAAAGGTAGAAGCAGAAAACAATTATCCGCAACTCAAAACAAAGAAACAGGTGCGCGCATTTCTGTAGTTAGCTGGGTATTACCGACGGTCCGTGCCTAACTTTTCATCTCTCTCAGCCCCGCTTTCAGATCTACTTCGGAAGGGACAGCCTGAGAAAATAAAGTGGTCGGGAGAGACAGAGAGTGCGTTCTGTCTCCTGAAGGCCCACCTCATCAGCTCCCCCATCCTCCGTAACGCGGATTTTAATAAGCAGTTCATCCTTCACACAGACGCCTCGGTAATAAGCCTCGGGGCATTGTTGTCTCAAGTATTCGATGGAGCAGAACATCCAGTTTCGTACGTGAGTAAGAGGACCTCACCGGCGGAATGGAAGTATGCAGCCGTGGAGCGCAAGGCCCTCACCATCAAATGGGCAATAAACGAATTAAGGTATTACCTGACAAGGCGACATTTCATTTTGATCACAGACCATGCCCCCCTGCAGTGGATGGCGTGGGCAAAAGATACCAATCCCTGCATCACGCGCTGGTTTCTGTCACTACAGGACCATTCCTTCTGCATCCAACACAGAGCCAGAGCGCTACACGGCAATGCAGACAGACTTTCAAGGAGCCATGCCCTACTTTCAGAAAACAGGGGGTGCTCAAAGCTGGAACGGGGTGGGGGGGCGGTACTGTCATGGCGGACCGCACAATCACTACGTGTACTGCACAGCTCCGCGCCCCCAGTGGACAAAGTTCAAGTTCACGGCCAGGAAAAGGGTGGGGCGCCGTAATCAGACACAGCCGGTTTCCTATTCCCACTCACTCACCCGCCCGAGCACCTCATCGCTGAAGCACGTATCTCCCCTGCGTTATTCACTGTGTGTGTGTGTGGATTTTTGCACGAGTTTGTAAAATAAATCTCCTGTAGTTCACCACTACAATCTGCTGTCTGCCCTCTTCTCTCTGTGTTGCAGCCCCGACGCTACATAGCTTTACAGTCTCTTTATGTACTTTGCAGCCAGTAAACCATTTGTTCCCATTTCTTTAATGTAATCTACATCATTTAATTTTATTTACTATTTAAGGTGAGGAAATGAGGTTGGTTCAAGACTTTTACACAGCACCATAGATGTGTTTAACAGCGTTGCCTATGGCACCTTCCGTTTAAACCCACACATTTTTTAAGTGACTAAAAATATTGGAACATGTAAATTGTTGACGATGTGGCCTGTTAGATTGATTGTTTGAACAATTACTAGTTAGGTCTCCTCCTGGTTTGATCCCCTGGTATCCCCTGGGAATACTGCCTCAGTAGATAAACCAACCAGATAAACCAACATGAAGACTAGAGATCTGTCTATGTGTGAAAAATGTGCAAGTTTGAAAAAAAAATTGAAAAAAGAGAAAGCCACCGCACAACCTTTACTCATAGACAATATAACATATGGGAATGTGCTGAAAAAGAAAAGAAACTGCTGGTGCTCTACCCACCCACCATTAAACAGGCCAGCCAAAGAAAAGAACAGCAGTTGAATAGAGAATCATTGTGAGAGCTGTGAAGAAAACCTCAAAAACAACAGTCAGTGACATCACCAATAACCTTCATAGGTCGGGGGTAAAGATATCACAATCCAACATTTAAATCTTTAAGAGCAGTAAATATAATAAGATGCAAACCACTCATCAGCAGGAAACTGAAGACTAGATTGCAAGAAATACATGAAACACAAAAGTCCTGGGACCAAGATTTAACCTCTACCAGAGTGAGGGAAAGGCCAAAGTGTGGAGAAGGAAACTCAATGGTCAACCATGATGGAGGAACCATCATGGCTTAGGCTTGCATGGCTGTTTATGTAACTCATAATATTGTGATCAGATTTAACTCAGAAGAACTTCTACAGAAAATGGAATCACCAGACTTTAACCCTATTGCACATGCATTTCACTGTTCCAATACTTTTGCTTACCTAAATAGTCAGCCCCAAATGTGGAAGTATTTATGAGAAAATAAAAGCTGTGATTCTGCTTTCTCATCTTATATTCATCCTTCATTCAGTCCTTGCATTTCCAATTCTTTCAGAGGGTATTGTGTGACAGTCTAGTGTGATATACAGTACATACATACATACATACATACAGTACAGGTATGAAAATACCTACATGTGTCCCGCATTGATCTGTGTATTTGTGAAACCTGAGAAATGCTTCTAAGCTCCAAAACCAAACTAATGGAGCTGACCAAGAGACAAATGGGTCTTGGCAACGCAGCCTCAGGAAATATGTGCCTCACATTATTTTTTATTGCTTTAATGTATTTTAGTGTTAACTGCAAAACAGGAGATTAAAATCACCTTCAGTCCTACTTCTTTCTTGCCCTACAGACAAACAACCAGTAATAATAACAACAGATACACCACAACAGTGTTTTGCATAAAAATAAAAGAATGACCTGAATTACAAACTGTCAGTGATGTACCGATATGAAGCAAATGTGTAATGTGCAGTGATGTAGTTACAAGATAATTCCTAGTCTGTAAAGTTGAAGTTATAAAACTGTAAGGCATTCATGGACACATCAGGAGGAGTGATAAAGCTTACATTAATGTTATTATACAACGGTTAGTGCTGACCAAGTAATCTGATATAGAGCACAACAGCACTGCGATGTTTAACTATATGTATCACTCTGCGTCACAGATGTTCTAACGATCCATAATTACACTAACTGTCGGTTGCCAGTATGGATGAAAGTGCGTTGGAACGGTGCTGAGGAGAGCAGTCACCTGACAAATCTTGGAAGCACTCTCATCTGATAATGTTATGTCATCTTCTTCGTATTTGCTTCTACATCTGTTTTTTCGAAATCCCACTGAACCGTCCATGCTGTTTTGATCATGGCTGAAATAAGCAGCAAACCTAACAAATTTCTAACACAAGGCTGAATCTCAAATCCCTCACTAACCCATGATCATGGGAAGTACATAGCACACCAGCTGTCCATTTGACGCTATTTGGGATTCAAAACCGGAACCCCAGAAGTTACAGTAGCTGATATTCTAAAGTCAAATAAGTGGAAATATTTCATCGTAGTTAATTACGCTGCCTGTCGGTTGCTGACTGTCAGTCACTAACTGCTAGTTCAACTCTAGTTCAATCAAGCATGGAAGGATATGTGTTGGTGGATCAGAATAACTGGACAAACAAATCATAATCTGCTGATAATGAACAGTGTTTCTGGAATTGTATAAAAGTAATATTATCCTTGATTTTTTGCTTTTGTACTGGATATCAGGACAGCTGAGACATCTTTTGCACTCTGTCTGTATTCTCATGTCTACAGCCAAGCTGATATTCATTACAACAATACTCCCTCTCCTGTGACCTTGTTTAATTAAATGCATTGAATAAAGCACATAGACATAACTGCATAAACATATAGTTGAATGTGACTGGCATCTAAACAAACCAAACCTGCAAGATGTAAATAGACACCCATATTTTATGATAAATTGCATGGATGATACAATTGGATTGTAATGGTGTCTATTTGTTCTTTACATGTGTATTTAGTGACATATAAGGCTAATTGTTCCTGCATTTAGGAGATACTCACACTACACTATACTGACTGTATGATGGGACCACACGTGAATGTGACCACAGTCATCATCACATGACTACATCCCCAATTGGTAAAGGAAGGCTTTGTCACTTTTAACAACAGTTGTTTGACATGAAGCCTAATGATAAAAACTGTAGATGAAAGCATATCTAATGTGACCATGAGCTAATTCGTGTTCCACCTCGAAGAGTCAGCCGGGATTTCACTCACAGTGACTCAGTTCATCCTGGTCTGTGTTTGCTTTGTTATTAATGGTGCATGCTGGGCCTGTTCACACAGACTGCCCACTTTTTCTGTCATTAAATATCATCAGCCTCCTGACACTAATATACTCCAACACCAAACATGTTCTGGTTCAACTTGCATTAAAGTGGTTCATAATCAAGTCACACTTGTGTTGATATGGGCTATGTACATAAATTCTATCGGCTAGAGATCTCTAAACAATGGTTGCATGGATCATATGGTTTCTGGTGGCTCTTGAGTCTAAATTTAAATTCGCTAACCATGTGTTTTTTCATAGGCGATTGAGCCAATAAGGGGATCTTTTACTATAAAAAAGTGTCATTTACAAGCAGTCATGCTGAGAAAAGGCCACAAACAGTGTGCTTGTTAATAGTTCTTATCCACAGGGCTCCAGATGCTTCTCAATGAACACAACCAGTACACGCTTTGGAAAGAGATGTCACTTAAGTGAGTTAAGTCCAGTTCCAGCTGTGTATCTATATTTAACCACTTCTGACTTTTTCCTTCAAGATCCCACTTCAGGTCAAAAGACATTTCATACTAATTATACCGAGATATACCCTGTTAATGAGTCACTCTTTTATATTCATTAAAGATCATTGAAGGTCTGAGCATGTTTGTATATACCAATTACAATTGCTGTCAATCATCCTCCAGTCTTCAGCTTAAGCATAATTTATCCCACGGTGCTGTTGAACATGTGAATCATAAGGTGTGGATTCATTTTCTGTAACAGCTCTGACAGTAGCTTCATACAAGAAATTATTGGTATGTTAGTATGTTGCTTGTTATATTATACACAGGGACGTATATGGCAAATACACCTTTTAATGCCAGGGGAGAACAGGCCCATGTGGTGTCTGGCACTGGGACACTAGTGGTGGATCCTTTGGGTGCTGTGTGTTGCGGGGCGGGGGCGTCCATGGATCGGATTGATGCAGCAGGTTCTGGTGCACTAGGTGTCCTGATAACTTTCTATCATGGCCAGCATTAACTCTTTTTTGCAATTTGGACTATGTTGGCTTCTCCAGGATCGGACCTTCAGTCCCCACTGGCATACACAAGCCTTAGGTGTTCATGATCCTCTCATGAGTTAACTGGTATATAATTGATAATCATAACGTTATTAAATTCTCCTGGTGGTGGTGTTAATATTGTGGCTGATCAGTGTATACCATATAATCTAAGCCTAATAAGCCAGTTAAAAAAAAACTTTTGTTGTTGCTGATGTTTAATGAGGAAACCATACTGAATAAATTAATGAAGTGGAATATGTGAATAGGTGACATTTCTGTAAAATTTCCTGAATATAGTACTGATATTCTAGCACTTACACTGAAATGGCACAGGCTTGAGGTTCATTCTACAGTATATTCTATTGCAGGTTTGATGTATAACGCTGTCAATGCAAACCAGAATTGTTAAATTATGAATTATAGTTGCCGAGAGTGCCACTAATATAACAAGCTACAACTGTTTCTTATGCAAAATATTTAGTCTGATTTAACAATCTGACTATTCCTGACAAGGTTATCAAAAAACAATCTATTTGCTCATTTGTCACTAGGTCAACAAAAACACAGGAAAGACACATACTTACATCACATTTTGTCATTATAAGACTGTAGCCAAAGGGTGTAATACATATTTAATGATATGCAAAGCATGGCAATGATGCATGTCTTTCATGCAAGCAGCTAAATGCTTTCCACTAAGACCCACCTTCATCAGTAAAGTAGTGTACTTAGGAGGGTGATTATTCTTATAACCTATATTATTCTGCATGAGGTGCAGCTTTAGTTCTACAAAAAAAAAACTTTCAATGTTATCTACAAACTGCATCAAGTTTTCCTGAGTCATATACTATTATATCCTAATATTTGAAATGCAGATCATTTTCTTTTGATTAATCAAAACACCACAAAGGTGGATGTCAAGGAGCTGACTGCTTTTATACGAGCCAAGTGAAAACGGCCGACCACCTTTTGTCTGGAAATCAATACATCCTTGTTGATGTCAAGATAACTAAAATCAAGACTAATTGATAATTGAAATGGTGCACTTGTGCACTATAAATCCATGTAGCTGCCTTGTTGCCCTCAACCCATGTTTTGACATTTGCTCTATATCCATACTCCAAATGTATTTGACTCACAAGCTGTGGCCCAGAGGCAAGACTGTTGTTCACCAAATGGATCAGTTCGGGAAAGTTGCTCTCATGATGTAATTGCTTTCTGTTTCATAAAGAGGATTTATTGAAAATCAGACCCCAGGTTATGGGCTGTCAATGACAGCAGGAGAAAAATCCTGAATTTACTGTATGCTTTTACAGCCAGATTTCTGAAATAATTGTTGCAAGACAAGACGGTAAGTTAGTGGTTATAAACCTGTCCTCTATATAAATTACCTAATCAAGAGATCCTGGCGGTAATATAAATTGGGGTAGTCATTCGTCTTCCATGGCCTGTATGTGCATATAAACCCACAACGACAGTCATATACTTCAGTGGAAAGCAGACCTGCATCACTGTTTACAGAGTTCAGAGGGAAAATGGATGACTTCTTGCATGCTCAATCAACTGTGAAATGTACATTTAATCATCCTGAGAAAGCCCCTCGGTTTATTTGTGTTGCAGCAGGGATTTACATTTCCAAACATCCCCCATATTAATCATTACTTCATCACTTCCCCTGTGTGACAAGGCGAATAAACTCCTCAGTGTGTGAGGCCTGAATGTGTGCTTAATCACACCCAGGAAAAAAAACATGCTGAACTTTTATTCACTTCACCCTTCACTCAGACCGGCAGAAATACGGCATTATGCAGACAGAGCCCGCACGTTCGGCATTCATTCTTGATTTTTCTTTAAGCGGCACTTTTTTGAAATATCCCTCCATAAGAGATGCCAAACAACAATCATTCTTTTCAGATGGAAATGTTTTAATGGGAGGAGGTCTGTTCTCTCACTGGGACTGGTGTCACCTGGACGTTCCTCTCAGAAGGTGAATGATGGATGACTTCCGAAACACATGAAACAGGAGGTGAGAAAAAAGGAGAGCTTTCACTCGAGGTGTGTAAGAACTATATATCTACCCGAGAACTTCTCACCGTGTTTGGAAAATAAGTCAGAAGCTCATATTGAGAAGAAGACAAGGTGAAATTGAGTGATCTGTCCTGCGGTGACAACCACCCCAAACAGCTATTGACACGTACCATTGACACCACAACTAGATCATGAGCGATTTTCGAGGCAGACCTGTTTTACATATTGCACTTTGCTCGTTATAATGATTTGCAGAACATCTTGCCATCAACAATGAATTCTTCAGAAGTGTATGAAATGTAACTTTGTCACCCCGGATAAAGTACATGCTACACTTGCCAGTTTAAACAAGATTAATGGGTCACTCAGACATTTACATCCTCATACATTTTTATGAATGCACTATGAAGTGAATTTGATGTATCAGTAACAAGATAAATGATGGGTAAAAAAGCTTTGGCAGTTTCAACTTTAAAATAATCTTTCATTTGATGTTTTTTTTTTGTGTTTTCTTTGTTTTGTTTTTTTTACCTCTATGAGAAGTTCAGGAACTCTTTGACATGCCAGAGCTATTCGCCAGGAAGGCCTGTCAGGCTATTTGGTGTGTTTGTGTGTTGTGTCAGACACACCTTAACCTCAGACTGACATTTCATGTGTATTTTAGCACTGATTGGCAATCACATTCTCAGCAGAACCACAAGAACATTTTTCTCTCCTCAGTCACTCAATAAATTGCCAAAATCTACATTATGCACAAGCATGAAAAGCAGCTGAAAGCTTCTCTTTGCAGTTGCCAGACCTGCTCATGAATTTCTGGAGAATGAAACATGTGTTTTGGCCAGGCATCTCAGCTGAGAAGGGATTGGGAAACAGAGTCAGTGGCAGGAAATACTCTCTGTCATAGAATGATCAGGAATGGTAAATTGATCTGTCAGAGCCCTCCGAGTGATTGAAGCCGGGAAGACTTGGCCTCTCTGCTGTAATAGATTTACAACTTGCACTAGAGGTAAGTTCAGAAAAATTCCAGGCGATGGATTTATCTGCAGCAGACAGGTAGACAGAGAGTTTTCCTCATCTCGATTTCGGATTAAAAATGTGTAGGTCGGGACTTCAGGAGACGGATTCCTTTTGGAAGCCTCCGTCTCAGTGCCATCATCAGCATAGACAGGCTTGTGCCTTGTGGGTCACGCACAGGAAGCCATGCCAACACTGCCCACTGATGGGTTCTGAGGTGCATGAATTAATTCATTTATCCCAAACTTATTTATACCCCCATCTTTTTACTTCTAACACATACAGAGCAAGCGTACTCATGCTGAGGAATGTCTTTGGCTCTGGCTGGGTTACTGTGCAGTATCACAAAATCCTAGCTGCCTGTATGACGTGACATTTTGAATGGAGTTCCACGCAGACAAATGCACCCGAATGCATGCATGTGTGTAAGCTTTGTTTAAGGGGTGAAATCATCTTTTGTGGAGAAGGATTTAGGGAAAAGACCAACAGGGAGCTGAACAGTGGGCCCTTGTCTGTCAACCCCATGACAAGGTCTTTCATTTCCAGCCTAATGGCCAAGAAAGGCAACGCCAGGCCACGCTCAAACCCTTCACGGAAAACAAAACTTTTGTTTCCAAATGTCTTGGATGGAGCTAACCGCTCCAGACTCCTATGATTAATGACTCATGGCCACATTGTGTGGAAGCTGCTAATTAACTGCAGACTGATTAAAGACATGTAAACTTTGCTGATAACCTGCATTTTCTCTCCCCCTCTTGATCCCGCTCCCTCTCTTTCCCACTCATTTTCTCTCTCACACAAACTTGGCATGTGGAAGCTCTTACTGCCAAAGTGGTTAGAAGCAGACCAAAGCTGAGTATGATGAATGTACTCTCCAACAGGCATATACAGGCTCTAATTTAGAACTATTTAGTGTGTGACATATGGACATGGTCTTCTTGCTTTTACTTTATTCATACTTTTGGTTTATAATACATAGTTTTTTTGTCATCGTTGTTTTCTGTTTGTTTCTTTTTCATTATAAATGTTAAAATTATAAATATAATCGCAACTACTGCACAAGCTGCGACTTTGTCAAAACAGCTTACTGCTCGATGTGTGCTAGTTAAAGTCAGTGTCGGATTGCACAAATACCTCGGTCATCAGGTACAAAGTTACAAATAGTCTGGAAATCTGTCATCAGCTGTCACTTAAGTAACTGATGGGAATGACACATTTATTTGGCATGAGCACAAAGATACATTCCAGTGACTGATTATCTATCAACTTGTCATGTCTGTAAGTGACTAATAATTAGTTAGCTTTTTAAACACACTGCATGAGACAAGTCTGTTTTGTTTTTTTGTTTTTAAATAAAAACACATCTGGAATTCAAATCAGTCATCATATTTCTCATTCTTTTTCCTTTAAATACTCTTCTATACAAGTGGTGAGAAAGTAAAAGAAACTATTGGTCCAAATGTAACAGTGATCTTGCTGCTAAGAAAGATCTTCACCATTATACTATCTGCATGGGTGCGGCAAGTCTGCCTCAGGGACTTAATCAAATAACCAAATCTGGGCCAAGTGAAGAATAGGCTGAGAAATTCATGTATCCGTGAGGTGAAAACAGGAGTAGACGGAGAGAGGGAAGGAAAGAAAGAGAGAGAGAGGTATAGGGTGACAAGAGTTCTTCCCACTTCACTCAGGTCAGCCAGTGTAGAGGGTCTTGTGATCAGCCTGGGGCACCTCCTCCTCTCCTCTCCTATAATTAGGGTGGTTAACATACTGCCATGTATGCAGACATGTTGACTGGGAACTTAATCAAGTTACTATTGAGTTCTTCTCGCCTCTTGCCCTGGGTGACGGTTTTAGTTGCAGAGTTATAGCTGTGACCTATAAGAGGAAATTAGCCATGGACACAAGTTTGTTCTTTTCCTCCATTCATGTATAAAAACATTTAGCAAATTGGTGACAAGGATGAAAAATAGAAGGAAACAAAATTGTTCTACATTAGTATAAAAGATGAAAAATGTAGGAAGGGCACATAGTGGTAGGGCATGTTTTCTGTGGGTTGGCAGTCCATTAGGTGTGAGAGACATTTCACTTACCTAAGTCAAATATAAGAATCAAGTATTCATTAATATAAGGAGGGGGCTGCTGAATCAAACCTACCATCTGGTTAAAGCGACAGAATAATCTACAACTCATGATTAGGTCTAAGGAGTGGAATTTCACTTTAATCTTTTTCAGGGTTTGAAATTTCCATCTGCACAGTACGGCACATCATTTTTCTTCAAGACAAATGCGCTGTTTTTCATGTTCCAAAATTAGATCAGAAGAGAACGATTAATCATGTCATGGCCTGGGAAAGGAAACAAAGATCTGATTTTCCTTCTCTCTCTCTCTCTCTCTCCTCCCTCTCTGTTCCTTGTTCCCTCTCCAGCTTCAGCCTGTGGTGCATGCTCCTTCCATTTTTGCCCCTCTGAGTTGTCATGGCTTTCCTTTTCGTTCAAGCTGACTTCAAAGATAAGATACGTGGGCCAAGGTGATTAATATGAAATGACAACGTGTCTTCAATTAGCCTGGTCATTTCTTCCTTCTCTCCGAGCCCCTAGCACCCAACAGCAGATGGTGACCTGTTTGTATGTGACACCATAACCAAATCTAAACTCAAGGAAAGCAAGTCACCGGGGCTGCAAATTAGTGCGACCACACAACTGTCAGGTGCTGGCCTCCTCTGACAGTTGTAGCCCATTACAGGGACATTGATGTTTTCGCAGTGTGACAAAAAGGAATCCTTTTTTTCTGTACCAGAAGAACTGTCTGTCAGCTGGCTCTCAAGTCATAACAAATCACTGGCACTCAGCTGAGGCAGAACACTCTGCGCGTCAGGGGGAAGATAAATGACCTGCAGGCCTTTGAAGTGCTTTGGCAGTTCAGATGGGTCCGCAGCGCTGACAGAGAAATATACACAACAGCGCAACCAATAATGAGAACATTAAACATTCCTGCCTCCTGACAGGCTGACAGGATTGCCTGGCCTGACATCAATCATCTTCTGAGGCTTAACCTTGACAATTAGTCTCCTCACTGATATTGGGCCTAACTCCACCCAGCACCTCTCCCATCCCGAACACCATTTCGCACACATGTGCTCCAAAAAAAATAAAAATCCAGTGGATACAATAATCTGTTCTGTTTTTATACAGACTCTCTACTGCACAAAAAGTTTGATGTGTGAATAAGACTTCCATCAGACCGTTGCGTGTAATTAAAAATCTGATCTCCATAAGTTTTACATTTATCATTATTTTCACTCCTTATTTAGCCAGCCAGTTTCCTTTTCACAGCAGGAGAAAAACTGGTGTCTCCGAGCAATACGCAACAAGGCAAATATAAAGTCATTAGCCTGAGAAAATATGTAGATGCCTAAGCACTGAAATCAGACGTGCGCCCTGCATATATTTTAGATCTCTGAATATGGGCATTAATGATGCCCTTCAGGCATTTTGGAACCATATAAATATTTCCATTTGAGACACCCTTCACATTTCAGTGCTAGTGATTCAAAAGAAGGGGGCGCCGGCAGGCAAAGCTGCAAAACATAATGTGTCACGGGTCCTAATAACTCTGCTTAACAAGACTTCATGCATTACAGACTCAACTAAATGGTTCCTCTTAATTTGACATTAAATCACATGGTTTCAATCTGAATGGATACGCGGGGGAAAACACAATCATTTTTTATTGAGATGATGCTAGTAAAACAAGTCACAACTTATAACAAGCACATTCATCCCTTAAATTTATAATCACAACCATGAGCCACTGCGAAAGGGAAAAGAGAAAGAATAAGAGAGCAGGAGAAGGGGGGGGTAGAAAAGAGGAAATGAAAGCTTGAATATTAAGTTAAAGCAAGTTTTACTCAGAGGACTGTGTTGGTAGAGAGCATGTTTGTGAATTCTGCAAGTTCACGTCATGAATCATGCAAGAAGACGACCTCAGAAATCACCATTTGATGCAGCTCAGAAATGACGAATTCATATACCAATACATTAGAGTAGCATGCATACCGACATCTGATTATTAATAACAATGACACTACAAACTATCAGGAAGGGGTGGCAGCAGTGCACTGTCTCTTTTTCCTCACTGTGTTCACTCCTGCTCTTTCTGTTTTGTCCTGGCATTAACTAAGCCACAGTAAATCAATGGAGACAAGCTGACCTCCGCTATGTGTCTCCTCTCAGGTTTCCAGCACTTGTGCAGAGGCTTTTGCTGAATGCTTCGTTACAGCATGAAAAATGAGTTATGTGGAATGAAGACATTTCCCCTTTGACTAGCACATTTGCAAAAAGGTATGTCAGGGATGCGAGGAGAGGGCTGTGGGCAACCTTTCAAGAGAGTATTTTTTACTTGCTTATTGGAGGAGCAATAAATATCAGGCCGACAGGCCCTTCTCACTGTTACAAAGCCCTACCTGCAACTGAGCTGGATAATTAGCAGCCTTGAAGATGATATATGACTTTCATTACCCTTTGGGACTGGAGAGACTAAATGAGGACAGAGCTAATTGCCATGCAAAGCAGTTTGGCATGAATGGGAAAAAAAATAAAAATGCAGGGCCGAACTCCAGCCAAAAAAAGGACCCTGTTGCCTCGCTGGTCTCCAACATGCTTTTTCGCCTGCAGGAGTTCACTTGGTGCCCATAAATCATGGGCTGCTTACAGCCGAAACTGCCCTGAGTCATCAACATGCAATAAGCTGAGTGACAGATTCCATCCCCACTACATTAGGGCCCCACTTCAAACATAGCCCTTTTTCTCTCCATCATTTTCACTCTTTATCTCTCTGCTAAGCTTGGTCAACTCTTCCTATTCCACCTTCCCTCTATACTCTTTATATCCATTTTCTCTCTCTCTCTTTCTCCCTTTCTCTTTCTTTCTCTTTCACTGGTATAAGTGCACTGTGTGTATATCTTGCAGTTAACTGTAAATGAAACCCAGATGGTCCAGTCTGGATTACAATGTAAAACAAAAGCTGCTGATCACGTGACCATCATAACTGCCAACTGAGCAAGAGCGATGGAGGGCCAATGAAGAGAGAGAAAAAAGAGGGGGAATGTACCAGGAGCAACAGGTGGGGGTGGAGAGGTGCTTCCAGGGCTAGTTTTCTCATGAGTGCCAATGCTAGTAGCTAAGGCTTTAAATGGTAAGGTTAAGTATGCCGGCATCCAGAACAGGGACAAAGCGTTGCTCCCCTGCTGACATGTCAATTCAATTTAAGCAGTGCTCTGCTTGTCAGAGTGAAGTGAGGGGAGGGCTAGAGGCTCACCGCTTCACAAGGCTTTTTTTCGACAGAGCCTGGATCCTAGGCAAAAATTCCTGGTAGGATTTTCGACAAAACCACTTGACATTGGACTTCCTTCCCCTAGGCTTACCGGTGTCTTTTGATGTTTGGTCCACTTAAATAAAAGTAGAGACTTATCCACAAGTGCAACGAGACAACTGTGGCTGTGCTTTTGTGGCAGGAAACACATACAAAAAAAAAGGAACAGCAACTTGTTGCTGCCATGTTTTGGTGTGCATCCTCGTATTATCATTCCACCGCTACCAAAACAAATTCGGTTTCCCTGGACTTGCTTGCACATCAAGGTCCTCCTCAGCACCAAATTATTCACCTTCGTGACAATGATAAAACTGCTGCCTTTCTGCTGGCTGCGCTCACCAGCATCACTCTGCTCTCTCATCTCTCCTCAGTTTGGAGTGGCCTGTCTCTCTGGCGTGTGACAGCATTAACAAGCATTGGCTGAAAAGCCTTCGTTCCCAGCAGAGGCTGCTGCGAGAGGAAATGCAGGTGTTTTTGGACAGGTACAGAGCATCTTGCACTGTTTCCACAGAGGCCGCTGTGAGTAACAGGGACCTCAGGGAGGCATATGGAAGAGCTCATCCGCTTGCATGCGTGAATATGGCGCAAAGATTGCTTTACCGGAAATCTAGGATTGATAATTTCTTATTACAGATTTCCATTTTTTAAATATTATTATATCTTTTTAATATCTAAAAGAAAGAATAACTAAAAATGTGAGTGATAATCCAAAAAAATTAGGTATGCTGATTTTTTTGTCACGAAAGGAGCACGTCTAATTTATGTCAATCTGAACAAAACAAATTTCCATCATTCCATAAGAATCCAAACATATAGCATGCCAAGGACAGGATTAAGCTCTTTTAAATAGTTCCTCCTATCTCTGAATCATTCTGACAGCCATGAACTTAATTTAGTTCCATCCAACACTTATAACACCAGCTCAGCATGCGAGCAAGCACCTTTTAAAGCTCTCACTTATTACTAATCAAGCAATTCTTCCTTATTGTTTTGTACAGATTTCAAAAAAAGCACAAAGGATTTTATAGTGTCTGGGGGCCTTTTTGTTTTCTTCTTTTCTTTTTGCATTAAGCATCCAGCACAGCGCAGGGACCGAGACACAGACAAACATGAGAAATGTGTGTCAGGAAGAAAACAGCATCCAGAATTATTCCAATAAACAAAAAATAGGACAGTGACATTCTCAAAACACCCAATTATGAAATAATAAATGTGCATCTAGCTATACAAAATCACATAAGGTGGCTTCAAAGCACATCAATTATTTCTGCATTATAATAATTGTACTGAGTTTTCTGATAGAAATGCCTAAATAAAATTAATGCAACACAACAGTAGGTGTATTTTTATGGTTTATAATATTTGATAGAAATGCCAAACCTTGCACCACTGAAGAGAGAGAAAGAGAGAGAGAGAGAGAGGGAGAGAGAGAGAGATGGGCCTTTGGGTGGAGCCCTGTTCCACAGACCCCAGTACTGCTACATTTCCTTTAAGGTGAGAATTGTTTTTGTTCTCACAATTCACACTGCATCTTTTCTCTTCCAGCTTTGAGGCCAAACATTAGCCGAGGTGTGCTTCACAGTGCCGAATAAATGTGTGGCACATGTGTGAGTGAGTAGGTTTTGCATAGGGAAGCGCTCTCCAAGGCTTCAAAGGTGTTTAAAATCCCATTTGGCTCACTAAATAGACAAAACCTGGAGAATTTGCTCTGCTTCATTTCCTCTTCTCTTTACTGCTTCCTGCCATTGATCAGAGGAAACAGGAAGTGCAATGGCTATGCACTCAAGCAGATCCCTCTGGAATAATAATCAGACTCCATTTTCTATGCTTTTTCCCTACAGCATGAACAACCTACTCCCCCCCCCCACGCCCTGCACTAGAGTGTGTATGCTTACACTATGACCTGCTGTGGTCAGCTTGTAGTCAAGCTGACACCAATAGAGCGCCTGTACTTGCTTAAAAGCCGTCATAGTCACTCTTAATAGAAATATACGGATAATATACGGTATAAATGGGGTAATGGTTGAATTCTCACTTTATTCTAATAGTAATTGCTTGTCACATTACTTATATGTAGTCCTCCATACATCTCTCACTCACCTGGACACTCGGAAGGCGAATTATGGTAAAATGCTCTTCATCGACTACAGCTCAGCATTTAATACCATAATTCCTTCCACACTCACCACCAAGCTGGAGCACCTGGGACTCAGCTCA
>JAQMYJ010000039.1:19556364-19566850 GCA_030014305.1 Clarias laeviceps
ACGTCAGCAAGACAAAGGAGCTGATAGTGGACTTTAGTACAAAGCAGGAGAGGAACTATCAGACCCCCGTCATCAACGGGAGCCCAGTGGTGAGAGTGGAGAGCTTCAGATACCTCGGTGTTCACATCACACAGGACCTGTCATGGTCCTGTCACATCAACACCGTGGTGAAAAAGCCCTGGCAGCGTCTCTACCACCTCAGACGATTGAGAGACTTCAGACTGCCCTCTAGGGTGCGCAGGAATTTCTACTCCTTCACCATAGAGAGCATCATGATGGGAAACATCACTACCTGGTTCGGAAACAGCACCATGCAGGACAGATCAGCTGAGCGCATCATCCGCACCGAGCTCCCTGACCTGCACTCAGCAAGCGGTGCTGGACCAAGGTCAGGAAGATCGTGAAGGACCTCAGCCACCACAGAAATGGACTGTTCTCTGTTGCGGCCTGGAAAGCGATTCCACTCCCTGAAGGCCAACACAGAGAGACTGAGGAGAAGCTTCTTCCCCCAGTCGATAAGGTCTCTCAACCACAACATCACACAGGACTAATACCATTTTCTAAAACATCCACAATCATGACATTGGCTCTCGCACTCATCCTGGATACTCATGGACACTTATGGACACATTCATGCACTTCATATTTATGTTTCATTCTTGGATCATGCACACAAGTCACTTTAATAATAATCGTCACTTCCATGCATATTTGTACACTCCCCAGTCATTTTTCTTTATTTACACAAAAATTTCCATATTTTCTATATTTTTCTATTGCACAGAATATTTTTATTTGTACAGAAATATTTTTACTTTATTTTACCTAGCTAAATTTTATTTTCTATTGTATTATTTTTATTCATATTTATTTCTTATAAATAAGCGTTTACGTTTAAGGTCACTGGCGGTTGTGTAAGAATTTCACTGCATATTGTACTGTGTACGTGACAAATAAAATTTTAATTTTAATTTGTTATAATGATATATATTTGTTTCTCATTAAAAATGCATAGGCGTACTAGTGGCATAGTTGTTAGCACTGTGGCCTTGCACCTCCAGGGTAGTGGTTCGATTCAGGTCTCTGTCTCTCTGTTCCCATGACCCTGTACAGGATAAGCGATATGGAAAGTTATAAAGATGACGATAAAAATGCTTGGGGAAAAAAAAGCAAACACTTCCAACTTGATATCATCTAAGCATACTGAGAGCACGAATTTGCCTTTTCAATGTATATTTGTCTATAATTAAGTGAATTAAATGTTATTACAAAAGCAGATACATTTTTAATCAAGAATGATAGTGAACATGTATCATAATTATTGACATACTTGTACAGTATAGTAATTCCCCAACATTTGAGTTACGAACTTTTGAAGATACAAACATGTCCGCACATGTTAAACCTTGGAAGATAGACTTGCGAACATTGTCACATTTGAGCAGCGTGCATCCCAGGATGTTAGCACCTCCAGGGTCTGGGTTCGATTCCGGGCCAGGTTCGATTCCCGTCTCTGTGTGCATGGAGTTTGCATGTTCTCCCCATACTTGGTGGGTTTCCTCCGGGTACTCCGGTTTCCTCCCACAGTCCAAAGATATGCAGGTTAGGCTAATTGGCGTTCCCAAATTGCCCGTAGTGTGTGAGTGTGTGTATGTGTGTGTGCCCTGCGATGGATTGGCACCCTGTCCAGGGTGTACCCCGCCTCGTGCCCTAAGCCTCCTGGGATAGGCTCCAGGTCCCCGCAACCCTGAATACAGGATAAAGCGGTATAGAAGATAAGTGAGTGAGTGAGTGAGTGAACTTCAACGTTGTTCTAGACATGTTTTGAGCCCATTTGCACATTGAGTTTATGTGATACTTTAAATGCAATTGGAAAAGTACAATAGGGTTGAAAACTTCTATAAGGCAGCAACCAAAATATAAATGCATAGAATCTGAGCAGTTTCTAAACAGTCTGGGCGCTAAGTAACATCTGGGGCTCAATGAAACTAATTAACTACCTATATTTCTATCTAATATAAAAATGCAGCATTGATTTAGCTGTTGATATTAAAAGACAGCTAACATTGGCACTGAATATAAAATGAAAAACAATACACAATAGAAATGTTGCACTTTTGAAAGGTCCAAAACATTTCCACTCACACAAGTGACCCACAGGCTACCGATCCTAAGTAGCTAACATCTGGAAATGAGTTCTCAGATCTTCTACACTTATGTCAAAGTGCATGTGAGAATATGCAAGCAAGTAGTGTCTTTTTTATCTCCCTGTGACACAACTTTAATTTGAGTATCCTTAAAGTTTAGTTCTGCAATGCGCCTCAGACCACAAGGGGGCCGACTGCAAAACTGTCACCTTAAAAAAATAATAATCTACATGCTTTGAGGGGCCCCTCTGTGGTTTGGGAATCCTAAGTGACGGCTTATACCTCGGATAACAAGAAACAGCCCTGACTACAAATATACAAAAGTGAAATAAGTGCAACAACACTTCAGATATGCAAACTGTGTTGTGCATATTATTCTTTTCTTTTTTTTTTGGCAGAACTATTTGGCCTGGTGTTGAAATGAAAGTGGTGGACTTTAAAATTGAAGCTGACAAGCACCAATAAATCAAGCTAAATCACAAATCAATAACAAATACCTACTAAATTATGACTAATGGCATAGCAGTCATAAACTAACACCAACACAACTCAGCAGGCCATTAATTTTGTGGCAATGCGAAATAAACAGACACATTTCTTTCACAGCCCTAATAAATTTCCCCAAAAAACTCAAAGAACCATCCATCTGCTTCCAATAATTTTTAATTTCCCTTTCTGTCCCGTTCCCATTAGGTATTCCACTGAGATATTTGTGAAATTCTTTCATTTACCTCCTCCCATCTGCATTCAATTACCATATTCCCAAACAGGGTACGGATTTGCTCTGCACACACCTCCACACCCTCAGCCCCCCTTCCCCCCACCCACACCTGTACCTTAAGCAAACTTTATGCATGTTTTATTATCTGTGAGAGGCTATGAGTCATTCCTGCTCAACTGCATGCTGGTGCTGGAGCTGGACTGGAGTCTGGGTTTGATGTTTTTTGGCTTGGGCAAAAAACACCTGCACCTATTCTCTGAGCTGATCTATTAGCCTGGTAAATGGTGGAGCAGATGTTCTCAGATCAGCAGGGACTCCAGGCATGTCTTTATGACTGCTTCCCCTGTTAACCCGCAGCCACTGAACCCAGAACAGAGTACAATTATACCCACGCTGAATTTTCCCAGTAAATCATATTTTCATAAAAGCATTCCCCAGGGGGTAATCAATAACCTTTAATACCATGAGAATGGTTTTATACAGAATGGTATTGGCTTTGCTCAGGAGGATTTAGCAACATTGGCTGAATTCTAAGCCCAAGTATACAAGTGAACTCAAGCACAATGCTCTCAGATTAACCCTGTCCATACTCTGAATACCTCTACCAACTCTCCACCATGCTCTCAGGTCATCCATTATTAAAATGGTTGTATTGTATCTCACTGGCAGGCTTAACACCGTGATCTGACACTAGCACTCTGCAAACATTTTCAGCCAGATGCATACATAAGGTCTTTTCTTTCCTTGAGTACCCTGCAGCAACAAAGTTAAGATCACACACTTCTACACAGTGTTGGGCTTTGTTTCGAGTGAAAAGTGTGACAAACTAGAGGATGGTAATTCCCATGCCCACTATCAAAAACTGGCTGTTTTACTGCACAGTCATTCATGCAGTTCTTAAAGAATGACAGACTATGTTGTCACTGATGTTTTCAAGAAATTCAACACTAAACAGTGAGGAAAACAGAGCCCTAAGGGCCATCAATAGCAAGAGCATATGACTGTGTGAGCATTGTGCTCTATGATGGACTGGGTTCCTATTCTGGATGTGTTCCTGGATCACACCTTAGTGCTCCTGGGATAAGCTCCAGATCACCCAGATTAAGTGGTTGTTGAATGATAATGAGAAAGATCTGATTTAACTTGATCTGATTTCATTGAAGCTGAGGAGGAGATGGTGGTCAAATTAAATAAGGTATGGAAGCAAAATAAAGACAGGAAGCACTTAGTGGCTGAATGGTTAGTACGGTCACCTCGCCTCTCCAGGATCGGGGGTTCGAGTCTTCCCTCTGGTCAGTGTGCATGGAGTTTCCATGTTCTCCCTAGTGCTTAGTGGGTTTCCTCTGTTTCCTCTCACAATTTAAAATCAGGCAGGCCCAAAGTCAGGCCTACAGTTGATTGCCATTTCCAATACTGCATGAATTGAAATGTGTGCCATGAAGTAAGTTGGCACCCCATCCAGGCCATTCCCTGCCTTGTGCTCCAAGTTGCCTGGGATAAGCTCCAGGCCCCCCACGACCCTGCAAAGGATACAAGGTACAGATGATCGATGAGTGGAGAAACTATGCAAGTGTTTCATAGAACCGTCTTCACTTGGCAGGTTAGATGACCTCTGAAAGCCAAGCAAGATTCTTCTGGTTTCTTTTCTGGCTTTTTATTAGCTGCCAACACAGCTTATAAATGCTCTACAGTCATGCCAAACCAAATACATTTTAATTGTTGAAAAAAAATCTACCTATTGATTTCCTAAAGGTTTAGGGCTGGATTTCTTTTCATTAAATTGCTTTGTCTCATGATGGACAAAGATGGAGCTATTATGATATAAAAAAAATAAAACAAACATTCCTTTTTTTTTTTACTAATTAACCCGACAATATAATAATATCACACAATTTCTGTTGAGTACTCAGCCTTGTCTGGTGTGAAAACAAACTTTCAACCTCCATATCATATTTCCCCTTGTGCCCAAACATCCATAATGACCATAGCAGCTGGAGTAACTAAGAGTCATGCAATACACTGATCGGCCATAACATTATGACCACCCGCCTAACATTATGACCACCAAAACAGCTCTGACCCATCGAGGCATGGACTCTACTAAACCCTTTGAAGATGCCACTGTAACAAGATAATGTTAATCACTTCACCTGTCAGTGGTCATAATGTTATGGTTGACTGATGTATATACATAAGTCATACAGCCTATTAAAAGAATACATGTGCGTGTTCATGATGCAACAATACATAGAGTCTGCTTTTTCTATGACTAATGATTTGGGAAAAATTTGATTTTCCAATGGGGTGAAATATACTTATAAACGACAGCCACCCTTTAACATATAAGCCAATAACTCAGTGTGGAGGTCAGCCATGGGAACCCCTCGCTAACATCAGCCATCTTTAAATATTATGATAAACACAGAGGGAGAGTTAACTTCTTTTCTAGCCACAATTTTGAATTACTGTAAGATTACCCCCTCTCTTTTCTCTCTGCACTGAACAGATTAAGATATTTGCAGAGTATCCCCAGCAATGCCATCAAGGGCACAAATCCAAAGCCCTGGCATATCTCTCCTCTTAGTTCTCAGAGGTGTGCAGCCCTAGCTGTCACAGCCACTACAAAAAGGATGGGTGGAAAGTTGAGCCCAGCAGGCGTACGTGTGATCAGTCTATGTACTGCCATGGAAAAACACAACGATATTCATGCCTCTTTATGTTTCACTAAGAGTTCTCACATTCTGCTTCTAAGTGCTGGTCTACAGTATGTGAGGCCACAGTATGTGTGAAAGGCTAATAGGTTTTTGGTCTCGATTTGAGAAGCTGAACCTGTTTGAAGGTCTTCCAGGGCAAGCATCAGAGTAGCTCTTTAAATGTATGTAGTAAATGTATAATTACAGCATTCATATGAGAAATCAACGTTATGGTGGCTTTACTCCCAAATGAAATAAAGTATGGAAACTAAATAAAGACAGGAGGAACTTATTATACATTTGTATGGAGAAGCCCTGGGAGCAGCATAGTGGCTGAGTGGTTAGTACTGTCACCTCGCCTTTCCAGGATCAGGGGTTAGAATCCCACTTATGGCCATTTACTGAAGGCAAGGATATATAGGATGTAAACAGTGGATATATCCCCCTAAATACAGCACTAATCAAAATGATTCATATTTTCCACTGTATGTCATTAATGTCCTACAAAGTCTGATTGTTTGTGAATTTGCTGAAGTTACATGATGCTTTTCGTATTTATTACTTCTACTTGGAAAAAGGCAGGCAGCAGCTGAATGTTAATGCAGTCCAGAACTGATGAAGATATATGAGCTCTCAGAGTTGTTTTTCCTATTGGCCAAGCATCTGGAAGGAATGGATAGCCCAAAGTTCCTTGAGTGAAACATAACCTCTTCATCACAGGTGAATTAAGCCAGCGTTTTCAGCCATGATGAAGAAAATAACGAAATACTAACCCCTTCTTTGATATTTAATGCCAAGTTGAGTTTATTTACCACACCCCAAAGGTTAAACATACTTCTCGCTTATCTAAAGTATCAGTTAAAATAGTACTTAGTAAGGAGCAGTTGACGTGAGTCTAGAAAGACACTTGTGCATGCCTCGCACTAGATCCTGTTGCCCCTCTGCATGACTCAAGCTGCCAACATGACAGCTCCACCTGGCCACAGCAGACAGCCAGCTGGCCCGGCATATGATTTACGGCCTGCGTAAACTTACTCAGCGGGACCTCCGACACATTTGTGCATTCACTCACACATCGAAGTGTTACATGATGCTAAGAGGCATTAATACCAAGGGTCCACTGAGACTGAGTGACAGCAGTAAATGTTTAGAGCCATACTTATCACTTTTCAAAAGTGAGCTCCTTGTCCATCTGGATGACTCTGAAAATCAATGAAGCAGATTTATGAAGTATGCAGGAAATTACACCAACCTGGCCCTCAGATCTGCATTCCATTCTCAATGATAACAGCTCATAAAACGCACAATTCTCTGGAGAATTTTGATCTTTGTGCAATTTTCTTTTTTCAAGGCTAGGGCATTCCTCTTTTGACAGAATGCAAAATTCTGTTCAATGAAACTCTTTTTTTTTTAAGGCTGTAAGCTCTCTACCTTTTACAGTTACAAGGTCTTCCACTTAATTATTAATAATGCTACAAACCACATATTACTCTGAGGTCTGCAGTAAAGTATAAGACCTGGTTTCTTGCAGGACTGTGAGTATGTCCATAGTAACGGTGCTATCTCTCTTATGCACAGTGGTGTTATACATGCAAACTCTGAAATGACAAAATAAACCTGTCTGCATGAAATATGATACCAATAAACGATTGAATGAATTTCTGCAAAGGGCAATGTTGAGGGTTTAACTGCAACTAACACTATGACTTTTGCTATCGAGGTTAATTTGTAGCACATTCATTTCTGAACACATACTTTTGCTGAATACACTATACTTATGAATTATATATATATATATATATATATATATATATATATCCATGCTGAAGCATGGAGATTTTGCATTTGTAAAGAGTTCCAAGATGAGCAATGTAGCAGCATTTTCTCAGGCAATTTCTACCCTGAAGGCTTTGGGGCTGGAATCGAGTAAATAAAACCACTAGACCACTGAACTGCTTTGGAGAGACTCATACATCAGAGATCCTCCATCTTCCCCAGCACTTTTATTTTCCCCATTATATCCGTGTTAATGAATCGTTCGTACCAGCAGAGCTAATATATAGGGGCTGTGCATCCCAACAACCGATAAAAAGAGATGGGCATTATCACTTTGGACGCCTGTTACTTTGAGTGTGCTGGATGGTCTGTGAAGTAGGAGATAAATAGGAGTCAGTTCTCAACAATGTCATTTATTTAGTGTGGCAAAATGGAGTCTGGGGAAACTTCAGAGGGTTGTTAGTATTCAGCTTAGAGCTCTTAGGTAACGCTTTTTTTTTGTGCTGCAGGCTATACTATATGCCTCAATCTAATTAATTTCCATACCCATTCATATTACTCTTTTATGTAAGTGCCAAGTTTTCTAATTGCATTCGTCACCGAGCCGACTTAAGTTCTTGTAGTATATTTATTACCATGCTAACTGCTACTAAATTATTAAACCTAATGATGTGAGCACCAAAAATATGTTGTCCTTTATTTTCTCTACAGAGAATCAATGTTATGCATTAGCAGTATAAATTAAGTAATACTTTACCTAGGCATGTTGCTGCTTTCAAAGCATTAGCTTAGTAAGATATATTCCTGCAGCCGAGCACCCCCAAGGCTACTTGGAGAAAGGATGATATAGTTGATTCTAATGAAAGAGCTTCCAACTAGTAATGGCTTAAATGAAGCATTTGTGCTAAAGGAAATCTTTCGAGGAGATCTGGGCAAAGTTGGATTATTCCATGGCTAGCAGAGATGTGATGTCAATAGTAATATACACCCACTCACAAAAGTGAGTGCACCCCTCTAATTTCAGCAAACATTTTAGTACATCTTCTCAAAGGACAATACTCTAGAAATGAAACTTGGATATATTTTAGAGTAGTCAATGCGCAGCTTGTATAACATTATAGATTTACTATCTTCTGAAAATAACTCAACATACAGACATTATTGTCAAAATAGCTGCCAACACAAGTGAGTACACCCTAAAAGTGATAACAGCTGTACATCTTTAACCATGCAAAGTCACATGTCCTATTCATCATGTTCATGTGTTTGTCAGTGCACATGAACATGATGTTTCCAGACCTGAACCCTACTGAGCACCTGTGGGACATCCTCAAGCGGAAGGTGGCGAAGCACCGTGTGTCTTACATCCAGCAGCTCTGTGATATCATTATGGAGGAGTGAAAGAGGATCTCAGCAACAACATGTGCAGCTCTGGTGAACTCCATGCCCAGGAGGATTAAGGCTGTGCTAGATAACAATGGTGCTCACACAAAATATTGACACTTTGGATGAAGTTTTGACATATTCACTTAGGGTATACTAATTTTCGTTGCCAGTTTAGACAATAAAGTTCTGCGTGTTGAGTTATTGTTAGAGGACAGTAAATCTGTACTGGTATACAAGCTGCACGTTGACTGCACTAAAGTATATCTAATTTTCATTTTTATAATATTGTCTCTTGAGAACATATAATAAAGTGGTTGCTGAAATGTGAGGGGTGTACGCAGTTTTGTGAGATCTTGTATTAGCCCAACACTCATGATGATTATGATGATGATTATTATTTTTAATACATTAAAATTTATTAGCATAAAACATAATTATTATATTAGACACAAAGCCTTTATTTAAAAATGTATTGTACATTAGACATGACATTTCCTGAAAATACTTTACAACACATAATTTTAACAAATGGCTCATTATTTTAATACCTTTGTATTTAAATAATATAAACTATAAGGTATTTTTCTGTGAAATAATTATATTATAAAAAATTATGATATTTTTCTTTTTTTTTATATCAGAACTATGATAGCTTTGAAACTAACAACAGTTTTGAAACTAACAATCGGATTGAACCAGACCCATTACTCGATTTTCTTCTCTGCGGTCATCAGAATCAGGCTAAAACAATCACTGCACTAAAAGAGGAAAATCATGGCTGTATGTAACAACATCAGTTCAGACACATAATAAATATTAGATGTTCTTGTATTCAGTATACACAATCGCTGCAAAGACAGAGGCTGTCGGTTTGAGCATTTGTTTTAATTTATACTGTTAAATAAATGTTTACATACGTATCTAGAATTTTTGGTTAAGAGCCTATTTAGAGCCTTTTCATGATATTGCAAATAATTCAAGCTAAAATACATATAGTCATATATCTCATGCCATAAAATCAGCCTTGTTGCATTTTAGCTGTTTTTTTTTTTTCTTTGGGTGAAGAATATCTCTCTCTGTATCATCTTGATTTAAATTTTGTGAACATCTTCCTGAGAACAGATAGGGTGAGGAAAATGGCTCCTCTGAGTGGCTGCATGCTTATAGTGATTGGTAGCCTCATCTGCTGAATCCATTGCATTAGTATCTGCTCGGGCAATCTCAAAATGGCCTCCACTACACTCTCAGGCCAAAGAGCACTCACTCGAAGGGAAGATAAACTAAGATTACTCCTCTATCCCATTCCAAAAGTGCCATCCATCACTGGGCCCTACATGTGACTTCAATTACATTAACGAGCTTAATGTTGGTGTTAAAACACAGTTAAGGACAGACCAGGGGCCATGGATAAGCAAGGTGCCTATGACTAATGACTAGCCTGTCTTAAAGACAAAAAAGAAAATTCCTTTTGGTAAGGTAGATATTTGGGAAGAGCTAAGATAACGTCTTTTTTTTATTATTCTCATCTCATGATCTCTGTTCCGCAATCACTAATTGTGTGATTCTTCTTGTCTACTTCAACTTATTCCAGACAGGTTATTTCAGCTTGTTATAGGGAAAGCATTTATCCACTTGGAATTATTACTTTGCAAGGCCCTCCCACAGGAAAATAAACAGTAATGAATCTTTTTGTCATGCACACTCGGTCCGCGACCGGCACTAGGACCCGGAAGTAATGCGGTCGCGAACCAGGAAGCATAAAA
>JAQMYJ010000039.1:19566950-19597110 GCA_030014305.1 Clarias laeviceps
GGGTTTACCATCCACGCTACATTGGGCTAATCGCTAAAGCTACGTCTTCTGGTCACCGAGGTTAGTACATCCTGACACTTTTAGAGTTATGGTAAAGCCTTTCCTCATTAGATGGCCAATCGACTGAGGGAGAGAAAGCCCCAATTCCAGCTTTTATTGAGTGTAAAGGAGAACTAGACTGACATTTACATCTCCTGGTTCTTCATGACTGGCTGGCTGGGAAATCGCCCCATAGATCTCTCTTTTGAAGACAGGATGCTAAAGCAAAAAGTCTAGGCCCTGACTTATGATTCCAGGAAATGGTTTACATCTCTGATAAGAGATTTGACTAAAATGTAAGAAAGATGATAAAAGTAGAATACTGTAATTATTTTGAAACATGTGCTAATGAAAATAATGATGTTGCTGCAAGGTTTTAATGTGTAGATTTTTATAAATAGTCTTGCTATTCAATGTTCAAACATATAGCCTGCTTATGGAAATAAGCTATCCTCATAGATAAATCAAAGTTATAATGGCAAACACTATAATGGGAAGAACTGATACAGCAGCAAGCTTTCAGGTTACAGATCTGCTGGTAAGTAAAATATCTGCAATAACACAGCAGGCTAGGCAAATATTACCACAAAGTAATTTATGAAAATTACTTATTTACTTTTATTGGTCTGGTTTCTTCAAAGAGTTGCTCTTAGCTTTCTTCATACAGTTGCTCTTAAGTTCTACTTGTGAACAGTTATTTAATATTCTATCCCTCAGAAGACTTATTTACCAGTACAACAAAGTGTGGTCATTGTGCATGCAGCACTCCTGTGATCTTTGCTGACAGTGCTAGTGTAGTGCCGAGAACATTCATAACCTAGCAGTGTACCTTCACTACTATGGTGCATGGTCCAACTAAGTGCTTTGCATACATCTGTAGGGTTGCTCTTTTCATTTTCTACGGCAATTACCCTTTCACTCTCTCAGACGGAGGAGGCATCCTGATGCCTTAACAATGTCACAGAGGAACTCTTGCCTCCAAACTATGGTTCCAATTAGGCCTGAAATATGATAACTGCTGGACTCATTATTGTATGATCCAAAAGAGAGAGCAGACAGAGAAGCTGAAGGTTAGGCTTGGCTTTCAGGAGTGATGACTGGTGTGCGAGAGCTTGTGCTTACACAGCAGAAAAACAGTCCAATGATGAGGGACAGCGAGGCATGGTCACAGGATAATAAATAAGTCCCCTAAGATGGATCTCTCTCTTGGGGCTATATATTAAACTACTCACAAATACTACAGAAACGATCAGTGTCTTGCAGAATGAGTGGGCACTCAAAAATCATTGTGTGTCTCAACAAAACCTATTCCTTGCTGTCTACAAAAAGACTATAAGGTACATTTAGGTGGATTTACGGTATTTTAAGAACATTTTTAAAAAGTAACACATAATAAAGTTTCCCTTGTTCAACCAAGAAAGGGTTTAGGTTTATAGCTAAGCAAGTATAGTGAACAGGATGAGAAGTCGTCATGAAGTGAAGGGTGATCAATGCTAACCACGCTAGTGAAACATCCAGAGTAGTCAATACGTATTGGCAAAGTAATGAAGTTTTCTTCCGTTTCTCAAAACCACAGATAAATACCTTTTCTGAAGTAAGCAATCAAGCTACATAGCTTGTACACAGGGAAACTGACTTAAATCCATTGCTACTTGGTGACAGTTACATAATTCAGATTTGTCCTCATATACAGTGCCCTTTCTGCCTCATAAATGCAACAGACAACACCAACGATGGCCCATTGGACAGGCAATGACAATCATATTTAAGAAATAACAGCCTCCAAGCAGCTTTTTTTTCTTTCTTTTTTTTTTTCTAAAATTTCAAGGTGTCCTCCAATAATGAATTCCTGGTCAATGATTTTGTTATCTGGCAGGGACACCAGCCACAGTGTAACTGACATGGAGATGAATTCAGGAGGACAGGAAGAAGCAGACCAAATTTCATCTGATCTGCAAGGTTTTAAACAATTTCTAGTGAAGTGAAGTCTGTGCCATATTTATAAGCCATTGTGCTTCGTAGGCCATTAGGATCTCTAGAGAAAGTTAGCATGGAAAGTGCGGCCTTCCATCGAAATTAAAATGTCAGGGAGGAAGAAGTAGAACAAAACAGGGAATCTGCAATTAATTATATGAACATAAAAATTCAATAATCAGGAAGCAGTGCTCCTCTCTGGCACAGCAGCCTCTGATTGCAGGAAAGTGAAATAGCATGCATTCATCTCAGCAAATTAGATTTGTAATCTGAAAAGGGATTCATAAGAATACAGTAGCCTACATGTCCCCTTCTTTCAGACCAAGCTTGCTGACACATGAAGAAGACTGGCCACTTTTTAATACAGCAATTACTAGCCTCTGAGACTAACTCGACATGAAGGGTTTCATAGTACTGAATTTTAAGGATCGATAGTTTTCATAATCTTTAAACACATCAACATGGTTTAATATAAATCAGTTACTTGCTACTTACATTTAGGGCCACTGATTCTTATTAAGGTATAAAAGATCAGTGTACTCTTTTCTTAGACCTGTGTGCTAGAGGTTTGACCCACAAATACACTACTATACTCTAAAACCGTGATTGTTGACCAATGGATTGCCGCGGTTAGGAGAAAACATGTTGCCGAGGACCCCTGATACACTACAAATCCAATTAAACACTTTGATAACAAATATTTAAATCTATTAATACTGTTCTCTCAGAATATTCCAATCTTTCTTTTATGTATGCAGTCTGTGTGAGCTAAGCTAATTGCTTCTAATGATTTCCCAAATAATATGAGGCCTGAGGACATCAATAGAAATCCAATAGTGTAAGTGTCGTTAATGTAAAAGAAGATGCAGTGTTATGTGGCCTTCATTGACTTCTACATCAGTTGGTGTAGACAGAAAGCAACTTGCTATGTATCCGTCAGCGCAGTAGTTAAAGGAGTGAAAGTCCATCAGACTGATATTGGACACAGAGAGTGGTATTGACTAAAGGAGATTTCTTACTCATGAAGACCATTTTACAAACATGGTTGCTTCGCTGCATGTAGTCATCCTGTTCAGTGTAAGAGGTTAAATACAATTCGAAATGCCCTATGTGTTGGCAAGGTGGCTTAGTGGCTAGCCTTACACCCCTGTTGGTTGGGGTTTGAATCTTTTCTCCAGTCCAGTGGGGGGACTTTGCATGCTCTCCCAGTGGTTGGTGCGTTTCCTCTGGGTACTCTGGTTTCCCCCTAC
This sequence comes from Clarias laeviceps, assembly GCA_030014305.1. NCBI lineage: Eukaryota > Metazoa > Chordata > Actinopteri > Siluriformes > Clariidae > Clarias > Clarias laeviceps. The sequence continues at coordinate 19,570,214 of JAQMYJ010000039.1, forward strand.
AGTTGGAAGACGTGTTATAGGCTGATTGGTGTTCCCAAATTACATAAGTGTGTGTACAACTGTAGAACACCAGAGGTTGGTGTATTCAGCAGCATTATTTACAATACAGCAGTGACCAATGTGTGTGAAGTCATAGGTCATTGCAGCCAATCATCACTTGGGAGGGATAGAGCCACTACGTTAATGGGACTATTTTGTAATTCTCCACTTGTTGTATTAGAGTTCTAGTTTACTTTAGGATTGTGCTTTACTATCATGCTAAACCACATCATGTATTTGTAGAAAAGATGTGAAGGACATGTGTGTTAAGCATGTACTTGAAGTGTGTTTGTTAAAGGAAATCCTATAAGCATAGTCAAAGTCCAATACAGGGTTCAGAACACAGACAGAAGAAAATAAAACAGGGTAATCCATACTCATAATCCAAACTGACAGTAATGAAATGTTTGCAAATGAGTCTGTAATATCTCTCCTTGCTGAAAAAAATTCATCATTCTTTTCGGCAACGCCGTTAATCCCATACTAGGAAACCATTAACAGAATGCATAAAGTAAGACGAACAACTCAATAATTTTTCACATAATAATGATTTAAAGGCATTTTTGTGAGAATGTCAAGTCATGTACTTGTCTCCCATTTGCATGTGACTGAGGCAGTATGAGAGTCCAACTGCAATGCTTGTTATAATGATGTACAGTATATAATATAGTGCATTGGGGAGGTGATTGAGTATCAAGATAAATGCATCCATGAAACAGGAATTTGAATTCTTCTTAATGAAAGACAAAACAGGCACAACAATACTACCACAGGAATGCTTATTGCATTCAAGAAAGCAATTATCAACCACAATGCAGAGTATAATGTTTTGTCAATCATCTTTGGGTGGTTTGAACAAAACTGGCAAGAACCTGAAAGAGCCAGCTCCTTTTATTAACCTGAGCCTACTGTTTTTATTGCTAGATATCCCATTACTAATAGACAGACCAGGTTCCAAAAGAACAAAACCCAGAACTAGAAGCTACGACAAGGTCCAGTACAGCTTAGTGAAACTCCTTATGGTACGTGTGTGCATACATGCAAAACATCACAACCACAGAGATTATAAATAGACTAATTACAGGGAGACAAGGAACAGGTGTGACTAATTAACTACCTCATGACAGATAAGCACAGGAAGCACAAACCATATAAGGAACGTGAGCACAGGAAGGAAGAGGAACATGACATGGACACAATATTTACACAGGCTAAACAGTATTGGCACTAGGGGTAGTTAAACATAGTCCAACATTTCAGTAGGCAAAAGATAACTATAGCTTTCTAAATAAAGTTATTCTGTTAGTAATGGGTTATAGCTTCTTTGTGGTGAGATTTGTGCAAATCATAGACTGCTGATGGTCTGCCAGGCCTACTGTATAATGTGACCTGTTTCATCTAATCTAATAGCCAGTCTTCATTTCTCTCTAGTGATTTATTCTATAGGGTCCAGATCAGTTGAAAAAACTAGACCAATCAAGAACTATGCCATCCATAAGACTATAATTGCTTTATATGTTTTGGTCCATCATCATTTGGTTGTTTAGTTGGGTATTAACAGACACTAATACTAATTTTTACGATTTGTTTCGACACTGGCATTGAGAGGAAAATTATCAATAACTTCATGTGAACATGCAACCCCTACCAGGACAAAACAGTTGGAACAGGGAATGGTATGTGAGCTATACAGTTCATGCCAATACAATATAGTAGTGTTCCTACTGTTGTAATGTTGAGGTTCTTTAGTTCTCCAGGCTTCCTGAAGGACTTTTTTTTTTTTTGGCTCTCATTTTCAGTCCAGTCTTAGAGGAATGCTTTTGTTTAAGCCACATAGTGACATATGAATCATTCAAGCATGAAAACCCTCTAACTTAAGGCATGAACCAGTGAGAAACAGGTGCAGATGATGACAGATGATCAGGCTGGTGATTAGTATACTGGATATGCTGAATGCTGAGTGGTTGGCACAGACAATAGGGGAAATGAGGTTGCTACATAAACAACCACCATTTAAATTGTATCTTTTGACAGTAAAACATTTGTTCCAATTTCTTTAATTTAATCTATACAATTTAATTTAATTTAATTTAATGAAGAAATCAGGTGTGGCCCAAGACCTTTGCACAGAACTATATATTATTCCATTAGATACTGTGATTTCTCAGTATCACAATGTTGTTTTAGCATTGAAACCTTTTGGTTAAATATCAACAAATACTGTATAACTGATCCAGGCCATTAGCAGTATGTCACTAAATTCTTGAACACGTGGACATGAGCAGAAGTAACTGATGGTAATCTTTTTGTCTTTGCTCCTTAGATTGCAAGTGTGTCGTGTTCAATCCACAGAGGATTTCTATGGACTGTCCTGTGGTAATTCTCCCCTTTTCAGCTCATAATCTGAATGGAGCTGACACGTGGGAACACATTCTCCCAAGACAGCCCAAGACACACTGCATACAGGGCAGGAGATCCAATTCAACGCAAAGCCTTCCCCACACCCTCACCATAAATATCCCACATGTAATAGATCAAAAGCCCTTTCGGTCTCGAGTGCGAGTGTGTGCAAAGGAAAGGGAGTGGATAAAAAATGGGTGTCGACATCAAGAAGACTGTCTGCACTGTGAATTATATACCCTAATATGCACAAATTATTACTAGCTAACTGCCCCTAATGAATCCAGCCAGATCAAAATGGATTACACTCCCAATGAGAGCATTAGTTTCACCCAGTAGCAGTGTGACCTGCTTCCACACAAGGCAATGGAACCAGAAGAAGCATTTTTGACAGTATTTCCCTACCTTACTGTATCTGTGAATGAATGCACGTAACCAAAGTCATCTACAGAAATGAAAAGTCTGTCCACAGGACACTGAAACTGATGTTCTTTGTAAAGACATTCAAATGATCGAACAATTTTTCAATTAACCACGAGATGCCACCTACCATGTTTATCCACCCTCTTTAATTAGTAGGCAAGTTATTAGATCTTCTTACTGCTGTCATTTCTGACTATGCTGACATGAAGAATAACCAGACAGCGTCCTCTCTCTGTTTGTTATAGTACATAACATGAGAGGGTGGTTTGCCTTTTAATTACTGAACACAGTCTGATACACTAATAAGTCGAGTCTACAGTTCTGGTCTCATCGTGGGAGAGAAATTGGATTGCGCATGAAGTGGTGAATTTATTCCATCATATTTCTGATAAAGGTGCAGCCACAGCTGAATCAGATTTAATATTTCATTTCATTTATTGCCCAAGAAAAGCAAAATGAGATATTGGTCTATTTCTATTGATTTTTAGTTCCATTCAAGAGAAACAGCAGTTCCTTAGCTTTTCCAGCATCATCTTGGATCTAATTATAGGAAATGTATACACAGAAAATGTGCTGCATTTGCCTTATTGCCTTCCTGAAATATTGCATCCTCAATATATTACTAAAGGTTGATTCTTTTTGCCCAACTGCAATTCAAAATGTACATAAAGTCACTATTCAACTGTAGCCCATAATTTTTTATCAGTCTCTGAGCTTGCAGAATCTGTGGGAACAGATCGTGTCCAGACACAAGCAGACTGAAAACGCTGCACTTTCCTCCTGAGTGTAGTACTGAGAGGACTTTTAATTTGGGAAATGCTGCAGAGCTATATTTTCACCTCATCCTGTTGTCATGCATTATTTTGGTAAACATCCCAGGTACTAATTTAATATATTGTAAAGCAGGCTGTTCGCCATCTGACTCGCCCGTGTGATTGATGAATGACTGGAAGATAAAGCAGTGACTGAGATTTATGGCCTGCCGGCACATAGAATATGTATGATTATCAGCGGCACGCTGAAAGCTCCTGCTTTTGAGTGATAGCCAGAGGGAGAGTGATCAAGCAAATGAGTGCATCTGTGCGGTGGGGGCGGGTGGCGGTTTGGGAGAGGCCGAGGCGGCATACCGTGCTCGTTAGTATCTCTGCTGTAGTCCTGAGCTTCTCGTGGCAAGCAGCATTGTCCTGCAGATGGTGTGCAGAGTTATAGCACTCATCTCCTTCAGCCACACAGGACTGTCCTTGCCTTTCCTGCTTGCTTTCTGGTACCCTATTTCTGCTCGCTGTACAACACTTTCTCTTCAAGACCTTAGTGTTGTGCTGGAACAAAGTCCCATAAATTTGCTGTACACAAAAGTTCACACTGGAACTTTTTCCCCTTCAGCTGAATTTGTCTCACCTCTGATTTGGGTTTAATGCCCATTGGCATTTCTAAGCACTTAAAATGAGTCCATTCCTAAATGACTGATGGCACATCGTCATAAATCCCCAAACCTGGTGCAGTTTATTGATCCTGCAGGAGCGCTTGTGCCTCTCAGCATATGTCACTGCACTTTCTCATAGGCAGCTAAGTAGGAGCGATATTTTACAGTCAAGGCATTATCATATGCACACTATGCCCATTGTTATCTGCATCAGTGATTTAATGTGAGGCAGCATGACTAGCATGGTACCCTGGAGAGGACTTGATTTGGTATGTAGCCCAATTTATATATTTACATGTCACCATAAATAACATTAATGCACCTCGGAGGATTGCTGAAAGTAATTGTTTATCCACGTCCTAGCAAATGTGCTTGACGATATTCTTGATGAACGGCCCAGAGCTGACTTTTAAAGAGCTGCACTTTGCCTATGGTGTTAGTGACAACTCTTTAGAGGTGGTCTCAGGTTCTGCTGATAACCCTGCCCTGCGTTCCCAAACATCGTCCTCTGGCCCTGACAGCAAGCTGGTCAACACAAATACAGTACACAGACAGAGAGTCATCCTTTAGTCCCAGATGAATCTTTCCTTATCTGCGGTTGGGTTGCCTTGGGGGAAAAACTGTAAGTGACTTTGTAGTTGGCCTTGTCTATTTTCCATGACATTTAAATAAATGGTACATACATGTGACACCTGTGTAATTCAGTCAAGTTCTCACATGGTTTAGAAAGTCTTTCCGGTGCTCTGGTAATAGAAGAAAGTGGTGTTAGTTGGACTGGACAGGCTTTTGTATAAAAAGCACCGCTATAGGTAGTAGGTAACAGACCTCACCCGTTTCCTGTGCACACAGGATGATTGGTTACACTTAGCTTTTTCTGTGCTGTTCAGTGAAAAAAGAGATGATGGTAGGAACTGCATTACAGAGTAAAACAGGAGAAACAGGCCTCATTAACCCCCAGAGGCAGAGGCCTGTAAGGAGCCATAAATCCTCAGCATGTGTACAGCAATGGGAGAATCGTTTCCTTTTATGTGAGTATATGGGTAACATAGAGTTTTCCCAGCTGTGATGCATAACCTGATGGCAACGGAACACTTAAAACATGTGAGCGCGTACTTCAAGTGTCCAGTACTATGAATAACTCCAGGATTAAACAGTGTAGATGTGTTAACACTCAGTCAGGTTTAACTAGGCCCACAGCAGTAGGACATGACTATCACGAGGCTTGGATATAAGCACACATGAGGCTCAAGCATTGCAAGTGGGATTAAACATAGCAGGGGCTAGAACTGTCACTGTGCCCCCTCTCTCTCACTCTCTCGTTTCTCCTGCTCTTGATGTATTGCCATGGCCTGGCAGGAGGAGCTCCACTAAAACCTCTGTACATGCCAAAATACGTTTTACAAGCTGTGCCCTAATCAGCTAGCAGCCAGTGGTCCATAAATCCAGGCATGTCTGTCGAGCATGGTCACGGCCAGGGGAGTAAGCACTGGATATACAGCAGAGCATGCAACTAGGCCAGGCCAGAGACAAGCAACAGTGCCAGGGATATTTGTAAGGCAAAGGGAGGGACCAAAAATGTCCAACCCATAGGGTCAATATTGCAGTGCTATAATTTATGGTAGGGTTTTAATCCAGCAAAGTGGATGCACAAATAAGTTTGCATATGGATCAGTGCGTAAGTTTTAAATCATACTATATATATATATATATATATATATATATATATATATATATATATGCGTGTCCTTCTAGAATGGCAAAACAAACTGCAAACATGGTTTTGTCTTGTGAATGTGCAATGACGCAATCAGCTGGAAGCATGACCTGTGTTTACAGTCTCCAACAATTCGTTGAGTCATTCATCTTTACTAATGACTTTCTTCTGGTCAGGGTCACAGTGGATCTTGAGCCTATCCTTGGAATAAGTGGGAATACACCCTTGATGAAATGACAGTTAATTCCACCTAGGGGCTATTTAGAGTTGACAATTGAGGAACCAACATGTTTTTTTAGGAACGGGATGAAACCACAGAACGCATAGGAAACCAGCAGACACGGGGAGAATGAGCAAAACTCCACGTAGCGAGTAACCTGAGCTCAAAATCAAACCAGAAGCTGTGAAACGTCAACCCTCCCTGCTGTGCAACCATGCCACCCTTCTACAACAATGCAAATTAAAGGAATGTTTTGAATTTTTTATTTAAAAGCAACAGCATGTCACAATTTTCCACAAGATGAAATACAGAGCTTGTTTTTTTTCTATTTTCATTTCTTAACCTTTAGAATTTCCTAGTGAGAGCATGAGAGTGAAAATGTTGCTCAAGTTCAGATGACAATGTTTGCTATGAAATCCTGTTGCTCCTCAGATAAGAGGACTAATATTGCAGAGGCCTATGCAACTCTGACACAGACCCTGAGAGAAGTAAATCAAATCAATAAACATAAAAACTTTGATGTGAGCAGCTTGAATGCCGAAATGACTTGATGTCTTAAGTGTGAACACAAACAATATACACTCTCCCAGAAAAGTGGAAAAATTACCCACAAAATAAAAAAATATATATACATTTAAATGTTTTTCATTAGCTACTCATGTAATTATTTTAAGCATTGCTTATATGAGTCCATAAATACATACCTCAACATTACTGTACTTTAGTAACAGGAGGATGGTGTCATGTTGCTTCCAGACTGCTGATGTACATGTTGTCCATTAGATGGCAGCACTGAGGTCTGTGTATGTTGGGAGAAAATGTAAACTAAACTTTCATCTGCTTTCATCTGATCTTATATTTACTTTATATTCAGTTGAAGCATACAATAAGACAAGAATATAAGAAACTGAAAATAAATAATGATCAACTTTAATCATCACAAAGCCAGCTTTAGAGTTGTATTGCTTATAGTTAATTATTATGGTTTGCTGGTTCTTAGAATTATCTTAGAGGATCTTATATAGTTGTATAGTTGTATATGAGAAAGTGCCAGTCAAATTTAATTAGTGTTTTTTTCCTTGGTCAGAAACTCTCTGTTTAGTCACATCTCGTGAATCAACCGTCTCTGGCAGGCTTTAACCAGTGCTGTGTCTTACTGTTAGAGGCTCTTATTTACAGGACATTTGTTGCCTTTGACATTTATCATTGCTGCAGGGCCATGAACTTCATGCAAACGGAATTGAAGCATTCAATAGGCAAGGCTTTAGGCCTCATCCTGTTGGGGTATTATCACAAGTCTTTTCATGCTGAGATAAATCACTTCCACTGCACCCAGCAGTGAAGAACTAAAGGGAGGGAGTGGGGCAGGAGGAATGAGGGTAGGAGGAGTATCTTCAAGATTAGGTCAGACAGCCAAGGACAAGGCCTTGGTTTTTCCCCCCTTTGACTAATTCTTTCAGGGGATTTAATACAAACTTTGCTCACTTGTTGAAGCACTTATTTTTATTATAGTGAATTCCAGAGGTCTACTGATCTGTGTACATGTTTCTTATGCTCATATCTGTGATCACATTATTCAAACAAACAGCAGCAGATAAAATAAGCTTTGGAAACTTTGTACACATTCATAAACAAACCAGCAAAATCAAATAATAGAATCTAACTGCATGAGTAGAATTTATATTAAAATATCTTTAAATAATCACAAACCTTAAACTTAGCTTTTTTCATCATGGTGGTTTTTACTTCTATTTTTACTCTACCAAGTAGAAATGTATCGTTTTTCGATCTTACCAAAAATCCACCTATTTGTCTAAAAAACTGCTTTATTCTAACTTTTATAGGAAAGTTTTTTTCCAATATGTATTTAAAAATACTATGTTGGGTTTTGAACTTTAAAACGATTCCCTTGCACTAATGCAGGCATACTAACGTGTTTAAGCAGTGCTCTATAAACAGTAGGAATGGGGCACTTTTCTCTACATGAACAGTGGCAGGCCTTGAGATCATGCATTGAGGGCAGAATGATGTACGAGCTCACAGACCCACCAAATTCTCCTGGCTCCATTGCCCATATTTCCTGCTTCAGTCAGCCTCCAATTATAAATCAACTGTCTTTCAATTCTGTAAGTGATTCATTATTATTTGTCGGTGATAATTTACAGTAGTGGTTTCCGATGCTTTTCATTTCGTGGCAGTAATTTATGTGTGAAGAAAAAAAAAAACAATATAACTGTATTTTCTCTCTTAGTGCAAAGCCTTCTGCAATCCAAAGAATAAATTGAATAGGTGGTGAACCACCATTGATTTAAAATGGTTGATGCTTTCAAGAGCAGGCACATACAGTACACAAGGCCAGGAGTAAAGTCAGAAACAGCCACTGTCTCATATAGCCAAAAAAACAAAAGCACCTTTGATTTCATATTAAGAAAATGCCTAAAAATAAATGCTCCTGACACATGTATTATGAAGCAGCTATGAAGGAATGCACTGTAACATTCACCATGAGCGAGTTCAGGCAAACAGTAGCGAGTGCACTTTATATAGTGTATTTGCCTCCATGTTATGTGTATCCATGTGTCCATGTGTATCCAAGGCATTGAAGTAGATAGTTGTGCGGATTCATGGACTAGTGTATGTTCCCATTCATCATGCAGATGCTGTGGATCTCCACAGCTATTTTCAGAGTGCTGTGATGACAACGTCAACTGGAATTTTCTTCATGGTGAAAGGTCAAGGAAAATTAAAGTCTGCATGATTTTATAGAAAAACCCCATGTCCTCAGACATTAGCCTAAACGCCAATGCTGATTTGCCTGACAACTACTGTAGCTCAGCCACTTAACTACTTAAGCCTTCTGTTCTGTCTTCTCTCCCCAAAGCGTACACAGTCAGTTTTTTCATAGTTTCCTTTCAGTATGTCACTCAAGTGCACTGTGGGAGAATTAATTCACTATAGAGCTGAATGGATATCAGCAGTAAATATGATTTAATCATAACCCTGGTATTTCTGTGTCAAGCAGCAGTACATTGGGTTTGCACATGGCATGCCTGCAGGTTTGGCTCACTCAAGCAGCAGAAATAGGAATTAGCAGGTACATAGAGCGGCTCAGATCGCACACGCTCTCTGTTCAACGCAACACTGTGATTTGTAAGTCTCTGACCAAAACTCCAAACAGAGCACTACAAGGCTCTCTTTCACACTTTCACTCTCTGACTCAAGACAGGATCACACAAACCTTCCACAATATGAAGAAAATGAGCTTAACGAACAAGCAATGAAACATTACAAATATTAGTCCTCTTTATAGGTGCACAAGTTTGTGACAGTTCATAATCACTACAGGGTGAGACTACACTAATTCAGGTGGAGGTATGCATTGTGACTGCCACGTTTAGCCGTTAACAAGTGCCGGGGCTGCGTTTAATGGCATCACTCCCACACACCTGTTTTTCCTCTATGTGACACATATTGATAAGACATCACATATAATGGCGTTGTTTATGGAGATTGAAGGCATATCTGTGGCCAAATAGTGTTACACTAGCTCACTGCAATGTGCTCAGTGTGACACCTAAGTTATACTGCTGCGTTTTAGAGCCTAGCTTGAATGTCAGCATGTTAAACGGATATAAATGTTCAACACATCTCTCTTATGTGCTACAAATCAGTAACTCAAGTAAACCAAATAATCTAGTGGCTACAGCAAATACGTGTTATTGCAAATACAACCCGAAAAACTGCCAAAATACTTTAAATTAAATGAAGATGGGAGTTTTATTACACATTTTATACACGTGGGCCTCAAACAGCCGTTATGACAAAGAAAAAAAAAAAAAAGATTGAAAGTACATCTGAAAATTGAAGAGTATGGTCTGTCTTTTTTATCTATGTTGAAATGAGAGAAGCAGGCACCCTTTCCCCTCTGTAAACCTGAATCAAATCCAGAGCTCAATAATTATAACATAGCAGAACCTTCTGGGGGCGAAAAAAATCAATAGCCTAAGGACAAAGAACCTATAGCCATCACTTAATTCTCTTATCACACTGATTTAGTGCAGGAGGAGGATGTTAAATAACTGTAAATCTTTATCTATGACTTTGAGGGTGCTTTATGGCAGTTCTAACAGCAGTTCTGAGACAGAATGTCTATACGTTCTGCAAGACACACAATTTATAGCTTTATTACCCTTTGTCTTAAAGAGCAGAAAGACATAGCGGGAGGAAAGAGATAGCGGCCGCTGAAGTGGGAAGGGTGGGGGTGTGAAGGGGTGGTGGGGTGGAGGGGGTTGGGGGGGGGTAGAATCGGATGCCATCATAGCAAGAGACATATCTCTGTGACAGGTTTATAGGCAAGTAGCCCGCTTCTATTTTAGGGCCCCCCCCACCCGCCTCATCCTCCCCCGCTTCAGCCTACATCACATGAAATGAATGAGATTCAATTTTCTGATTTATCTGCAGAGCGATCAGATTTACCTTAGCATTCCTACACCCCCTACTCTTCCCCATGTAGAGCGTGAGGTCACGGAGAGGACTTTGACAGGAGACTCTGGGCTTCTGTTGTTTTGTATTTTCTTCTCATACTGGAGAGTCATGAGTTCCTATGACGCTTCCTCATACTTTGTAACCCTACCGACAACTGGCTTGTTGTTAGCTTGAAACGGATACAGTGTTCCAAGAAATAGGAATTAAGCAGATGCTGTGAGCATAGTGGTAGATTTTCATCCATGCCAAGGGGAATTGATGTTTTCATTAAGTATGGCCATAATGAAGTCAACAAGTTTATTTGTATTTTTAAAAAGATGGCTACTTAACAAATCTCTTTGCTATGAAAAATATGTTTAAAAAATGTCGGTTAACAGCGTCGGTGTAATGATTTACTGTAAATGGGTAGCTAGCTGCTAAGAAGATATTTTTGCCACTGTTGTGAGATGCCAGTTGTTCAGCAGATTATTAATGTGAGGAACTTCATCTAACACCCAAATGTAAGAAATGTGACAAGAGTCAGATAAATCTATGGGAAATATAGCAGCAAAACTAGAGTAAAACTGAAGAAACAGTAAATTTCTAAATTTAAATGAATAAATTAAGTAAAATTACAGCAAAAATGCAGAAACAATACATTTCTAAATTAAAATTATAAATTAAGTAAAATTAGAGCAAAACTGAAGAAACAGTAAAGAGAATGAATACATGGATTTATCATCCATGCCATTTTCTTTTAATTTTACACCAAACATGTTTTTTCCAACTCTTTCTTTCTCTTTGTTTAATACTTTTGGCTCAAATTTAATTCCATTGCCCAACAGCAGATACAAAGAAGCACACATTTGAGCCTGTGAGATTAAACTGACAACTGAAGAGGATAACATGCTGCAAAAAGGCTCGACTGATTCATACTATTCAGTTAAACATAAACAAAAACACTCATACAGTCATCCGACAACGGTTTTAATTAGAGGAACTAACAGACTAAGACAAATGCATTTCTTCCTGGCAGTTTGAATTATGGTTCCCAGCTGTCCTGATAAAGTTAGGCCTATGGGCAGAATGTTCCACAGTCAGGAGAACACAGGAAGTGAAGGAGATTACTATGTCATAATACCAAACATCTCCCAAATGAGGAAGACAGTGTGACGGGTGAAGGAGCGACCAGTACGCACGTGTGCTACTTTTCACCATCATTGAAAAACATGGTGGAAGCTTGATTGAAGTTTGTTTGGCCAATATGCCTGGTGGTGTGATCAGTTCATTTGTTCTAATATTGAAAACAAGACTATGATGGTGCTCTTTCAGTGTTATGTTAAGAATATTTATTATTAATATGAATAAAGAAATTGTGCATTGTTCTTTATGTAAAAAACAAACAGTGGACTTTTTATTCAAATTTCAAACCATCTCATATTTTTTTTCTTTCAGGAAGCTACTTGGAAACTAAAAGAGGGCCGTAAACTAAATGGTAGCGCAAAGTTTGAACCATCTGAACTACTGAACAGCTTAGGCCCTTGTGCATAAAGGATGTCAGCCTTGTTATTTTGATTATACTTTCATGTGGGCATTTTCTTATTGCTACAGCAAACCTTTGCTCTATAATCTTATTAAATAATAACAGCCTTTCTGCTGTTCACTATAATGCTTATTAAATAATAACAGCCTTTCCAGTCCACTAAAATGATTGCTACATTACGGCAGGATAACAGAAGTCCTGAGAGCCAAAAAAAAAAAAAAAAAAAAAAAAACTCTACTGATAGGACAGTCATATGCTAATGCCCATGTTGCATTAGTGATTTGTTTGAATGGATGTAGGAAGGAAAGGACAACTTAGTCACACTTCCCTCCCTGTGGCACTGGAATATATTAGCCGCCATTTTAAGGGCGTTTGAAATAATTACTTACTGGGGCCATGTGACACTTTCAATAAATTAACCACCTTCCTTAAGTTTTAAAGGCAAATGCATATTGTAGCCATCACTAACTGTCTTCTCTCCCCTGGAGAAGAGATAATTTGCTGTAAGAAAGTGTTAGTGCAGTTCAGTAACCAGACCCAGCAGCCCCATACAGCTCAGCAAGCAAGGTGCAAGTGAAGGAAACTACAGAAATAAATGAGTTTATTAACAGCAGCACACATACCTTCACAATTAATAAATTCCACATCATCAAGCAGTAATCTAATTATGAATAATGAATATGTCTGCCATGAATCATTTATGCACATTATTAGCTAAATCAGAAAATAGGATTTGGGTATATAATAATGCCTTAAATGAACATTCTCTCAATTCTTTCACAATCCCATTTTAAAACACAAACTGATTGCGAGCCAAGCAATTTCAATAACGATCTGATAACTGACAAAATAAGTAATGAGAGTCACTGTTTTTGAGGCACACTGATGTCCAATAATTCATCTTAATTAATCAAATTCATTGCTTAAGCAGCTGTGAGTACAGAAGAGATAATGGCATTGTTCAATAAAACATGCGTTAAATTTATCTGTTCAGTATGCGGCAAGTTATACATTACACAAGTGCACTGAGACTGATAATTACTGAGTTACTGAGTGAACTACAGTATACATTAAGATAAAGAATAACCAGATATAATCCAGTAAATCCTTGACGTTCCTTTATTAACTTGTTTAAGTCAGAGATAAAGCTGTTAATATATTAAGGTGAAAGCTTTAGGGCAAGAATCCCAAGTGCAAACCCCACATCACATTCATCATATTAATATCAATATAGCACATATAAATACTTTATACAGAAAGTCTGAGATTGTTTAACATTGAATTACCCTGTCTGATTTTGGCTTAATATAACAGACTACTCTGAGGGACTTTTATCGTCCTCTAAATATTGCAGTATTAAAAACAGTATGACATAATTATTGTTTATCTGTCCTTAAACTGAGCACCATTTGTCACTCATACACCCCTTATGGCAAGAATAGTTGCTACATTCAAATATCCGTTGAGTTTCCGTGGAATACATTTGGCCTATTAATGCTTCTGCTTTCCTCTTCTACACAACAGTCCCATTTAAACTACAGCCTGACATTATGCACAGCAGCAAAGCAGCCTAGTGCTCAGACTCCAGTTTCTGTTTACATGCAACCCAAATAGGCCCTGAACTAAACTAGGCCATCCATCTTCCCCGTGTAAATGCCAATCCACACTTTTGAGTACAGTATATACGCTGCACTGTGTTTTGATTGGCCACTCTATACCCAGGGGCACTTTTAATTGCACAGTATTTTCTGTAGGTGGGAGGTGAGCTGATAACTCCTCAATAATCAAGTTAAAGTGTTGACCCAAAGGGCTTGAGGGGGGTGGTGTCACATGCTGGTGGAAGGCTAGGAGCAGTGGTTCAATATACACACATGTGCATATACACACACACACACACACACACACACACACACACATATACGCTGCTCATCTTCCTCAGGGAGGCCTGACAATTACTCCCTCATGAGGATTCATGGAGCCACCCTTTTTCTCATTAACTATATTAAGAGGCCATTGCTCTGGCTGCTAAAGAGAGAAATGGGATATTTCCCCAGTGCCCCTCCTTCTCTCCTCAGTACTTCGTTGCCAGCCAAGTCAGCCTCGGTGCTGCGAGATACGGCGGGCAGAGGGAAATGTAAAGCAGTCAGATGAGTTACAACACTGATCCTAACTTCAAAGGCCAGCATGCACTGAGATGGGAAGAGCTGAAAGAGCTGGACAGGAAAGTGCTATATCTGAAGCCCCAGCTGCTGGCTATAAGTCTTACATGAGAAGTGCAAGTAGGCAGAAGGTGACTGACATCTTGAATGCAAATAGATCCACAGCTTCAGTTATGTGGTTTGATAGATTCATCACTAATTGTTTTGTGTAGTGGTTTAGATCATTGCTTCTAGTTTGTTGAAATATACAGTGCAGGGCAAAGGCTTTTTATTATACATTTTTATTAGATATGTTTATTATAATGACATCTGACTTACTGATTTTAGAGTTCCTTTTCAACAAAAATGTATGTCAGGAAAGAGAGTATCATTACCTGATAAACCACTTTCAAGCAAAAATAAATGAAGTCAGCTTTTTTACTGAAAAAAAAAAAAACAGAAACAAATGTGACAAAAAATGTGACAGTTTTTCCAAGAAAAGTAAAACATACCAGTTCATTTCCCAATAAATCTGTAGACAATGGACCTGAAACTAACGATGAATTTTTAAAAACCAATAGGATTGTCATACAAAATACAGATGTTTGTTTATTACTGTTTACAGCTCTGTTTATTATATTTTTATGTAGAAATGGAGAAAAGGCATCATTGCTTTAAAGCATTTTTTCCACAGTGCTGTATATCTATAAAATGGTAAAAATTGTAAAAGATGTGTGATACAATGCCACTAGTTATATCTGGTTAGTGCTTCATATACTATATCTGTATTCAGATTATTTATTCTTATTCTTTATATAGATTTTGTGCACTTTTTGCCTCTGGAAACACTAGAAAATGTACAGGGTGATTCCAACAGTTTCTCAAACTCAGTTATATCACTAAAGGTCATGATAGGTCACAACTAGAGATGTGCATGCATGGGGCTGTAAATCCTGCATTTATTATTATTGTGATTTATTTTTTCCTGAGGGGATCCCAGTCTTGATGCATACCTCTTGTCTTAACCAGGTCCACCTTCTGAACATTGCTGGCAAATATATATATATATATATATATATATATATATATATATATATATATACATATCATTTTTATCCTATTTTTATATGGGTGGGGCAGTGGTGGCTCAGAGGGTTAAGGCACTGAGTTACTGATCAGAAGGTTGGCGGTTTGAGCCCCAGCTTCACCAGGTTGCCATTGTTGGGCCCTTCAGCAAGGCCCTTAACCCTGTCTGCTTCAGGGGCGCTGTGTCATGGCTGACCCTGCACACTGACCCCAGCTGTGCTAGGATATGTAAAGAAAGAATATCACTGTGCAGTAATGTATATTGTGACAAATAGAGGCTTAACTTAACTGAATGAAGAATATAAACTGCACTCAAGATAAATCATGCCTTGTGATAAACTTTCTTGTGAATGAAGGCGTAAAACCAATTGACAATTAAAGAAGACGTCAAGCACAGTATGGTGATGTGGCTTAATTAACATCTTATGGTTACTTAAATTTTCACAGTAGAAACATTTGATTTGTACCATGCCCAGGAATAATTGGCCCGCCTTCCCACTCCCCCCGCTGGTCAGTTTACATTGTTTTTGTTCTATGTTCTCAGGTACACTAGCGTATATACAATGTTTGATACAGCATGTGGCAATATGCACCTAACTAGTAGGTGAACCACCACTATAAACAAGAGAAGATGAGAACAAGGACATTAACTTTCTCACTATGCCTAATATCAATAAAATCTCACTATAAATATCAATAACCGGAAATGGGTTCAATGATTGTGTTTCTTACCCATCAAAATGAACCAGATTTTAGATTCACATCCAGGACCCCTGAGGCAGAAAGTACATTGTGAATGATGATCTCATCCAAGGTGGCTCGGGGCCTCTTGCATTTGTGCCCGTGAACATTCAATGAGTGGAGCCCTGAAACTCGATGGATAACTTGTCTCTAACTTGCGTAAGAGATGCATCTGTCTATGGTAACTGTACATTGTACATGCAATCATTCACCAGCACCACTTGCACATGACAGGTATTTGACTGGGAGTTATTGCCACATCCCTGTATAGTTCCACTGGCAATCAAATTTTTACAGTTCCTGGGAGGGCAGTGTTTCAGATATGTAGCAAGCATTGAGATCATGGCTTCAGCATACTGAGAAAACCTTCCACCTTGATGGTATCCAAGCTGGAAAATGCTAGTGTGTATATATATATATAAAATAAAAAGCAGGTTGACAGAGACCTAGTTCTGTATGCCAGGGGCCATAGTTGCATGTCTAATTTTTAAGTGTTAATTAATTTGTTGAGGAAAAATACAATAACATCTTATTTTTCTGAAGATAGGATCAGGGCAAATACTGTGGAAAAGAGCGAGCAAGGGCATTTTGGGATACAGACTTTGGCTGATGAAACATCTTAATTAACTGAGCAATTCATAGGCTTGCATTAGGATATTAAGGATCAGGGTATAAATGAGTAATGAGTAAACTGCTTTTGTGTGTCTCTTTGTGTGTGCCTGTACTAGAGTTACCTGTCAAATGTGACAAAAATTGCCAGCATGATCGTTCAGAAATTGGATCACTTCAAAGACAGCAAACATAAACATAACAATGGCCATTATACAGGATTTTGTTGAGTCCACTAATGTGATTTGACAAATAGTATTCCAAGATTATATTAGTATATTTATTATAACCACACTGGGACATTTCACTGTTTGTATTACAACTCTCCTTTTTGTTTAGCACAAAGATACACATAAAGGTTCCACTTTCAGAAGTAGTTCTAAACTAAGTTAGCAGACATATCCACCTACCAATCACAACACTCGACACTCATGAGTGTACACTGCCATGAAAAAGGATTTGCCCTCTTCCTGTTTTTTTTGCAGATTTGCCACACACAAATTATTTAGATCATCAAACAAATTTTACTATTACACAAAGATAGCCTGAGGAAATACAAAATGACGTTTTTAAATGATGATTTATTAAGGGAAAAAAAGCAGTCCAAACCTGGCTGGCCCTATGTGGAAAAAGTATTTGTCCCTAAACTTATTCAACCACATTGAATGGTTTTCAAGCATGAATGACCTATTTAAGGTCTTGCCATTGGATTTAATCTCAGACTTTGACTAGGCTGTTCCAAAACCTTAATTTTGTCATTTTTTATCCATCCAGAGGTGGGCTTGCTGGTGTATTTCGAGTCATTGTACTGCTGCATAACCCAAGTGCACTTGAGGTCACAAACTGATGTCTGGACATTCTCCTTCAGGAGTTTCTGGTTATGCGCAGAATTCATGTTCCAGCATTCATTCCCAGACCATCATAATATCACCAGGCTGTTTGATAGTTGGTATGATGTTCAACCTTTTTCTTGTATTTCAAATGTGTTCTTGTTGGTCAGCAGTGGCTAAAATGGGTCAAAAGTGCAATTACTTTTTCAGGTAGGCCAGGTAGGCTTGGTCAGCTTTTTTCTCTTAATAACTGAAATCATCATTTACAAACTGCATTTTGTATTTACTTGTTGTATTTACTTAAATATTTGTAAATACATACAAATATACACAAAATATATAAGTGCATTCATGTGGAAGTGGGTGGATAGTCTCAGTCTTATAATATTGCAGGAACAGCATTTGCAGCCAGTGCTGACTTCACTTGCTTTCTCTGAGGCCCTCCCTTCCTGGTTGGTAGAGCACTGCCTGATGGGTGGGGGAAAAATATGAAAGCTCATGAGAAGGGAAGCCAATTTCAACAGAAGCATCTTTAATGGCAATGTAAAAAAATCAATATAGCAGGCTGTAAAGTCAGAGTTGCCTCTTTGAGCTCTATTTCCTTTAGCAAAAATACACAAAATATTTGACCATCGGTTAACCATATCGGTTACTTGATATTAATTAGTTGATTTAAAAAATTGATGTACAAAAAGCAATATCAAACAATATTATGAAATTACAATATCGCAACATCACAATATGAATATCAGCAGTTTCATGCCCTCAGATGAATCACAGCTGTGCTGATTTTCAGTATCACCACACGCTTGTTCTTGAACACAACATTATCTAATCTACAGTAAGCCATCTTGAGAGCAACAAGGAAATTAAAAACTGACCAAACTAACTGGGTCTGTGTAAAGCACATTACAAATTGATGACAAGATTGTTCATCATGATGAGTTAGTACCCGTTGACTTAATACTTCATAATCCAGGGTAATAACTGTATTTTAAAATGCACAGAATTTTTTTATCCATTATGACTAAACAAAGCTAAGCATAGAGATGATTGGTGGTTATACACTTTACATCAATCTTGAAATGAATTGGTATAGTGACATGGATACACCATTAGCCAGCATCAGCCTAAAAAATTAGCCTAAAATAATATAACTTCTGGCCTCACTGTATTAATTTATGCCTATTAATTTATTTCCAATTACTATTAAAAAAATTATGTCAACATGTCACCTCAGTAGCTCTGTAATACAAGCATATTGTGCTATATGCAACATTATCCTTTTTTTTTGTAAAAGACTAGCACTGTGCTGCACATGCAGAGGCATTTTGAATAGAAAGTATCAGTTAGCACTGACAGCCTCATGATTGACATACTTGTTCTCACTCTGGGCCTGTCACTTTTAAGCATAGCAGAGAAACGCCAATAGTCAGTGCTCAATCATTGGGTTGTTCAAATGGAGAGACTCATTCCACTACAGTGCACATAAACCTTCCAATGAAAATATAAAAACGAGAATGATTACTAATGAACAAAAAGCATCCTGTCCTATGTTTAAAGACAAGGAAAAAAAAGTGAAAAAGCTGAGACAATGTAGTTCTCAACTAGATGTAGTCACATTTCAGGCTATAATTTGACAAACTTTCTCTCTGCCTTTAACGCACACACAAGCACTTGTCTACATCTTTAGGTCTTCCATGATTACCATTCTAGTTCCATCATAACCAAAAAAACAGATCTGCTCATGACAACCTCACTCCACCCCTTGACCAGGGACACATTTCTGTGTATGTGTGTGTGTGTGTCTGTGTGTGTGTGTGTGAGTGTGTGCTCTCAACAGCACTGAGGAAAGCAGAGTAGAGCAGGGAGCTGCTGTGGAGGCAGACATGAAGCCTGTCAAGCAGCAGCTGTCAGCCAGTTCTTTTTGATGCCATCATCTCATCAGCAGGCCTGTCAGTCTCACAGACAGACAGCTATCCAAGGTTCCGCTGACAACAGCTAACATGGGGATGGGAGCAGATCCACACATCCCCCATTTACACCAACACGCAGCCTTACTTCTCTACAAAAGCCCTAAAGCTGATAAACTTTTGGAAAGATGATATTGATCCAGCTGCCTCCACCTTCACTCCAGTACCCTGTGGTTTAGTTTTGCCTAGGCAGTAGCAGGGCGTCAAAGGAGCATGCTGGGTATAATAATGAAAACGAGTCATTTCAAGGCGTAATATAGTCTTTGTTGTCATAATATCAATCAGGATGAGTTGCCGATTAGAATACAGCCTTTAGCAATACATTTGTTTGCTCTATCAGCAGACACCAGAGACATGCGAGACGGATGCTCTTTTATTTTCTTTTAAGCGAAAGGTTGAGTGCTGTGACTGCCAAGATCTTGTTTCTGTTTTTTCCTGCCCTGTCTAAGTACTGTCTATCAAGCAAACATATGGCTGTCCATATGCGAGGATGTCAGAGGTGTCTCGTTCGGTGCTCTTCTTGACAGGTTTGTCTCTGTAGCTGACGTTATGAACTACAGTCAATAAGCAGCCTCATATCTGCCCCCTCATTCTCAACCCACCTGCTTTATCTGATTTGTTATATCTAAACATTGGTGATGTTTGCTTTCTGCCTGCATAAGTATATTTGTAATTTTCTTCTCCAAACATCTCTTTCAGCAATATAACTAATCCGGGGAGCACGTCTAAGATGGTTTTACTGAGTGTGCATCATAAAATACATTGAATACTAGATTAAGTTAAACAAATATGTGTTATAATATCCTGAAGGTAAAACAACGCAGATAAAGATGCAGTATTTGCCATAATAGATGGCCTAAAGCCCAGGGGGTTCTCTCCGCAAGTAATATAGCCTTATAAACAGACTACAAGTGTGGCTAGCTTCATTCCTCCTCTCTGGGATGCTAAGTACTTAAGTAATATATTGCTTTCATAAGAGCATGCAAGATGTATTTGCTTTTTGGAAATATGCCTCAATCCTTTGGGCAGTGTGATTAGGAATAAAATACTGAGCGCATTACTTCTGAATAAATTCCTGTAGTGACATAGCAGAAAAAAAAAAAAGATAAAATTAAAATAAATAAATAAAAGGTTAGTGGTGGAGGTTTTTTTTTTCTTCTTCTTCCAGGAGATGTAGACTCGGGCCTGACAAAAGGGGTGAATGGTTGAGGCATCTATTCCTAGCATAGTGTCCCCATGGCACACTAGCTAATGTATTACCTTTGGATTACTGTAATATCTATCTGATGTATGTGTGCTGAGCAAAGCACTGGGAATGAAGGCCTGAGCAGATGCAGGAAGTCTAGTCCCCGGAGCCACATAAGTCCACTTGCTGGAGCCATGCAGTGTTCTCCACCTCCCCTCAGTGCTGGAGCCAGGCGAAGTTAATACAGCGCAAGTGTGCTGGGCCAGCAGCGGCTCTGCAGAGCTCCTGAGACCCACTACAGCCTGCAGGAGCTGATAAGTCAGGCAGCCATTCGTGAGCCCAAATAAAGGCAGTAAAGTTGACTGGTGAGAATGCTGCACAGCCTGGGGTTGGCAGACTGCTCCTCTGAGGAGATCTCTGCGACACTCCTTGCAAACACACTCTCTCTCACATACACACATACAACCCAGAGGATGCATCAACTTTATTCTCTCCCCGTCTCACGTGCACATACAAATATTTATTTTTTCTTGATATTTCCCCCCATTTCTTTCAAGTGAAAAGTACAAAAAAAATAAATATATTAAAAAAAAAAAAAAAAATCACACCTCTCCCTCTCCCCATCTCATGCCAAAATAATCAATGGCTTCCCGAGCGGCCTGGCGGAGCTGACGAGCAAGTGAGGATACAGACATGGCTCCAGGGCACGGCTACAGATAATAAGTGAGGAACAGTCCTTGGGTATGTTTTACAGCTATCAAGACTCATCATATTTGACATGCATTGTGGTGTTTACAGAGTCCCAGTAAAACCTAGAGCTATACACTTAACAGAGTGAGGCGCACAAGTTCTGAAAACGTTCTGCAAGAGAAAATCTAACCGCGCTCTTATGCGTGTCCCTTTTCTTATTCACGGCGCTATTCTCAGTGTTAACACCTGTCAGCTGACTGACTTCTTGTTCCCAGTGGCTTATGAAAAAATCATGGCTATGTGGTTCAGAGTCAACACTCCCATCAATATAAATTCACCATGGTCTTCATGGAACATTAGGCGGATTTCTGTTTTCCCTACAAAGTCCTACGCCTCAACTGCTGATACACACTGCAAAAAAAAATGGAGAGGGTGAAGAAAAACACCAAAATGGTTCCTTTAAAGATTTTTTTTTCACTCATCTGAATAACACATCTGTAAATAGGCCATGAAACATTTATTTCAGAATGTAGCGTTTTCTTTGAAATACAGTGTTGTGTAGCAAAAAGAATGTGTTATATCAGTCATAAATCACACCACATCACAATCCACTGAAACCTTATTTAACGGTCTGAACTTCTGCTTGCGTTAATATTCCAGGCCAAAAATGTAGGGAAATTGTTAGAATTAACATTTTTACAACATGCACTATAGTGCTTTAAGCAGCTGCACTGTCTTACCCATTTATAGAAATAATGATGATTAAATAAATGGCTGCAATAATATGATCAGTCCAAAGTGTGAATCATTTCACAGAACTGTATCGTGTCAAAGACCTGCAGTCAGGATACGCACTTGGCCGCAAATCAGCTCTGACGGCATTCCTGCTCTGCTCTGAGATAATTCAACAAGACTGTCTGGGCCCCCAGATAAAAAAGAATGAAAGGGAAGATATGTTGCATTTACTGAAGCCTCTTCATAGAGTTCCCTTACATCATCAAAAAAATGGCAGGAAAGTTTGTGTTACGTACAGTATGGCTGACTGGCTGTTGGAGCCTGTCTCAAACCCACTGAAAGTTAATTATCTACACCACTCTGAGTTCATTCTACTAATACAAGCTGCTCTTGACCTTATGCTTGTGCGTCTGGAGCAGATGAAAATAAAGCGTTTCTTTATTATCGGATTAACTTCAGATCTGCCAAGTGTCTGAGAGTATAAACCTTCTCCTCTATAGTCTGGCCCTCATCCTTAAACTAGACACTTCAGACTCACTCTATCACTAAAAAGAAATGATTCATATATCAACATGTTTTAATTATGAGCAGAATTTCCATTTAAGTAAAATATGTAAATCGATCAAAAATAAACCATAGTAAATAATATGCAAAACTGGTATTTTTATATTAAACTCATTAAATATAATTCAGTGCATCAACATACAATATCAATATATAATAAAAGCTACACAAGGCCAAAGCCTTTACAAAGACACACATATAAAGAGTCTGCTGTAGAGCGCTCTCTCTCTCTCTCTCTCTCTCTCTCTCTCTCTCTGTACGTGTGTGTGTGTGTGTCCCGCCCTCTCTCTCTGTCTCTGTAAGCTTCGGGAGACACACACGCTTGATAATCGACTCAATTAAGAAGGTCCAATTGCCATAGCAAATTGATCCAAGTTATAACATTATCATTAGCACTTCAAGTATGGCAATTATAGGACGTGCACAAGCAGACGAAAAAGAATAGAAAAGGAAAATGAAGTGACTTTGCACAAAAGGACATCCATTTCAGACGCACTGGGTGGTGTAAATAGCCTCGGTGTCAGCAGTATGGAGATAAAAGAACTGAAACATCCCATCACGTGTGTCAGCTTCTCTCTCCCTGTGGCTATGCTACACGATCCAGCAGTAGACAAATGAGTTCATGATTTTTTTTTATTTTTATTATTATTATTTGCGACCAGTCACCTTTGAGCTGGATTTGTGCATGACTGTCAAATTCACACCAAGTCACTCCAGGTAATGAAGACAGAAAACTAGTGACAATGATTTTAATGCTGACTATAGTAGGTGGAAGCATGTTAAAGTTTACAAAGAAGTGCACAAAATCACACACTGTTTAGCATTCAGTGGAAAAGGACTATTTGTGTGTGTGAGTGTGTTTGTACTGTAGAGCTGTGACTGACAGGAACAGGCAGCCTTCAGTAGTGAGTGATATACACGCACTGCCACAGCACTGCCAAGCAGACAGCCCGAGACAGACATGACATAGCAGTGGAAAGCCTTCCTTTCCTTCCTAATTGTTTCTGAAAAAATTACATTTGTCTTTTTTTGCACCTTGCTTCAGGTGTCAGTGCTTCTCAGATTAGAGCGCTTGCAATGGCATGATTGCCCCCGAGCACCTTATTTGATACTTTGAGAAGTGTCATTTCTTTGTGTGCCTCCATAGAAATTGAAATAAGTATTATAAGACAAGCTATTTTTTGGTACTCTTTTATAAAAAAAAAAAACACACACCACACTCACCTTTAAATTACCTTTAAAAAAATATATATAATAATAATATATATACATTATATATTTGTATTTTTTTTTTTTTAAAGCATGAAGCTCAACAAAACCGTTCTCAAAAAGCAGCAGTGCTCTGGAGCACCAGACCGACTGTACTCTGAACTGTGATATTATATAGACAACACTGCCACTTGGTGCAAAACAACAAGAAGAGCATTTACTCGTCTCTTAAAGAGAACTTTCCGCACTGCCTCCTTTGTCCTATGAAAACAAAAATATTGTTTGCTCTTTATTTTCTTGTACTAGTATCAATCTGCTTTCCTGGACTTTTTAATAGTTCTAGAAATGTGCCAGCAATAGTTAACATATGACCCCTGACAAAAGAAAACATCTTATAAAAGTAAGAATAAAAAATAAGTAAAAAGTTATAAATAAATGGCATCAAGTTATAAACAAATGCTTGAGGAAATGTGTATGTAATACATGAAACCAAACACCTGGTATAAATGCAAAATTATATTTAAAATATATAAATATTCGTTTTATGCAACAAAAAAAAAAGTGACCATTTTCCTATTTTCCTAAGTTTTTAAACTAAATTAAATGAACCAATGCAATGTGTCTATTCCTCTTTTACACATTTGAAAATTATTAAAAAACGGTTTGCTTATGTTGGTTTTCAAGCTGCTGAGAGAAAAAAACTATTTGCAGTTTGCTTTTACTGTAAAAGTAAAAGCTATTTAATATTAACGCATACAGTCTGTATATACAACAGAATCCACAGTGCTTTCTCATAGAAACCTACATTTATACTGTATGTGACAAGTACTGCAGTAAGCTGAACGCCTTTATCCTACATTATCCCATATTACACATGCTCCAGAGCCAAACCATAAGCTTACTCGTACTCCATCCATTTAACAACAGCAAAGTTGGCATGTGAACCAAATGTAAATATCTACATAAAATATATATTGTTTTTAGACACACATAGACATGAAGAAGTAAGTCTTTAAAAATCAATAATTCATATCAACATTGTAAGAAGAAATCATTATTTTCTATTTCCATGTCAAACCAAGCAGGGTTTGGTATTCAAAAGAAAGACACACTCCACAAATGGCAATATCATCTTGTTGGGCCTTAGAGAGGCCTGTAAAGGAACACATGGACCAGGCCAGATCCATACAATGTGCCACTGAACGCTAGCTGCTTGGAACAAGTAGCAGAAACAATTAGCGTCACATAAGCAGCCCAGAGCAGTAAGGAAGGAGAGGGAGAGAGGATGTGAAAACACAGCATCTTATTTTCACCCAGCGGACGTGAGCGACACACACACACAGTGGCAGCTCCATCCCCCCCGTCATCATAGGAGGCACGGGCAAGTTTTAGAGACAGCAGCAGTCACGGCTCATTTCACTGATACCTACGTGTGGGCAGGGGGATTTGTTTGCATCCGCGCATACCTAATTAGAGAAGCAGTGAAGGAAGTGTGCCGCTCCTCCGAGAGTGCCCCGCCATCCCACCTCCAACACTGGGAATATTTTTCTGACATCCCGCTCCTGCTTTCACACTCACACGCAGACAAACTCTGAGTCGCGCACACACAGTCTTAGCTTGTTTTGGACTGTGAGTAATGAGACGGAGTAAACAAGTTTTCATGGAGGTGCACACACTTTGGAGACTGACAACAAGAACTTCACTGCTGGATGTGGGAGGCTGATCCACAGGCAGGATTGTATCTGTGGGCAATATTACATTATGCTAATAAATTAAAGGCACTTTAGGAAGAGGCTTCAGTTTAGCAGAGGCACCAAATTTGTGATCAACTCTGTAAACAGATTAATTATTTAGATGCAGTGATTGTGTGGTACTGGAAGTGAACACAAGACTAAGAAGGCCTCATCATTATTATGCATCACGTGTGCATCAAATAGGTTTTGTCCATTAGGGGGCAGTAGAATGCAATGTAGCTCACAACTTATAAAGATTCCAAGCACATTTCAATAGCCTGAGCTCCAAACTCAGGTCTGCAGACTACATTTGTCCTGCCAGAAGAAATCTCCTCTGACAGTGATGTGTTTCTGTGGCACACAACAGCCACAAATTACACAGTGTGTAGTGCATTTTTTAAGGACATTGGATTCTGATGCAGATGATCAGCAATATAAATCTCTCCTTCAACAGAAAAATTAATCCACAGTTTTTATTATTCTGCTAATATTATACATTATTACTCTGCAATCCAACTGGACGTTTACCTGCAAAAAAAACATTCCATTCACCATTTATTCTTTGATTAGATTTCTTAAATTATTGAACATAATGTGATTGAATGACATGCCATTAAGTTATACAATATGACACGGAAGGATGTAAGATAAATATAAAATAATGAATTGATTATTGATATATTTTTATAACAGCATTAATAATAAATAAGGTGTTTTGTTTCTTTTATTCCACATAAATTACAAAGCCAGTTACAATGGCAACAATGTATTACCTTATGATTGGACAATATGTCATACTTTTTAACAGTTATTTAGCTTCAATTAGATTTAACATTATGGAAGAACTGTATCAGGTTATAATATAATATAGACAGTATATAGACAAAGTTAAAGTCATACGGTAATATATTTTATGTAATTACTATACAGCATCATAGTGCATAAATACAACTACAGTGTAAATGAAAATATACAGTATCCAATTGAATATAATGCACTCTATTCTCTATTCACTTGTTTGGCTGATGCTTTTATTCAAAGTTGAGCATATATATATGCTACAGTTGGGGAGATAAGTATTTGATCCCCTACAGATTTTGCCCACTTACAAAGAAATGAAGGGTCTATAATTTTTATCATAGGTTTATGGTAAAGGATTAAGACAGAATATCAACCA
>JAQMYJ010000039.1:19597210-19611574 GCA_030014305.1 Clarias laeviceps
TACTTAGTTCCCCCACTGTATATATATATATATATATATATATATATATATATATATATATATATACACACACACACACAGTTGAGGCAGAACACAACTGAGCATCTGAGGATTAAATGTCTTGCTCAAAGACTCAAAGACTAAATGTCAGAGGTGAGATTTGAGCTCATAACCATCTGTTTTGTAGCTCAAAGCGTTAACTTCGGAACCTACTCTACTGTTGAATTAACTTACACTACAAGATAAAATAAATATTTCACCGTTTTACTCAAACAAGGATTTTACCCACAAAAATCTATTTTAAAGTTATTTTTTTGTTCACTAAAATAGTTATTAAAATAAAGGGCATAAATAAGATCCACTAATTTATTCATATTTCAATTCAATTCAGTTTTTTTGTCTATATAGTGCTTTTAACAATTGTCATTGTCACAAAGCATCTTTACATAATCAGCACTAATAGACTCTTTAATATTAATAGCCCCACGTAAAAAGATAAATATTCACATTTTTTTTTTCATACTTCTGCAGTGAAATTTTAACAATGATACAACAGTTAGTTCCGACTGAGTAATTAGATGAGAAGTATTGTACCAGTGGTGATTATAGCATGGGATTATAGCATAGGTGACTATAAGCATAGTGCACTAGTTTTCCAATTTACAGTATTTGGGATTTAACTTCAATTTAACTGGGATTTTAACTGATTTGATTGGAAACTAATTTTAGTGAGCTAACTAGCCACATAGGCAATGGGCACTTTGTGAGTGTAGCTTCTTCTGGATTTATTTTTGTTCAGGAAGCAAAAGAAAACTAATTATTCTGGCCATTTTGCCATTTTTATTTAACAACATGTTTTTTTTATTATTAGACTTCTATTACGTGGTACATTCACCATTAACCTTCATTTAAATTAGTTGTTTTTATAGAAATAATGCTTTTGTATATTAGCTTGATATTAACCTGTGATTTAGATCACTTCGGTCAGAGAAGTGCTGTTAAGGAAAATTTATTTAACAAGTCAAATTCAGGAATCTAACAGTATTTCCACAATAGAAAAGTGTTTGCCATGTAATCTAGAAATCATTAGTTCAAATCATCAGTGGCTGGAAGCTGGAGTATCTGGAATGTTTTCTAATGAAACATTTTGTTGGAGAATACAGGTGTATGTTCCAGCAATGTGACATTTGAAAGAACAGAGGACTTCATCAAGCATGATGTACTTATTTCACACTTATTTAGCTTTAAAACAACTATAATAATATGTACAGTTAATATATATATATATTATAACAATTCAGCTGATTGTATATGAGCTATTTATTTATTTACACGATTTCATTATGAGTAAGCATAGCAGACACAAGACACAAACAAACATATATTTGACCCTCCCTCTTGTGTGTGCGATAGAAGTAACACATGCACTGCCTAGTCACTGGACCTGGGCAACTGCTGAAAACATTGAAATAGACATCATAATGATTTCCAGGATTATTTTCTTTGATTTTCTTTTCCTCGCACTTTCAGGTAAGACTGTTATGTTATAATTAGCCCAGGATAAAAAAAATTGGTTTCTAACTAATAACTGGATGAATAACTAATGATTCTAAAAAAAATCAGAGGAGTAAATTACCTTTATATGTGAAATAATTCAAAAATAATATATATTTAAATTGTAAATGCTGTGTCATATCAGTGATCGACCGTTCTCAGAGATCAGTGGTATATTATACCCTAAATATCGAAAACGCAACAACAACTAATAACAAAATCAGTATTACTGACAAATTTATTTTTATTATATTAATAATAATAATAATAATAATTTCTAATTATATTTTTAGTTTTTTTAGTTGGTAACTGCAAAACCATTGTTCATTTAGCAAAATTTTAAATTGAAAAACAAACTTTGTAATATATTGTATAAATACAACAATTAAAAAGCTTTAGTAGTCCCTTATCTTGTTATTAAAACAACTATCTTTCTGCACTGGTCAACATGTTGAGAGTAAATTCTCAAAAAGGAGAAAATAAATAAAACATTACAATAAAGAGTATACTATTCTATTGCATGTTTTTTTTTGCATGCTTCAACACCTGATCAGTACTTTGGAGTTTGTACCGCATGTTTCCGTGGCTCATACTCAAAACCCAGTGGCCTGTAAAGTAAAAACATTTGATCTGTGTTCATGCGTCATCATAAGAGATAAGGGATTGGGAAAAGCTGTAATTTTGTTTGTTTGTTAAAAATCTTAGAATTAGACATTATTCTCTTACAAATAATACTTAGCTTTCAATTTTAAGGTCTTTCAAAAAGAAAGGCATGTTGCATTTTTTTTTTGCCAACCTTCAATTATTGTACTTTATTGCATCTCAAGGAGCTGAAACAGTAAGTCTCATCGGCAAGAGTCACAAAGGAGACAACCCTCTGCTCAATTATGTTGTGAATAACTCTTTAAGGGAGCATCCAGTGCTGACTAAACTGCGCCTGGTACATGCACTCACAAACATATACTCCAATCACATTTTTATGGATCATAAATCTAACAAAATAACAGCAGCACTTAATTCTACAACCTGGTTTGTAACAGTATTACAGACACTAGAGGTCAGTAAAATTTAGAAAATGAACAAATTGGCAAATAAAAAAATATTCACAAAAAATGTGCACTGTGTCTATATTTTTAGTAAACAATCTGTATTGCTAACTCATAGAGAACAATGGAAGATTCAGAGAACAGTATGATGGTGGCTCCCGAGCAAGCTCAGTTCATGGCTAATCTAATAAAACTAATAAAAGGCAACAAAACCATTGAAGTAGGTGAGAATGCATGTTCTTTTAAGATGTCTGTACGTTTCAGTGAATAACATGTAACGTGTATTACAGGCATGTATCTGGAAAAATGAGTCTGGTTTCTTGTCTTAGGCATGTATACAGGATACAACGCCCTGAGTATGGCTTTGACTATTCCTGAGGATGGCCGAGTGGTGGCCTGTGAAATTGATGACGATTATGTGCAAATATCCAAGGCATTCTTTAAAGAGGTTTGTGAACACAAGCTACATAAATTTACCAAAACTGTTTTAAATGGTTGGTTTAAAATATTGTTTGTAAAAAAAATATTTTAATAAAAAAAATCCATTGTAGATCATTCAGAATCTGTGACAAATGGCAAAGAAAGACCAGTCAGGTTTAAAGATCATCACTTTTTTGCACATATTACTCTATTTAAGAGAACTGCAAAGTAGCTAGCAACATTTTGAAGATTGATTTTCTCCAATCCCCAAATGGATGAACAGTATGTAGCCTAATTACCTGGAAATTGAAGAGATGCAGAAATGTCTATCAGAGACAAGAGAATGCTGACTGAAGTAGTTGTCGATGTCAGCTTCGGTATCAGTGTCGACACAGCTTGCAAAGTCAAGCATCACAGTACTTTGCTTTATCTGTGGTTTTGTTTCCCAAGGGCAAAAGGGCAGCTACTGCATCACACAACCATGACACAATTAAAGAGTTAAAAATGAACAGAACAATTCTCTCTTTTTTAGGCTGGAGTAGAAAAGAAAATTGACATCCGCCATCAACCTGCACTTAAAACCCTGGGTAATGATGATAGATTTCTGCTTTATACATTCATTCTCTTTCAATCTAAGTTGCTTACACCTGCATGTTGTCAATGTTTTGGCCTCTTTACAGATGAACTCCTTGATGCTGGTGAAGCTGCAACTTATGACTTTGTATTCATTGATGCAGACAAGAATAACTATGAAAATTACTATGAGAAATCCCTCCAGCTTATTCGTCAAGGTGGCATAATAGCAATTGATAATGTAAGTATGATGCAGGTGAAAAACTGTTTTTTTATTATCTAATATTTTTTTTATATATCTAATTTTAATATTTAACAAGGATAGCAATGTCCTTGCTGAGACAGAACCAACACTGAACTGCCATCCCTGCACTCCACAGGTCCTTTGGGGAGGGAGCGTCGTAAACCCTGGCAAGGATGACGTCATCTCTCAGACCATTGACCAGTTGAATAAAAATCTCCACAAAGACCAGCGAGTGGATCTGAGCATGCTCACCGTGGGTGATGGCTTAACGCTGGCTATCAAATTGTAATCCTGTCCAACATTAATTTAATCGCACAGCAAAATTACACCATTTAATTAATTTCTTCTACCTAGTAGAAACAGATCATGGTAACCAGATAAATCTAATTCATGGTGACAGTTTGCCTTTCTATGATACACAGTGCACTATTTGAAAGTTAATCCATGTCTTCCAAATTCTGTAGAAATCTGGAAGGTGTCAGAAACACATCATATCTAATAGTCTGAGTTCATCAAATAATTTAGAAGTTGCTAATGTTTTTAACTCTGCAACCTACTTTAATTGACTTTATATGGAAATCCAATGTTAATAGGGTCTAAATACAAACCCTAAAAGTCAACATGACAAATAAAGCAAGAAAGCAAGAAACTATGAAAAAGAAATAAAATCAAAAGCAGTAATCTTTTTGACACCTGTTTTTTTTTTAATGGTCCTTTAACAGTTATTTGGCAATTATAAATGTATTGTATTTGTAGTACAAGATGATTTCCATAACATCAACAGAAACTATCTGAACAAGAAGAAGATTATGTTAGGATTGTGTTAAACATGAACATTACATAATTAGGGAAAGCATGGCTTTTTCCTATTGCAAATCTTGCATTAGTCACAAATTCAGAGAAGAATATTTGAAGATTCTAAATACTATGTACTCCACAAATAATTATGGACTTGCCCTTCTAATCACAGTGAAGTGAAGTACTTACTGGAGTGGGGGTCAGTACTTCATCTTTTTGATAATTGTCTTGTGGTTTCTGTCTTAATAAAACTTTTTTGTTTTCTTTGCAAATAAATAAAATACTTTTTAAATGAAAGACTCGATTTCTGTCCCTGTGTGCATGGAGTATGTATGTTCTTCCCAAGCTTGGAAAAATCACCATGTAAAATACTCTATACATTTTATTTACATACTTACGTACATTGGGAATGGTATGAGTTTATTGGATGGTGTATGTGTTCAAATCTCCCCTCTGGTCTGTGTTCATGAGGATGCATTCTCCCAGTGCTTGGTGGGTTTCCTCCAGATACTCCAGTTTTCTCCCTCAGTCCAAAGATCTGCATTGTAGGCCAACATATGTTCCCAAAATGCCCATAGGTTGTTAGTGTACATTTGCCCTGTGACGGGTTGGCCCAGGGTGTCCCTTGCCTTGTGCCTTCCTGGGACAGGCTATAGGCCTACAATGACACTACACAGATTAACCTGTATATTTAAAAAAAAAAATTAATGAATGAATGAATTTAATGAACATGTATTTTTCACAATGATGACTATGAACTTACTTTGACCAATATTGATTTTGCCTCAATAACAAGCTTTTGTGAAGATGTAAATGCCTACACAGTCATATCAGAAGTGTTGATTACAACAGTGTTTATACAGGGCCAATTTGGGCTCATATAAACTCTAAAAGTATTCAATCAACCATGGAGATTTTACTGCGTAAAATAAGTATAATACCTTTACATCAGCATTACATAAATTATGATAAGTACTGGTTCCCTGCAGTGGTGCCTCAGTGGTATGTTTCTTGCCTGCCATGCAGAAAGCCTGCGTTCAATTCCTGTCCAAACTCCAGCCACTGGATGCAGTGCCAGTCCCAAGTCCGGATTAAATTGACTTGGTCATGTATTACATGGTTTCATGTGTGTGTGTGTTTATTGTTTTGCATTTCTTTTACAGTAATGGCATATATTCTGTTGTATGCACCGAGTGGAAGATCTGGAAAAAAACAGACACTACAAAGTTCTTCATAAATATAGAAGTGATGAAATGTACCGGATTCGAAGGTTCATGAACTCTATAACAGGAAATACTGAAACACTGTGACTTTTCTCTAAAAGACAAGGTTTAACATTATATAAAACACATAAAATTTTCAGTAATAATGATTAATGTCAAGTATATCTAAAAGTATGCTGTTGGTAAGGGATATCTATCTATCTATCTATCTATCTATCTATCTATCCCTATCTGCTGTATCTAGATGTTATGTTGAAGGAGGTTTAATAGCATTCCATGGCCGCTAGATGGAGCTAACAGTCCTTTCACATACGTCCTGCGACGGTTAACTGAATTCCTTTTTAAATCAGTATCAGAAACGTTACAAATTATTGAAAACAATCAATGGGATAAGAGATTGAGTTTGAAAACATTCAGTTTTGTTTCAGTTCAAAATATTTCAATTCCACTTAATATCTTCTCGTTAATTATTCATTTTGTTGGCGAGTTTATTAGTCACACACAGCTTATAACCCCAGCGCTCGGTTTCGTTTAAATAGATTTTTAGGAGAAATAGAAAGTGAAACTTAACTGACTCCTTGCACTAGATCTACATAAATAATTCTTCGCGAGCGGTTTCAGCAATCAGAGTGAAGCCTGCAAAGATCAGACAGTACAGAGCATCAGAGAGTGAGTAGTGTTGTATATGTCACATGTTTCATTTACAGTATATGTTCCCTACCAGAACATAACAGTGTTGTCGTTTTTTCATAATATGGCATGACGTGGCACATATATTCATACTGAAAGTGATCGAGTCATTTTGATATCAGATGTTTGATGTAGTTCTTCAAACACATTGTTGAAAGAATGTTGCAAAACAACATATAATCTCTCTACAGGAAGATGATTGAAGATGAACTTAACAAACTGGAGTGCCACTTCACATGGGGCTTACAGAAAGAGGATGCTGATCTCAATTACCTGGAGATCAAATTTACTGAACGTCTGTCAGTCCAAACTGATCGTGAAGGAAATTTCAGACAGAGTGAGTTAAATTTCTGTGCTTACATTTATCACCTGCAGGGCTTCAGTGACAAGGCACAAGAGTATTTGGAAAAAGCGAAAGAAGCACAAATTGATCATTCCTACAATATAGTAACATATGGAAATTTAGCCTGGTTGCACCATCACATGGCTGATGATACCATGGCTAAAGTGTATTTGGAGAAATTGGCACAAATCGCCGGAGCAATCCCTGCTCCACCAGACGAGATGCTCCGTGAGGTCCTGAGTGAGAAGGCGTGGTCGTTTCTGCGTTTCTCCAAAAAGCATTATATCAAGGCAAAAGAGATCTTTCATGAGGCTGTACAGAAAGAACCAGAAGACAAAGAGTGGAACACTGGCTATGCCTTTGCTCTGTTTCACCTGGAGGGCTTGGAGGTCAGGGAGGACAAGCGCATAGCTTTTGAAGAGTCGCCGGCAGTGAACCAGCTAAAGAAAGCCCTAAAACTGGATCCAGACAATGCCATGATCTATGCCTTCATAGGCCTCAAGTGCCACAAGAACCAGAGAAATGCAGAGGCATGGGAACACATGAATCAAGCTCTACACATGGCTCCATATGACCTCAGTGTTGTCCTGAGAGTTGCTAGGTTCATGAAGAAGGAGCAGTGCTATGACATGGCACTGGAGGCGCTGAAGAAAATGTTGGAAAAAGCACCAAACTCCTCACGTTTGCACCATGAAATTGCCAATAATTACCGCTGGAAAGCCATGCAGTTGAAAGACACACACAACCCACAGCTCCTAAGCCTTTGCATACACCATTTAGAAGAGGGAGCCCGGCTAAATCCAGATTTTGTCTACCCACAGCTTGAGTTAGCACTCAGGTATTCTGAAGTTGGAAAGTATGCTAACGCAAAGCAGAAGTTCCAAGAGTTGTATGCACGCCCAAACCTGCAGCCAGCAGATCTCCAGGCTTGGCATCGCTTTTATGGAGACTTCAACATGTACCGTCTGGGCTCAGAGAACAATGCAGTTACACATTACAAAAAGGGCATGGTACTGCAAAAAGTGTCCACTGAGTGGAAGATCTGCAAAAACAGACTCTACAAAGTTCTTCATAATGATAGAAAGGATGTGTACCAGATTCGAGAGTTCATGAACTCTTTAAGAGGAAATACTGAGTGCAATGAGAGATTATTTTTTCCTCCAAAAGACAAGGTTTAACTTGATATCAAACACATAGAATCTTCAGTAATAATGATTAATGTCAAGTATATTTCTACAGTACATATGATACAACATATGATAAGATTTTTTTATTCCTTTTGCGTTATTCAAGAGATAGTGATAATTTAACAAAAGTGGGCTTTGTTATGCTGTTGATCGATGCTGTAAAGCTTTTCTCTCTCTTGAGAGTTATCTTGACTGATTGCCTTTAGCCCATGATGAAATGTTTCTATCTTCCCTGGAGTGCTACCTTGCAACACAAAAATCTCCTGACTAAGTGGTTTGATGAGTATGACAATCAACTTTTTCAGAAGTGCATATCAACCCACCTGAACATCTTCTCTTTGGGAGATTTTAGACTGATGTTCTTCACCACCATCATCAAATCACAGAAAGACCCATAATGGCAAACTTCTTCAAAAGAATGAAGTTTATCCTTCCAGTTCACAGTTCTAGAGACTTGTAGAATCTGTGTCAAGATGTGTAGAAGCTGCTCTGGTGGCTTCTATTGAGGCTTATCATTTATAAGCAATGTTATGTTGTTATCTTGAAAAAATAAAATATATTGAAAAAGTTCATACAGGGAAATGCTCATATATTCTAGATACATTCTAGATTCACAAAGTGAAATATTTCAAGCCTTATATAAAAAAGGTGATTTTACTAACTAATTTGGGAATATCAGGCTGAAGATTGATTGCTAACTGAAGATCTTTCTCATACTATAGTTCTGAATGTCACTTTAGTCTGTGTTCCTAACCAATGAACATGTCAAACAACCATTCATAACTGAAACTGATGACATTCACACTCCAGTAATCCTTATTTTACAGTCGGTTAGATTTTTTCTTCTTGCCACCATGACCTGAAATTAAGGTCAGCTGCGTTCCTCTGTATTTTTATTCATACAACAGAAAATAAGGGTTGTTTGCTGTGTTAAATTGTATCATTGACTGCCTTGAAGCACCACTTCACATTATAAGTCTTTTGTATAATTTAAATTAGATGTAGATGTACAGTAATATTATCTGGGTTTTGGATTAATATTCAACCATCTAAACTTTTGCACAACATTGGTAAAATGAGGACTAGTTTGTAACAGCAGGTTAACTGAAAGACATGGATAAACCATACATCATTATCCATAGTCTTATGTTAACATAGTGTAATGTGTGTGTATGCATGTATACCGCTCAGTTTCTCACTCTCTAAGTGTTCAACATGACTGAAATTACAGTTCAGTCATTTTTTTTCTGCTGCCTATACAAATAAACAATATATTAAGGACATTTGTGGTGAATTAAAATGTGTATATGCAACCTTAAACAGAGTTGTTGTTGTTGTTTTTTTTCAATTCCAGTCATGGAACCTTCTCCCCTATAGCATTTTGCTTATTCCACCTGATCTAACTGGCAAACCCATTATTAGGCACTTCCGTGCCATGGGGGTCCTGGGCTTCACAGCGAGGTGGCTCAGAAATTTAAGGTTTCCCGTTAGTGAGCCGGTCACAATTTAATTTGCACACACACACAAACACACACAGTACCCGCCCTGTGACATTTACAGTGCCATTCTGTGTTACACAAAAAGCAAGACACAAAATCCAGATCAAGTTTTACAAGCCATCCTATCTAAACACACCACTATAATAGAATAATCGGTATGCCAGGGCTTACACACAAGCATCAAGATGCACACAGGTTTATGCTCATTTCAGCTTTAGAATCAAACATTACAATGTTGCCTGATATCATCGGCGTTCTGTTTACTAAGACGTTATTTATTAAATTAACTTATGTTATTAAATGCATTAAATAAGCAGCAGATGAGAAAATCGCGCATTCACCTTTAGACATCTTTAAAGTAAAACACTGTTTATGAAGGAAAAGACAAGTTTAAAAAATACGCTCTTTTGTAAGTCAGGGCTTGTAAGTAAAGTTGAAAGTTGAATTATGCACTGCGCCTATTGGCTGCATAGGATCACCTGTGTGGGCTTTATGGTTTTATTTTAAACATAATCAGGCATTTACAGCTCAGACATTTTGTCAGAGATAAAAGAAAAATAAATAAAAACGTACCAACATAACATCCTTTGATTGATGTCTTGGTGCATCCCTCTTACTCCAGACAGTTGGTCTCAGTGTTTGTATCTGTATTCACCCATCAGGTTAAACATCTACTGATCATCTACGAAAGGCCTGGACCAGTGAGTTGAGGATTAACCTGTCTGGACCCTGTGGATTGAAATTATGGCCAGAATACACTCTTGTTCCAGTAGACACCATTTGATTCAGTTATACACCGTCTTCACTACTCCAAATGCAAACTGCA
The DNA here is from genome assembly GCA_030014305.1 of Clarias laeviceps. Classification (NCBI taxonomy): domain Eukaryota; kingdom Metazoa; phylum Chordata; class Actinopteri; order Siluriformes; family Clariidae; genus Clarias; species Clarias laeviceps. The sequence continues at coordinate 19,607,614 of JAQMYJ010000039.1, forward strand.
CAAGATTTATCAATTTGTTTTAAAAACTCAGTGTGACAGGTGTAACATTTCAGAAGGTACCTCACCACACACTTTGTGGCATTAGCATACACTAGCAGGATATTGGTCAGACATTTTTTCTTGGTTTTTCCAATGCATATGGCAAAAGATATTAGTCCAATCTTTGGCTGTTCAGATCCACTCTGTATCTATATAAAGTCTTACAGAAGTCTTTAATGCCAAATAAGAGACTAATTTAAATATACTGGAAATCTCATTCTTTTTTTTTATAAAGGTGGATTTTGGAAATGCTGTCTATTATCCAGATGGAAAAAGTAATGTTCACATGATCCAAATCCTTGGAACTTTTTTTTGTTTACATATTTGGGATCCATTTCTTGCCTATCTGGACAATTTCAAAGACAGGCCCACTGTTCATATTTAACTGTTCATAGCCTGCTGATGCATGTTGTACATTCTTTGTATCTACCTGGCAGCCCATTCATTCATTTATTTATTTATATACCTTTCTTTCTTATGAGTATGTATGCAATTCTTTAACAATGTTATCATTAGTGTGTTTCTTTTAGGTACTGTGTATAACGTGTAATTGTAATTTTATCTCTGTTGGCTGTTATTAAAATGTAAAATGAATCAAATAATCGCTATGTTTTTTATGTTCATTTATTTTCAAATGAATGAATTAAAGTATTCACAGATTTAAAAAGTCAATTTGTAAAATAAACCACAGACATTTTTGTGAGGCTCTAAACACAGCATCTTGAGCACCTGCCCAAGTGGGAAAATTACTGATTACTTACAGGGAGGGTCAAAAGCAGGGGAAATCTCAAATGCTTTTGATTGGTGTCAATTGGTGTCAATTTGGTTTGAAATAACTGGTTTAATGTAAAACACTAATCCTTATGATATACACACTGTGTATTCGTTTTTTTCTGCTTGTAGTCAGAAAGATTAGTTGTATTATATTTTCTATGAGCAATTGGCACTTATACAGAGTTCAGGAAAAGAAAAATAGTATGATGTCTATTATATTCATATAATATTATTAATATTATTATCATAATACTTATCATATATATCAATATGTCAATAAATTTAAACTTTATACACGTTTTTCTTGTGTATACATTCTTTAAACATTACTCTCTGTAATTCATTTTATATGAGCAGCCGAAAGACCACCAACACATATATACTACATATATATTGTATACCATTTCAGTCACTCTTTTTACAATAAAGGTCCATGTAGTGGATTGTTATGACGTCAGACTGAATGCGCGTGCCCAGCGCTGGTGCTGCTGTTGCTGCTGATCTGCTCATTCTGTGTGTTACTGACACCTCGGTTCTGCAAGCTTAACACCTCTTGCAGTATATAAACCCCGACAACTCTGCAGAGGGAAAAGACATCCGAGTCTCGGGATGGAGCGCCTGCTAACCGGAGCCGGCTGGAGCGGAGAAGATCGGCGCTATCCGCCGCCTCCATCATCACCGCACATCAGAAGGACACCTGCCCTCAGCATGGCATCAGCCCCCAAACCAGGCCACAGCTCGCGGCGCTTTCCTCCTGAAACGCCTCTAACGATGACCAACGAGAAAGAATCGCTTCGCGGGCTGAACGACCGATTCGCGGGCTTTATCGAGAAGGTGCATCGGCTGGAAAGCCAGAACAGAGCGCTGGAGAGGGAGATCGAGGACATCCGACAGAAAGCAAAGTCGTCCGCGTCTTTGTCCAAGCAGTACGAGCCGGAGCTGCAGGACCTGAGGAGGCAGGCGCGTGAGATGGCAGTGCAGAAGCATCAGATGGAGCTGGAGCAGAAGCGTGTGGACGACGAGTTCACTGCGCTCAGGGAGAAATGCGAAGATGAAGCGCGCAGCAGGGCTGAAGCCGAGGAGAGCATTTCTGCGCTGAAGAAATACATCGACAGCGCGAATTTAGCCAAGCAAGAGATGGAGAGAAAGGCGAAAGCTCTCACAGACGAGATCGAGTTCCTGAAGAGAAACCACGAGGCTGAAGTGACGGATATTCTGACGCAAATGAATGAGACGCGAGTTCCCGCAGAAGTGAGCAGCTTCGGGAAAGGCGAGCTGACCGCGGCGCTCAGGGACATCAGGACACAGCTGGAGGCTCGCGCGGTCTGTCTAGACACGCACTCCGAGCAGCGCTTCAGCACACAGCTGGCCAAACTCACCAAAGCCGCGGAGAGCGACAGAGACGCGCTGATGGCCACCAAAGCTGAGATCAGCCAGTACAGAAGGCAGCTGCAGACCAAGAAGGTGGAGCTGGATTCCGTCAGAGGGATGAGAGGAGCTGTGGAGAGGCAGCTGTATGACCTCGAGCAACGACACACAGCCGAAATCCATCACTACCAGGTCAGTTTTCTGTCACACATGGAAAGTCAATGTAAAAAATAATAATAATAATAAATACTGTAGAACCGTATCGTTAAGTCTAGATGATATGTATTAAATAAAAATTGCGGAATGGTTGTGCTTCAGAAGCAGGAAACTAAAAGAGTCATATCATAGTCTCAAATAATTTTCTGTTTCTAATATAAACCAACATCTGTATACAGGACACCATTAGAGAGCTGGAACAAGAGCTGAAAAACACCAAAGACGACATGAGCAGCCACATGCAAGAGTATCATGATCTGCTAAATGTGAAAATGGCCTTGGATGCTGAAATCTATTCGTACAGGTGAAGGTCACAGTCTCAATAGCGTTTCACTTAACATAAAAATGCGTCACTTATTGAACAGCTGCATTAAAACCGTGTTGTATTTATGTCCCCTTACAGAAAATTGCTGGAGGGCGAGGAGTCAAGATACTCCAGTCTTTCTGACACACAGATACCAGTGCCTTATGTTTACAGGCAGTCACCCATCTATACTCTGCCTAGCATCCCAAGGATGGCGGGAGTCACCCGGAAAGCAGAACCACAGTACAAGTTTGTCGAGGAGATTATTACAGAGACGACCAGTGAAGACATAGAGATATCAGACACGGGGTCTGAAGATGCTGAAGAAATAATGGATGGTCATAAAGTGTGTATTGAAAAAGTGTATGCAAGTGCAGGAGGAGGAAGTGAAGCAGATTTAGAAGAAACAAAATCCCAAAAATCAGGTGCAGAGGATAACACAGGCAGCTCAGTTGCAGAACAACTGGACAATAAAGAGAAACCTACAGAACAGGAAGAACAACCACTAAAAGAGTCTACAGATATTTCTGTGGATCTCAAGGAATGCGACATGGACACTAAACTAACCCAAGATAGGTTAAGTGCATCTGAAGAAACTGGAGAGAAAGATACAGATAATATTTATAAACAAGATAATGAAACAGACTCCAAAACGAAGGAAAAAGAATTGGATACAAAAACAGAAAAAACAAAAGCAAATATAAGTGGTGATGTTGAAGAAAAGGTAGCTCTTGACATTGAAAATGTGAAACAGGACATAGCAAAAGAAATAGACCAAGCCACTAATGAAGAGCCAAAGCCAACAGTGCAAACAGCTATTACAGAGTCAGCAAAAACTCTCACAGAGGAGACTTCTCCAGAGTTTGAGGATGTAAAGGTAAAAACAGAGTCACATCATGTAGTTAAGCCTGAAGATTCCTCTAACATAAAATCACAGGACAAAGACAGAGAAACTAGTGAGATGAACTCTATGGAGGTGGACACATCCCCTGGTGACCAACAGCCAGTATGTCAAAAAGCTGAGGAAGGACAAGAGACACATCCTGACAGCGAAGCAGATTCAAAACAGAGTGTCGAAACGTCACAAGCTGATGTACTCGATATCACTAAAGCACAGGATAAATCAGCGGCGGTGCAAAAAGAACTGGCAGAGAAAGTAAAGACAGAGGCACCAGTTCAAGGCAAAGTAAAAGAAATAGAATCTAAAGAGGACAAAAAAGAGGACAGTACAGAAACTGTGAAACCAGAAAAAGTACTAGA
>JAQMYJ010000039.1:19611674-19627166 GCA_030014305.1 Clarias laeviceps
AGAAGCACCAAAAACACAAGAGGATGTTTCCAAAGATCATCTCAAAGAAACAAAAGTTGAACCATCTGAAAGAAAAGACACATCCACCGCTGACCAACAGGCAGTTTGTCAAAAAGTTGAGGCAGGACAAGAGACACTTCCTGACAGCAATGCAGATTTAAAGCAGAGTGTTGAAACGTCACAAACTGATGTACTTGATATCACTAAAGCAGCGAGTGCACAGGATAAAGAGGCAGAGATAAAAAAAGAACTGGCAGAGAAAGTAAAGACAGAGGCACCAGTTCAAGGCGATGTAAAAGAAATAGAATCTAAAGAGGACAAAAAAGAGGACAGTACAGAAACTGTGAAACCAGAAAAGGGACTAGAAGAAGCACCAAAAACACAAGAGGATGTTTCCAAAGATCATCTCAAAGAAACAAAAGTTGAACCATCTGAAAGAAAAGTCACATCCTCTGCTGACCAACAGCCAGTTCGTCAGAAAGTTGAGGCAGGACAAGAGACACTTCCTAAGAGCGAAGCAGACTCAAAGCAGAGCATCAAAACATCACAAGCTGATGTACTCGATATCACTAAAGCAGCGAGTGCACAGGATAAACCAGATGAGGTGCAAAAAGAGCTGGCAGAGAAAGTAAAGACAGAGGCACCAGTTCAAGGCAAAGTAAAAGAAATAGAATCTAAAGAGGAGAAAAAAGAGGACATTACAGAAAATGTGAAACCAGAAATGCAACCAGAAGAGACACCAAAAACACAAGAGGATGTCTCCAAAGATCATCCCAAAGAAACAAAAGTTGAAACATCTGAAAGAAAAGTCACATCCACCGCTGACCAACAGCTAGTATGTCAAAAAGCTGAGGCAGGACAAGAGACACTTCCTAAGAGTGAAGCAGACTCAAAGCAGAGCATCAAAACATCACAAGCTGATGTACTCGATATCACTAAAGCAGCAAGCGCCGAGGATAAAGAGGAGGTGGTACAAAAAGAGCTGGCAGAGAAAGTAAAGACAGAGGCACCAGTTCAAGGCGATGTAAAAGAAATAGAATCTAAAGAGGAGAAAAAAGAGGACATTACAGAAACCGTGAAACCAGAAAAGCGACCAGGAGAGACACCAAAAACACAAGAGGATGTCTCCAAAGATCATCCCAAAGAAACAAAAGTTGAACCATCTGAAAGAAAAGTCACATCCTCTGCTGACCAACAGCCAGTTCGTCAGAAAGTTGAGGCAGGACAAGAGACACTTCCTAAGAGCGAAGCAGACTCAAAGCAGAGCATCAAAACATCACAAGCTGATGTACTCGATATCACTAAAGCAGCGAGTGCACAGGATAAACCAGATGAGGTGCAAAAAGAACTGGCAGAGAAAATAAAGACAGAGGCACCAGTTCAAGGCAAAGTAATTGAAATAAAGTCAAAAGAAAAGAAAAAAGAGGACATTACACAAGAGGATATCTCCAAAGCTCCTCCCAAAGAAACAAAAGTTGAACCATCTGAAGAGATTCAAACAAAGGACATAATGGACAGTGGAAAAAAGGAGGAAGGTATTGAATCAAAGAAAACAGACAAAGAGGCTGATCAAATGCAGATCAAAGAGCAGACAAAAGTTGCCGCAATGGAGACAAAATCAGAGGAGAAGTCTCATGAAAAGCCAGATGCCACTAAAGAAGGTATGGCTGCCAGTCTTAAAACAGAGGAAAACATTAAAACAAAATCATCTGAAATAAATAAAGAGGAGATTCAGGAGGACAAAGAATCCAAACCTCACGCAAAAGAAATCAAATCTGAGCAAGAGAAACAAGAGAAACTTTCTGAAGCTATCAAAGAAAGGGATATAATCAAACCCGAGGGACAAACACCAAAAGAGTTAGACAGTAAAATGTCTAAAGATGTACAGCCTGAACAAATTGTTCTGAAGATCTCGCCAGAAAAAGAGCCAAGGAAGGATCAGAAAGACACAGACAAAGACACTCATGCAATCAAGGACACAAAAATAGAGAAATCATATGAAACTAATACAAAGCCGGACAGTACCAAGATGGATATAACAAAAAGTAAAGACCTTGAGAACGATTTTGCACCTTTAAAAGATTCCAAAAAATCTGAGCCTACAGAGGAAGGCCAAGTTATAGCTCAGAAAGGGCAGGACATCAGCACAAAAGCAGATCTGAAAAAAGAGCAAGACGTGCCAGCAGTAACTGAGAATGGAGTAAATATATGAATGAATTTAGACACATCTTTGCAGGCAGTATTAGCAATACAGAGTATAATAGTAACTTGTGGTTTAGATAAATAATTTGAACGTTCCATAAATGTTTTACGAAACTGCATGAACAACTACATAACTGCATGAAACAACAAATACCTGCAGTGTTAATCTACATGCAGCATAAGAACTGATTTTTGCATGTGTGCTTATGTCTAGGATAAATTTAGGCTCATGAATTAAAAAAAAAAGTAATGTATATGTTTACATGAAAATATTTTGCTATACCAGAACTGCTTCTAGATGAAAGTGTATATTTAAGAGAATGCTATATATTGTAATTGAAGAATAAATATTATTTCAGCATATTGAGTGGTTTTTGGTGTGTTCTTTCCCCTCTTTGTAGCAGAAATTGCAAAATTATTTTAAAAGTATTTATAACCACAAATATTCAATTTGAGGTCATTTGAATGCACATGTGTATTCACTGAAAAGAAGAATGTTGACCATTTCCTCCTTTAACACGATTGTTCTGGGCTCATTCTGTTGAGGGGTGTAATTTGCTTCTACAGTCATGTGTAAAAATTATTGCTCGCTCTTTTAATTTTAAGTTTTTTGTTGTGTAAAAACTTAACAAAAATGATCAGGTCTTAGTATTGGGCATCTACAACCTCAGACGAGCATCATCATATAGCTTTCACTGTGTCAAAAATGTACAAAATAAACAAATATTAAGCCAAAGAAATACATCCAGGCAATACTTAGGACCCCCATTATTAAACTGCTTGTAGATCCATGTTTAGCAGCAATGACTTTAATCTTTTCTGTACAACTTTATCAGTCTCTCACATCGTTTTGGCCTATTCTTCTTAACAACATTGCTTCTGTTCATTAAGGTTTTTGGGAATTCACTTATGCCCAGCTCCTGCGACACATTTCAAAATGGGTTGAGGTCTAGACTTTGACTAGAAAATTCCAAAACCTTTACTATTTCAGCAACTCTGACGTAGATTTACTGGCGTGCTGATGTCATCATCCTGTCGCATAACCCAATTTTGAGCAAGCTTTAGCTGTCCGACAAATGGCCTCACATTTGCCTCTAGAATATTCTGGTATACAGCAGCACCTGGCTGCAACGTACCCTCTTAAATCCTGTGGAAGCATTAAGAGGGTATTTAATAGTGCCCTCCTTTTCTTTTCCTTGTTAAATAATGGCACAGAGAAAAAAAGTTATTTATATTTGCCTAATACCAAGACCCACTACAATCAGATGATTTTGTTTTTAAACAAAAATACAGAATTAAAAGAGGGAGCACTAAGTTGTCTATATGACTATATTGGATCTACTGTCAGTGTCGAGAACCATTTGGGGCCTAAATTTAAAAAAGATATTACATTTTCTATAACAAAAAGTGGCTATGGGTGTAGGATTTTGGGCCACCCTTGGAAATTTGCCTAAGAATAGGAACTATTATAAAATGTCATAGAATAGATTAGGTATATGCAAATAAAGAATACAAGTGCTGTTACACTAGAAAGTTCAGAGGACTAACTGGGACATATGATGAGGTCCATGTTCAATCTAACTCAGCCAGCCTGCAGAATTCTAAATTAAGATGTCTTTATACACTGTAGTACAAGAACATATTCTAGGGTTGTTTGAATGATTAATGGTGGCAGCTTCCTAAATCCATTTCTCCAGAGAAAAGATCAACAATGGTGTGGTGCACCTATAAAAGTTTGCCAATTTAAAGAAACCACTTATTGTTCTATAAACAAAAATTTTAAAAAGTGTTTGTTCCGTGTTAGGATTGTGGTAATATACCTGCTTCTTAACAGCCAATTCAAACAGTTCTATTCTTTAAAAAGAAATACAATCAAGCAGTCAAATGGGGTTCAAAGACTTTATTGAAAAGTTTGCACATACACATGATGACCTCTAAGGTTTTGTGAAAGCACGACCTCAGCAAGTCAGGTTCGTAATGGCGACATTGAAACTTTAGGTACTGAACTCAAAACATAACCATTTTGGCATTACCATAAGCTTCACCTAGTCATCTTAGCAAAATAAGAAAACTAAAGAAAAACCACAATGCCAGCCATACTCTCCCAAACAGGTTCAATTGCTTTCATTCATCCACTTAGGCCACCCAGAAACTGCTTAGTTTAAGGGCAGGTTTCAAGTACAACGTTGTTACAAATCCTGATGGCTGACAGAGGAAAGTGGTATTACAGAGCAAGTTTCTTGTTTTGTGTATGGAACGAAAAGGTACATTATTTAAATAAGCAGATACGAACTTTAAAATGTAGTTAATGGTTGCACACATTATATGTTCAGATGACTAAGGAATATCAGATGAAACAGGTGGAAAAAGAAATCATCACATTCTCCTGAATAACACGAATGTCTTACTGAACAGCAAATACAACCTGCAGGCGTAGAAACCCGCCGTTGCAGCTGGAGAGAAACTGCCAAAGGAGTGTGAGATTCAGATAAGAAATCTAATTTGCAGCAGAACCAAAAGTGACTGTGCTTAAGAGTGCTACTAACGAAAAAACAGACACCACGGGGGAAAAGAATGAACATTGCAATGGTTACTAAAAATGGTCGTATTTGTTGAAGTCTTTGAACACATCCCTTCCCATCCAGAATCCCCCTGCTGGTTAAGATTTAAGGCCAGATTCCTCTGATATTCCCTTGTCCCTGATGCAAGTAAGTGCAGGACTTTAGGCCTCCAGCTCCAGCCCCAATCCCAGCTTATGGCCACCTGAATTGATGCTCTTTCCATCAACCAGGGCAGACAGGGTCAGCTTCACACCTGCACAAAACCATTACCACATGGTGACAAGGAGGCCTCATGTTTGCTTTAAGCAAAATACCTTCATTATTGCACACAGAAAGTAAAAGAGCATTTTGTGTGAAAGTAAACATGTGAAAAAAAAATATTTTCAAACCTCTCAGTTAGAACCTGTGTGTTGTGCATGTTTAATCATTTTCATAATATGACGTGCTAACATGGGAGTTAGAATATGCTGACAGAAAGAACACCATACCTGGTCTTAGAGTCTGTGTGTATCCAACACCAACAAGGCTAGTATTGTTCACTTTGGCCTGCAAGGAAGGTAATATTTAAAGAAAGAAATGCAATACTTCATTCATAGTTTTCACAACACTTGGGGTTTAAATTACATCGCTATAGTCAGCAGTACGCAAATCTAATGCTTTATACCCTTCGTATTAAATTGCTTTATAGTTGTTCATAAAAAAGGTGATGACCAAGTTTTCTTGTTTTTTTTTAATATGAAACATTTTCTTGGTTAGGAATTATGATCATAAAGGCCAAAAATAATCTTGAAGAAACCACTGAGAATGAGGTTTGCTCAGTAACCACTCAAGTCGCTAAATCGCATGCCTGTATCATGAGTTAGCTACATAATATAAGCAGGACACAATGGACAACTGTGTGACATAATTGCCAGGGTACATATAGCATATTCACAAAGAGATCATGAACTCACACTAATGGAAGCGTCCTTGTCCAGCTGGTACTTGGCAGCGATGCCAAAGCGTGTGCTGTTACTGCCTGCGGTCCAGGCCAAGTTCACTGCTGTCTCCATCTTATCGCTCACTTTCTGGTAGATGGAGCCTCCAAACTCTGAGCCATCATTACTACAGAGAGCAAAACACTCTTAACAGGAAGTATGTGCATTTTAGTGTGTGTATTTTTCATATCTACTTAATCACTCCACTATACAATGATTAGGATATTATGATATCCACTGCCACATTCTATTACAATAAATGGTTCCATCTTAAAATGCAATGTTTATCTTGGAGAAATACTATCAGCAGCAGCAGTAAAGCTATACACATCTACACTTACACATTAGTGTGCAGCTGGAAGTCTCCGGTCTTGTAGCCTACAGCAAAGTTGTTCTGGGTCATCTTGGACTTGGCAGTGTCAAAGGACATCTGGTATCCAGCAAGCCATCCTTCGTAGCCAGCCACAGCAGCAGCATGAATAGTTGGACCAGCAAAGTCGAAGTCAACATCACAGCCCAAGTTGACATACTCCCGTTTGTAGGCTGTCTTGACCTTTCCACTCTTCTTGCTATTAACAAGAACAGTGCTTGATGTTAGAAGAGTATTTTTGTAAAACAGACAAGTTTCCAAGGCAAGATAGAGCTAAACCTTACTTATGATAACAATGAAGTATTAATCACTAAAGTGAGTAAATCAAAACTTGACAGAATGCAAATGTTCACATAATAATTTTAACTGTTACAGCCATGGGCTATTACAGCTACATGTGAGGTATTTGAAGAAACCATTCCTGCACAAATAATTCAGGTCAAGAAGGTATGAACGACATTACTACAAACTCAGGAGAAGTGGTGTAATAAACCCACTAAACCCACTGCGAAATATAACTCTACAACTCTCAGCAATAACTTAAAATAAGGTTTTAAACTGAACTGTTTGATGATGCTCATGGAGAGAATAATGGATCTCTCTCAACCTGCACAATAAATCAAGCCTTCTTTTTGCTAGTGGTCAGCAGAAATTCTGCGATTTAAGCAGGCCAATGTTAAAAATAACCAAAGGAATGTAAAAATGCTGGGCTTGTATTACTTCCATGTTGCTGCAAAATACCACAATTAAACTAATCAACAAAAATGTATTAATATTTAATATTGAAGCTGATAACCAATAAAATGTAAAAATAAAAAAAGTATACAACAAACTCCATCTTCAGTTATAAAACACACTGCCATGCACTAGTACTTGGGGGGGAAAAAAATAGAGGAAATGGTACAATTTGAATTAATAATGAACAACCCTCCAAATAATTTATTACACTAAAGCGTAGGGCTCACGAACATAACTGAACATTCTGTTAACTAAAAGGTTTACGGGACCAGTGTTTTCTTTCTTCAAAACAATTCATGCACTGAAGCTAAGCTCATTAACAGTTTCTTTTATGACCTGCGTATACCTATGCGTATGGAAACATGCATTATTCAGCAGGGCATTCGTTTCGCCACATGGAGCAAAGTTATTGTACTGATTAGCTTTCAATTTATTAATTCATTTTTTCAAATCAATCCTAAAAAGTGTGAGATTCTCCATATACCAAGAGTTAACCACAAAGCCTGGACTTTCACCATGCACAAGCACAAAACCAAATGCTACAGTACTTGTGCAAAACCAGGAAAACCTTAGTTTGAGTATAGTTAGAGACATGTTATTTAACTAAGCCTGGTTCCTAACTCAGAATTAGGATAGAACAGCAGTATAAATTGACAAGATTAACGGTTAGGTATACGTTAGGCGAATACAACTTTTGACTGATACCTAGAATATTAGGTAGCCTGTATAGTTTCTAAAAAAAAAAAAATGACTGAAACGAGGTCAAACAAACACGTAAAAACAAATCAGTTTTCTGCTCAACTTCTCTGAGCGACTTGGAAAGCTTTTGCTCACCCACTTTTTTTTTAAATCATGTTCGAGGTTATTTGTAAAAGTAATAACCCAAAATAATTAAATATCTACTACTGCCCTCACTTCTGCAAAGAAGCCAGAAAGCATGTACTTCTGCTAGTTTCTGTTATAAATGTCCAAGGTCTTGATGTACACCTATAGCTTCAGGCAAAAACGCAGCTCGCTGTTAGACTTGAACTGACCTGCAGCTTTTTTTATGCAATATATTGATAGGAGGCCTAATGGCCAGCTCACTGCAGTTTTTCTTATTGCCTGATGGTGGCAGCAGAATAACCAAAATTCAACTATACCGGCAGATTTATTCATTAGTACAGTACAATGATTCTTCACTAAAAGCAAAACACACAAGGTTAACTTAAAAAAAAATGGAAATCATTAAGCTTTAAAAACCTTTCATGAACTGATCCTGTTCATGAATTTTTTTTTTTAAAACAAGCCAGTTACTCAACTCAAACGATATCAAACATGTAGAGTCTAAACATGATACATGATTTCTTCAGTTTCATTAGTCCCTGTATGTTGTCCACCATGTTTCTATTATAACAAGACAACATATGACTCATTCAATATGGTATCATGTTACAACTAACCCTGTAGGAGTTTACAAATGTTTTTAAACTGTCTTCAAGTTGCCACTGAATTATCTAAGATGCTTTAACAAACACAAACTATAATTTCCTAATCAGACTCAAAGCTTCAATAGATTAAGATATTTACCCCGTGTTTGGTGAGAAGGTTGTATCAAAAGTCAGCTTCAGCCCTTTTGCAATCTAAAAAGACACATAGAAATGTTATAAAAGTGTAATGAATGACAAATCCATCATGCAAATATTGCTCGAGTCAGTCTCAGGAGTCAGACCTGATCTTCAATGGTGATCTCTGTTCCTAGAGTGTTGTCAGTGTTCCACTTCTCTGTAAAGGTCAAGCCATACTCAGGCCTCTTGTATTTAGTTTCCAGGCTGCCCACCACTTTGCTGGTGTCAGTGTTGGAGAAACCTGAAGTCTTGAACTCCTGCAGAAGAAAAGGAAAAGTGCATTTTACAACACCCTCAGCACAAATGTATTTAATACATTAAACAAACAATCTTGTTGCACAAGACATGATACCTTAGACAATCTACATTAATGCAAAAGATAATGAAAATTATATAATGCACCGCACATGGTTAATTTATTCTAAATATCCACTTACAAATAACCAGCACATCATCTTAGGGTAACGCATGTAGAAGACGAATTGAGCATTTCATATGGCTTTAGAACTAGAAATGAAACAACCATGCACTTACCACTCCACTGGCTGATTTTGTCTTTACATCCAGTTTGACCTGACCAAAGCCTTTCAGAAAACAGAGCAAATTACTACACAGAATCACACACACAAAAATGACAGTTGACTTGACTGTCATGTGTTAATCAATCATATTACCATATCCCTTGTTGAAGATGTCCTTGGCAGCTTTTCCAAGATCGGCATATGCTGGGGGGACTGCCATTCTGTCTGTACAGTACAAAGAAACCATGATCAACTGAAAACATCAATTAATAGTAACCAACACCCATACCCCAACCACACAACAAAAAAGAAACAAAAAAAACAAACGGTATTAACTGACCTAAGGGAAAGCTTCCTATGTAAAACAAGCATGAATAAATGCCTGCTAAGTACTTTCTCTGGTTTGCCATATTTCCTCTAAATGATACAGTAACACATTAGCTTGAGGCATACAGATGAATTAGCTAATCAGATATAACAGCAGACCTTTAGGACTCCTCCATGAGGAAGTGAACAGAAATCAAGTGTACTGCATTCATGGATGGTCTATTATAATCACTGAGTGAACTTTCTTTACACAAGGCAGCATTCAGAGGTGACAACTCATACGGTATATATTTCAGGCTCAAGGACCCATCTTGTCCTTGACTTACAGAGACCTGTCCAACCTTTGAAAAGATACCTTTGCAATAACTTCTGACATAGCATTAATCCAAAAGAAGACAGCTTTCTGAATTTGATTCATGTTTGTGTAATTGATTTGAGGGAAATGTCTTTGAAAGGACAGAATGGTCCTCAAGAGTTCATTGGTCAACTTATTTAACATCTTATTCACCAGGTTATTTTGTGCTTATACTACAAATAGTTTTTGTTTGTTTAAAAAAAAGGAAATATCTATATAAAGCGGGAATATTAAGGAGATATGGACAAGGTTAAAAGTGGAGGCCATCTTGGTGAGAGATTGGTTGCTCACGCTGACATGATGCAGCTGAACACCGGCACATCCCCACCCCCTGATCATGCGCTCTCACAGGCTACTCGGGACATTTCAATACCGGCCAGATTCTCAACCAAGTACCCCATCCTCAGACAATGATGATATTAGATTTGACTAGACGAAATCACGGTTATTTGGTTTGCACGGCTGAGGCGGTGAGCCAAGCAGTTTTTGGGAACATCGTGTCACGGTTCAGGAGCTATACTGCTAACTTGCTTGCTAACAGCTAATCAGAAAGCCGCATAGCCGGATCTTACTCCCAGTTCAGTTCTTAACCAGCACTGTTAGCTTAAAAAATAAATAACATTCCTATGAACCAGCTGGTTGTGTTGGGATCCTCTAGACGAACTTTTAGCCCACCTTCACACGGGTGGATTCAGTCAGGTTAGCAAGAAACACGCCTGTCATTGACCGAGCTCCAGCCACGCGCTGCTCTCGTCACCCCGCGCGCTTTAACTACACACTATATCTCTCACACACTCATACAGTCTACACTCATACAGGCGTTCTGACAGACTTGACTATCGCGTGTTAAGGTCAATTTAACACTTCTGTGCCACAGCAACATTTGCGTAACAGCGACCCAGCACGAGCTGTCATTTACACAGAGCTAAGATAAGCTAAGCTATCCAGCTAACTAGCACAACCATGCTAGCAAACTGCAAAACAGGGTTATACAAGTTCCAAAAACAGACATACGACATTACATGGTGTGTATATACGATTTAACTTCTTTTATATAACTTACCTGATAATATAAAGATCTATGGGTTAACTTAAATAAGTTTAATTAACTTAACACCAGCGCTGCACAGCCGCGGTGAACCGAAATGATTGGAGGGCGAACTGAAGGAGACTGTGTAGTACAGATATCTGACGCTACCCGAGATTCCTCCCCTGCCCAATTCGAATTGCGCATGCGTACCGTTTCTACGCATGCGCAATACCAAACGCACATGGCTGAGTTCCAAACGGCTCCCTGATAGTGCACTACATCAACGGGAACAAACATTTAGTTCATCGTCTATAAAGTGCATCTTTACAGGGAACAAAGAGCTTTTTGAAACTCGGCTACACTTTGCTAACCTTTCACCCTTCATGGACCTTTTTTTTTATCAGCCATAGAGTTCGTGCCTGTTAGTGTATAGCGTAAAGCTGAAAAGGAAATCAGCTGTTAGGTAAAGGTAGATAGCTCACATATTAAGAAGAACACAAACACTAGATTAGATTTCTAGTTATAAAAGTAAACATTGACTTATCGTAAATGACAGTAGCAATGGAGAGCCCTCCAGAAGTATTGGCACCTTTCATAATCATGAGCAACAATCCATATCTCAAAAGAACAATATTTTATAAGCGACATCTTTAGTTTATACATTTTTTTTCACCAAACACCAAAACACAACACATATACAAAACACTGTAATCAAAATTTTCAGCATCTTTAAAATAATATAGTCTTATGCCTGTCTTGGACAGAACAATGCTACTTCCTAAGTCACTTCCTTCCACCTCTGAGTCACACTGTCTAACAGTGGTGGAGATACTGTACTTAGAATTGATCCTCTGATAATGCAGAGCATTTTTAGCTCCTTTATTTTGTTAGGGTTGTATACTGTATGTGGACTTCTTTCTTTAAATTTAAGCTACAAGGTTTCAGTAGGATTCAAATCCAGATTATCATTGCATAATATTGTTTCATGTGTGTGCGAGTGTGTGGAGGTGTGTATGGGTTATCAACTTCTTGAAATACTAGTTTTTTTTTTTTGTTATATGCTGTCCATTTTTGTCACCAAATATGTTGATGGTGTGCAAGTGTCCTTGGACACTTTTCTGTCATGGGTCCTGGCAAATTTCCAGCTGATTCAGACATGTTATTTATATATTATATATTATGCATTTATAAAACATAAATATAAATATCCATTAACTGTTTTGTGCAGTGGAAATCTTCTGTTTCTTTTAATTTGAAAGGTTGTTTTTTTTTCCTCATGCTAACTTTTTTTTAAAATAAAGTTTAAAACATTCACACAAAGTTTTGACATATACTACTTTATATTCCTCTTATCTTTCTGCACTCTTAAAAATAAGTTCTGATCATTAATAATATGAACATAGACTATGCGTGTCAGTGAATTGCAAACTATTCTCACAGCTATTTTTTATTCTAGCAAAATTCCAAAATTATTTAAAATAACTGTTTAGGGACATAATTTTTTTTTATACATTACTAAGAAATACTGTACAATATTATCTTATTATTATAACTTTTTTTTTTTAAAGTGGGCGTGATCTTGGAAACTTTTAGATAGAATATTACAGAAGTGGAGTGGACAAGTACACAACACTAAAATTAACAGACATGGGTTTGATACTCTTGAGCCTAAAATATGTTCACTGCACATGTTCTAGAATGTATAGAGAGAACATGTGAAACTCCATGTATGCAGTAACCTGAGCTCAGGATCAAACTAACACTGGAGCTAAGTCAGCAATGCCACCTGCTAATGTATACCTCTGTACCACATTTGACTAAATTACTGTTGTTGGATAGTTCTGAATATTTCGAGTATTGCAAAAAATATATTCCATGTGGATTTTTTATTTGATGCGTGTATTAAGTTTTAATCATGATTTACAAGACCGTTTAACAATATTTAGCTAATAATCATGTTGATAAATTATAGCTGATATAGATACTTTCAACTACAGGTAGTGATCTGTACTGGTTTTATTATTTAATTGTTTAATTAAATGAACTATTCACAAATGCAGCATGAAGTGTATTCAATTTGTAGGCTACTTTTGCAATTGATATAAACTGGATGGCCAAAAATATGTGGACACTTGGCATCGTGAGACATCCTGTTACCAAGTTAGCCCACCTTTGTTGATATGACAACAGGTTCCACTCATCTGGGAAGACTTTCCATTAGATTTCAGAACATGGCATAGGAGATTTGTATTTATTCACCTACATGAGCATTAATGAGCTCAGAAACTGATGTCGAGTGAGGAGGCCTGAGGGACAGCTGACATTATAATTCATCCCAAAGGTGTTCAGTGCTGTTGCGGTCAGGCCACGTGAGTTTTTCCACTCCAACGTTCGCAAACCAAATCTTCATGGACCTCATTTTATGCACAGGGGCATCGTCATGCTGGAACATGTTTCTGCTCTTAGTTGCAGTAATGAAGGAAAATTGTAAGGCTAAAAAGACAATGTTTTAGAGAAGTTGGAGAAGAAGTAGGCCATATAGTGTATTTAGATATACTGTATATATCTTTTGCGGAACATGTCTAACTGGTAATTAGCTAGAGGTTAATATCTAACGCTAATTAACCCATCAGCTTTATTATACTCACGCTTGTGTTTTACACCGGAAATTAAAATCGTCAGAGCGAAATCTGTTTGCCGCTGAAAATAAAAGTCATCAGTAAACTCGATTGCCATCTACTGGTCAAAGTGTAAAACAGCAGAAGAGACGAGATATTCAAGAGCAGTATATACTGTATACTATATCCACAGTTTTGCTCAATACCTTAAGAGACTTTGAATACGTGTACCATAAAAAAAAAAAAAACACGAGTAAGAAGGCAAAACTAATTTCTTTTATTTCCTATAGGAATAAGTTATAAGTTCATATGTAAGGCGTAGCAGATTGGCACAATCATCAAACAAAACATGACAATAAAGAAAATGATGAAATAATCCCTGTTCAAAAGCGCACCTTTAGTTCTTAATATTGTAGATTGCCTCCTTTAGCATCAATGATGTCATGCACTAACTCACTCACTCACTCATTCATTCATCGTCTATACCACTTTATCCTGTAAACAGGGTCGTGGGGTCTGGAGGCTATCCCAGGAGACTTAGGGCACGAGGCGGGGTACACCCTGGACAGGTTGCCAATCCATTGCAGGGCACACACACATACTCACTCATTTACACACTACGAACAATTTGGGAACAGCAATTAGCCTAATCTGCATGTCTTTGGACTGTGAAACCGGAGTACATAGGGGAAACACACCAAGTACTGGGACAACATGGAAACTCCATGCACAAGAGACAGGAATCAAACCTGACCGGGAATCGAACCTTGCTGCCATGATGCCATGCAGTCTTTTGTAATAATTGTGCATGAGGTCCTTAATTCTCTCAGGGAGTATAGCTGCCCATTCTTCTTGGCAAAATGTTTCCAGTTCCTGTAAATTCTTTTGGTTGTCTTACATGAACTTCTTGTTTGAGATCTCCCCAAAGTGGCTCAATGATATTGAGGTCAGGAGACTGAGATGGCCGCTCTCAATGCTGTAGCCATTGGAATGTCACCTTGGCCTTGTGCTTTGGATCATTGTCAAATCAAGAGCGTCCCATGCGCAGCTTTCGTGTTGTAGAATGCAAATTGTCTGGCAATATTTCCTGATAACATGCTGCATTCATGTTGCCATTAATTTTGACTAACTTCTCTGTGGCACTAGAGCTCACACAGCCCTAAACCATAAGAGTTCCACTCAGTGGAGATGGTGTATTTTTTACTGGCGTACTGGAAGCAGGACTTTTTGTGGCATGGGCGCAGTAACGGCTTTCTCCTGGCAACTCGACCATGCAGGTCATATGTGTTCAAGTATCTCCTTATTGTGGTTCTTTAAAACAAGAAGCCTTATAAAACTACCTTATTACACAGGTCTATTGGCAGTTATTTCTCCATGGTGCAGTATCCAGCCAAGTCTGTGCATCACCTCAAGAGCAAGAAACTCACTGACTTTATGCATAGACACTAATTACAATTACAATGAGCCATAGGTGTGGAAACTTCCCTTTAATAGCCATTTAAACCTGTAAATGGTTTTATATATATATATACACACACACACACACACACACACACACACACAAATATAGTTGTTTGATTTGACTTTTTAACAACCTTGATCAAAACTCACCCAAAAGTTTACATATCATTGAAAGCTTGGCCACATATAAACACACAGGTTGACACACACAGGTTTAAATAGCAATTAAAGGGAATTTTCCACAATTCCATAAATATATGTATATTCAGCCCAAAATGTATACACAATACAGGAAAAGAAAAACTTATGACATGATAAAATTATTGGTATTATATTAATACAATGTAATATACATCATGCTATTTTTCTTTTCCTGAAGTGTACATACCTTTTTTTGTCTGGCTGATAAGATCATCTCACAAAAGCAATGTATAAAAATGTAAATATTAAGGTGTGTTTAGGAAACTGCTTTATTAAGTTAACAAAAAACAAACAGATTTTTTTTTCACACTGAAAATCCAACCATTTTTGAGCCAGATGTATAGAAGAGAAAGTGCACCTGCAAGAAGAGCAACAGCAGGCAGGTCAGAATTATAATAGGTCGATGAGCACCAACCATTGCGATTTTAATGATAAATGACCAGGGTGCTCACCAGTGTTGGGGGACGTTACTTTTTAAAGTAACTAATTACATTACAAAATTACTGTCTTTAAAAAGTAATCAG
>JAQMYJ010000039.1:19627266-19643304 GCA_030014305.1 Clarias laeviceps
AAAAAGATTCGTTCATTTTGATGAACGAGATTCAAAGAACCGAGTCACTAAAATGATTCAAACTTCCCATCACTACTTCGCATAGTCAAACCGCATATGTGAGATAGGGGTATAAAAGCAGGAATAACAGAGGGGGGCTGGTTATCGGGGGCGGGGCTTGTGTGACGACTTTCACACACACACACACACACTTATGGATTGGGAATGACTGCTGTCTGGCTCACGGATTACATATTGTTACATAAATTGCCATAAATTGCCATTATAATAATAGAAAGGATTGCATGTCTTGCGTACATATGCAATAGTGCACTGATGTGTTTCTGGAAATGGTAAGTCACAACAAGGAGGTGAGTCACAGGGAGGAAGAGGAAGTGTCTTTTTCAGAGGACTGGTCAGACACAGTCAGGGTTTTTCAGTGCTTTATTTTGAAATGAAATGAATGAAAATGGAAGAGTGACATAAAATGCAGAAAGTAAGTGATGCAGTCCCCAGCCAACACAATACTACATACCATAAAAAATATACAGTATTTACTTTACATTTTGTGGCAGAATTTCATCTAAACTGTTTTTTTTTTTTTTTGTATTGGTTTCCTGCTTTTTTTGAACCCATGACCTTCCATTAAGTAGTCAAATGTCTTAGCCACTGAGCTACCACATTTTCCCATGTACACAGTTAAGTTAGGGATGCCTTGACATTGTTTGGGACATGGTGTGGGTGTGTCTACCCAGCATGGCGGACGGCAGGTGCAGGGACATGAGCACTCACTAACAGTTGCTTCCCTCTCATTTTTATGCCTATGTTTTCGTTACAGTGTTAAATTAATGACAGTATAATAAACCTTGAGGACCTGAAACTGTTAGTACACATCATTTTGAATAATCTTAACATTCCAATTATTAATTGCAATTTCGATGAATTACTAATTGTAAGAGGATAATGTCACATATGGTCTCTCACCACAAATGTTAGGAAAAACATTTATTTAGGCCACTATACAGTATTACAGTAACAGTTATTTAGCATTGTGGGCATGCTGTTATACGGAAAAAATTAATTATGGGATGGGGTTATGTGGTCCAACATGAACTGGCATTATAAGTTAAATGAAAACAGCAATACTGTTAATACTAATTCAGACATTAACATTACCAAATGAGTCAGTAGTATTTGAACACCAGGTCAGTGCCTTTATAAAGCTACCCATAAGAAATGTTACCATGTTATACCCACTGAAGGTCCACAGTACCTACCGTGGCATTTTCCAAAGGATGGGGCGCATACCAGAGTACTACCATGGTACTCACAGAAGTGCCATAGTACTTAACCTGGTACTTTTAAAGCCCTATGTTGCCTAACACAGTAAGGTCTAATGTACCATGGTAGTACTATGGTATATTATGGTATGTACTACAGTTTACCATACATATCATAATATCATTTCTTATGGGTAATGCCCAGTTATGGTGGCACGGTGGCTTAGTGGTTAGCACTGTCACCTTGCACCTCCAGGTCCTGGGTTCGATTCCTGTGTTGGCTCTGCGTGCAGTTTGCATGTTCTCCCTGTGGTTGGTAGGTTTCCTCCCACAGTCCAAAAACATACGAATTGCCCGTAGTGTGTGAATGAAGTGTCTTGAGTGTCCTTACTGAAGGTCCCTCCATGGTTGTACAAAATAGGAATAAATACAATGGTCACAATTGGCCTCCACGGTCCCTGGATGGACTTCAGAGGTTCTTAGATGAATGGATGAAATCCTGTTACAGGAGTAGCACAACCAATTCCATCCTGCTAGAGGGCACTAACATCAACACATGCCTTGAAGCACCAACTACTGGATATCCGGTCATGAAGTCAAATATTTCAGAATAAAAGTACAGGATACATTAATTTATTATCTCTCCCTTCAAAAAAAGATAAATTTTTCATACATACTTCATACAAGAAAAGTGCCAATTGACCTTTGGGGCAACCATAAATTTAGCAATGTGAATATAAAAACCCATGAATTATTACCCAGATAGCTTAAGAGGCTCTATAAAATACAGGTCCAGTGTGAACTATAAAAACACAGTGTATATCTGCAATATAGAGATAAAACTAAATAACTTATTCTGTTATATATAAAAGACAGAACAAGCTGCAGACATTTCACTATACATTACATGAGCTATAAACAGAATGAATTTTCACAAATGTAATTACTATGGCTGAAATAACTAAAAGCTAAAATGGATTATTATTATTATTATTATTATTATTATTATTATTTATGGCATGCCATTACAGTATACAGTATAAGGTTTCCATATGGCTATTCATAATGTAGAATGATAGGAAAATAGTATAGTATAGTACAGTCCAGTACAATATAGTGCAGTGCAGTGTATAGTATTATATACAGTAGTAGTGTATTAAATAGTAGCAGTATAATGCGTAGTATAGTATTGTATGGTATAGTAGCAGTATAGTATATAGTTTTGTATAGTGTAGTTTACAATATAGTATAGTATAGTGCTCATTCACATTTTCAGTGACAAGAAGAAAAAAAAAGAACCAATGAAATTTAGACATTTAAAACGCAACACCCTGTTCTCTACCCTCAGGAAAACACCTGGTTTCTCAAACTTTGGATCAAACTGGCCAATGTGCAAGGTATGTATTAAATGTACACTGTGTGCTGCTAGTCTCCGGAAATTCTCTTTGATGCACACCTGATGTACTGCTTGTTGAGGCTTGTTGAACAGTGTCTAGGTGTCTGCCAGCAATTTTGTTTCATTCTCCTCCCCACAGAAGGCATAAATAGACTATCTAGACTAGCATTCTCGGCAGATCTAAACACTGCAGACTCCACATGGACTGGCCTAACCTTGGCCTCATGTATAAAGCATGGTGTAGATATGACAGTAAAATGGATGTGTGTATGTATGCTTGGTCCTGTGTACCTTGGCGTTTTCAGATTGGACTGAAATTGAGTGCAGATTGTAGTGCAGTTACACAACGTTTACAGAGAAACAGACTATTTCAGACATCTGTGCAAGCAAATGCTTCTGCAGTTAGTGATGCCAAACTTTACTAAGTTAGGAATTATTAGACTTCACAGGGTGTGACAACAAGCTGTTTTGAACTTTTTACACTAAATATACTTATCCTAAGAGAAACCCACAAAATGCTGTTTTCATCGAGCTTCAGCCTCTGTTAAGACTGTGTGTTGTGGCCTGCAATGACCAAAACCAAACTGTGCACACAGCTAACACACAAACTGCATACAAGGTAAAAGCCACGGTATATTATAGTTTGTGGATCATGGACATGTACATTTTTACATACATGTGACAGGAATTTTAACAGCATTGTGTTGCTGCCACGTGATTGGTTGACTGTGGGTTTAGCGATTACTTTCAAGGGCCTGTGTTTCATATCATAGCTGTGTTTGAGGGCTGTGGACACCATATCTCCTGCAGTGTGATCAGAGTCATCAAATACTGCAAATTAGGTGTGGAAAATATTTCTGAAGCTGATGAAGTTTCAACACAGAGTTTATGGGAAATAAACTGAATCAATTTCCTGTATTTTATAATGCAATTTTGTGTTGAAATTTAGCATTGGTTCAAAAGAGCCAATCTTAAGATTTTATTTTTGCTTATTTGCAACTTGATCCTCTTTAACAATTCTCTTTAGACCTCTCCTGGAACCAAGTCATTAGCACTGACAACTATGCACAAGACACACGGATTGGCAAAAAAATAAAAAAAAAAGACACTCCAAGATTTTATTCAGTTGCCATTATCTTTGCTTACAGTATGCAATACGGCAATTCATGTTTGAAAATGATTCGTCATGCTCCTAGAACCACTCTTTTTCAATCTGTCTCCTGGAATATGTCTGTGCCATCAGGAAAGAAAAACTCCATAGATGTGATATCCTGGTCATTTAGTACTTTCAGGTCATTAGCTGACCTAATTGCATTGCCACATAACATTGTTGATCCTAATCCTGACCAACTGAAGCAACCCCAGATACTAACACTGCCTCCAGAGGCGTGTACACTGGGCACTATGCATGGGTGCATCGCTTCCTTTCTTACCCTGACAAACCCATCATCAAATCTAGACTCATCAAACCACATGACCTTTTTTGCATTGCTCCGAAGTCCAATATTTATGCTCCTTAGCAATTTAAAGCCTTCTGATTAGACTCACTAACAAGTGGTTTTTTTATGGTGACACAGCTGTTTAGTTCCAATCCTGTGAGTTCTCATCACACTGAATGCATGGAAATGCTCTTATTTTCAATATGGTTTTTATTGTTGATTTCTTACCATGCAACTTTACCAAGTGTTTGAGTGATCTTAATTAATGATTTTTTTAAATTGATGCAGCCCAGTAATTTGACCCTTCTGAAATGGCAAATATTTTCTTTTTCAATTAATCTCATAAATAAGTTGTTTTCTGATGAACACACAGTCTCAATCCTGCGAGTTCTTGTCACACTGTGCATGGGGAAATGCTCTTTTTTTTTTTGCACTATTAAACATTTTGCAATATTTAACATTTTTTCTCACCACATTTATTTAAGGACTTTTAAATAATACATTGAACAGTCTTTATCCCAATTCGTCATTTCTAATCTCCTTGATTGATTTTCTTGCATTATGCAGTAAATAATTTGACTCTTCTGAATAGACTTTTCTTTTGGTCAGGCAGTGTATATTGCTTTTTCAATCTCCATTCTGATGTCTGATGAAGCCCTTAACCTGGATCATGAATTTGTGCACTGAGGTGAGGCCAATGCATGATTGGCTGCCTCAAAAGCCAAATGCCAATAAAAGAAAGGTCTTGTTGAGGGTTTTGAAGTCTCATGCAGCTATTAAACAAGCACTCATTTTTCAAATTTCTTTGTAAGGCATGACTCCCAAAGCCACTGTGAATGTTAATGTAATGCTCGGTGTGAACTTCCGCTTTAGGAGCAACTTAAGTAGACATCCAGCTGCTGGTTTCATCAAGGGTTTATTTTATTGCTCCATTTAATCTCCCCTTAAAAACACGAAACAACATCACTTACATCTCAATTAAGAAACTTAAAGTCAACCTTTTAAAAGCGTAATAATACTGAGGAAAAAATTTACAGATACACAAAATACAAAACTATACATGTAAATTACAGTCTTTTCAGTTTCACAAAACCATATTTAGCTACTGAGAAAAGCCATGGCAATGTGTTCAATCAGGTCTACTGCTTCTCTATTTTGACACAGTGCTTGCGAAAGGCCTTGATGACATTAAGTAGCCATGAGGAAACTGAGGAAATTTATATTCCAATAAACCGTTCAAAATTATTAGGCAGTGCCGTGTCAAAGCAACTACCACTTTATAACAGTAGTACAGAGTGTTGCGAAAAACAAAATGTCTCATTTGCAACAATGTATAGGTTTACTTCATTTTATTTGGTTGTTTTACAGTCTATATAATCAGATATGTGAAAATAAAGAAAAGAAAGCACATCAAGATTTCATTAAAAACATTATGAAAAAAAAATATTTTTACTGTTGAAAGAAAAGTCACAAAGAGAAGAATGGAACAAGACAGGGCTAGCAAACAGTCATGTTGACCACATTCAAGTTGATTCAGTAGCAATAAATTGCAGTTTGCAAGAAACACTTTCTAAACACGTGTCTTCTGTATGTGTTAGTAAGCGTGATTGATCACATGATCATCAGAGCTCAACTACTAGCAACCTGCAGCAATGAAGAGAGACAAACAATACAAATACTGCAACAGATCAATGCTAAACAATGCAGATGCAGTGCAGCGATTCAGCAAAGCTGACACCTGACAAGGCATATGCAGAATTACAATCCAAAAATTTTCCAAATCATACCTTGTCCAAAAAATACTACAGTTGAAGCTTGATTCCATAAATTGTCTGCGGTCCCACAGTTAAAGGAGCCAGCTCCTGTTCACCTAACAAAAACCCATCTATACATTGATTTCTAAACCACAAAGTAAAATTAGATCAAATCATAAAGGACGCCAGGCTCGTTAGGATTTATAAGCTTGTAAAGGGCATTCCCGCAGTCGCCATGTAGCAAAGCAGAAGATAGTTGAGATCCACACTTCCCTACACAAGCATCAAGGATTTCAAGGATCAGAGAATATTATATCAGCTGTGCAATATAAAACCTGTAGTGTTATTTGCATAAAGTGTGTAATTCAAAACTCTATGTGAAAAGTGGAAAAGGACTGCAAGAATGATCCCGTCAACAAACTGTAATTGCACTTTTTGCTCATTTTGCTCAAATTGCACCAAACTGTCTTGGTACTTAAAAATCCGTATAAGAAAAGGTAAAATCTGACTTGTGCCACTAGACAGCAGAAGTATGCTCTGATTTTAGGTTTGCACTGACATTCTAATGTAATGAGGAAGATGAATGCGATCAGTCCCATCAAAAACACTGCATGAGGAAATGGTGAAAGTCACAGCTAATGTGGAAATTTCATAACGTTTATAACTGTAACACCCTTACAACATTGTGTATCTTTTAAGATAAAGATCTAAAAGAAGTTATTTTGGGACACCATGCAACAAATTCTACAGATTATGTAGATTTGTTCTAGATTGATCAATTTACTGTCATTATTAAAACATCATATGCTAAAGTCATACATGCTGAAATTATAATTTAAATATGGGTGAAGAACTGTAATGACAAAAGGAATACAGCACAGTCTTGGAGGCTACAGTTAAACCAATTATATCATGTAAAAGTGTTTATGGTTGTGGGATCAAAATGAAGCTCGAAACCACGAATAAAAAACTGTCCTACTGGGTTAGAAAAATAAGGTACTCTTTAACTAAGACCAAAGGAACTAAATTTTTAAGTAAAGTGATGAAAACAAAGACTCAACATAAAGAATCACTCAAGTATAGAAAAGACGACTTATCTTGAAAGTTGTTGTGATGCTACAAGTAAGTTAATCTCTGCAGAAAAACGTCCTCTAACAGGAAATGGATGAGATTTGAAAAAATCTGCTGCAGTTTAGAGCCCTCAGAAGGAACACTTAAGGGCTAATAGCCTGGTCAGAAACTATAGCATACCTAGTGGTCAGTGTATCATCGATGGGCCCGTCACAAGTTACAGCACTAGCAAATATGCTAAAACTGTGCAAGCAGCTTTAGTGGCTCTAGCCCTTGTTAGATAATCATTAATTTAATTTTGAATAAGTATCGCCTTTAGAATAAGTTAAATATCAGATAAAACAAATGAAAAAGACAGATCAACTCAGAAAATATCTTTTTTTTTTTTATGAAAGATGGCATGATCACTCCAAAAACATGTCCATTTTCCCTTATAACTCCTCAAATTTCTAGTTTTTACATCCAAAGTTTGTGTGGGAATAAAAAATGTCATATAAAATGTGAGAAAAACTCTCAGATCTTCAAGCTTGTTTTTTTTCTTGTGTATGTATAAATGTATGAGTATTAAAACAGGAAAACCTTGAAAGAGGGAACTAAAAAGTGCTTAAATGCATTAAGGATTCCATTAGAACCAGCGCAGAGACACATACTCACACACACGGTGAGCACAGATGCACACAGCTCGAGTGGTGCTTCACACATCTCCTACAAGAGCAGTACAATGGCAGTAATTGGACCTGATGCACACCGACTCATAATGGCTAGCCAACAACTTACAGAAACAGAACAGACAAAACAAAGAAAACACCTAAAAAACAGAAGGAGTTCCATCTCAGTTACTCTGCCCAGTGCGCTGTGGTGCCACCTGTACCTTGGCAGGAGGCAGATCATCATCTGTTCCCATGGAATTGGGTTGAGGATGCGCTGCTCACACATGCAGTATCTCCATGCTGTAGTCCTCAGTCTCTGTATACTGCGAAGAGTTTGTGTCTGACTGCGCTGGTCCAAAACCCTCTTTATTTTCCAAGTTTGGCTCCATAAGTACAGGTTTATCGAAAATAGTCTTTTTATAGGTCTCTGGCCGGTTTTGCACATATATCACCCTGTTGTAGGCCTTAAGTCTCCTCCACAGCTGGATATAGACTTTGCATTGCACGTACATGAAAACCAGTCCGCCTGTGAAGCCGATGGCCACCACCACAAGCTTGGTCCAGAAAGGCCACTCCAAAATCCCTGCGGAAGACAGGACAAGAGCTTCATAGCATTGAATAATACCATGAATAACATACTGTATAACATATAATAATATGTTATAATAATATACAAACATAAGATAAATAATAAAGATAAAACATTTTTGGCAGTCTCAAAGTATTGTAAGGATTTTAAAAAATTTGACAAAACGAATTTGATTACATTTGTTATAATAAAATCAGTTTTTTTTTGTTTTTTGTAAGAGAAGCACATACTGAAATATATAATACAATCATTCAAGGAGAAGTCATAAGCTCTCAAAAACCACAAAATGACACTTGCTAAAAAACACCGCATCATTCCTGTGCACAAATACAGTATGATTCTGGACCATTCTATATAAAATGTCATTCTGGCACTGGAATTGCAGAAAAATGTTCCAGTAAGGAACCCTGATTCTCCGCATTTCTTATTTAATGTCATCCTAGCGTTATTTTGAATAATAATAAATAAAAAAAACTATTTAAATTAAAAAAACTAATCCTAACTTCCAGAAATACCAAGGTAGGAATACCTCCCTGTTTTACTGTTCTAACAATGTTCCAGTGCAGTCATTCCTGTGACAGTTGATTTCCTTCAAAATGACAAATGATCTGATCAGAAGCAGTGAAGGTCGTTCCAAAGAATTACCATGGTAGGATACATTTTTTTAGGTTCATGGTGTCTTTGACAGGAAAACATATTTAAATCTATCATTTTCACTTTCATTTTGAGCATATCACCTTCCCATCTGCAGTAATCACTAATCAAATTGAGAAGGGACTGTAATGTGATAAATCATTACTGTCAACTGTGAGCTACCCCACAAGTTGGGATAACATGGGATAATATAATCCATTTAATCGGTACTGCTTTGGGAAGCTCTGTAATTTAGACCTAGGTGTAGCTTTAGTGTTCCTGACATGGTGAGTAGAAATAGAGCTAAGATATCGGGGTTACTCCTAAGATCAGCCAAAACATTAAAACCACAAATTGATGAACTGATTAACAGATACCTTGTTATAATGGCACCTGTCAATGGGTGGGATAAATTCATATTCTGTTGATGCGTTGGAAACAACAAGGACCAAATTGGGATGGCTAGATGACTTGGTGTCTGAACACCAAGTGCTGATCCATGTACAGTACACTGCTGAAAGTGGCTGTATAGGGCACATGGAGCCATGGTAGAAGGTGACCTGGTCGGATGAATCGCCTTTGTTTAACCTCACATGGACGGCCGGATGGATGTGTCGCAGGAAAGGATCAGGATGCACTATGGGAAACCACCAGTGCAGGCAGAGCGAGGCTCTGGGCAATGTTCTTCTGGGAAACTTTGGGTCCTGACATTAGTATGGCTATTAATTTGACACACCTACCTAAAGACTGTTGCATACAAACTACACCTTTACATGACACAATTATTCCCCAATGGCAGTTGTCTCTTTCAGCAGGACAGTGCACATTAATGACCCCACCTTAGAACTTATAGGATGTGCTGCTAACGTACAGGTCAGATCTGTTTTGGTGGCACAAGGGGGATGTATACAAATTTAGGCAGGTGATTTTAATGTTATTGCTGATCGATGCATCCTGCTCTCCTGAGAAAGCCCTATATGCTATAAGCTGGATATTTCTGGATATTTGTTGTTCTTTGGTTGTTACCAAGGCAACAAAATTATGTTTACATCATCCTAGCCTTTTACACAGGAAAAGGGTGAAATTTAGGATATAGATGTTTGTCTTGACCTAATTCGAGTTTTTTCTCTCTTGATCAAGCACAGCTACATCTTATGAGGGTTACATTTATGAAAAATTTCTTCAATCTTCAATCAAAGCTGCATATTGCTGATTATACTGTATTTATGTTTCAAATGAAATGTGAATCAGTGGCTAAGCTGCAGTAAGGTGCTATACTCTCACAGTACTGCAAATTCCTTTTTACCACCATATTCGAAGCACAAGGAGCACATGCGGTGCATATTATTCAGATTTCACTAACCAATTAGCATTTATGGCTCAAATGATGGGTGAATCTCTAGCAGGCAGAAAGTTTAAGGTAAGGGAAAGTAGAGGGACAAGAGAGTCAGACATCTTAGCAGAAAAAAGGTGGATCAGACAGAAAGTAGAAAAAAAGTAAAAGTCTGAGCAGAAAATAGGAGGAAGAATTAGAAATGTAGATATATACGGAGTAAGAACTAGAGTCAGAGAAAAGACAAATCAGATGTTAAAGGAGAAAGCATTTACCTGGTATTCTCCGGGCTGCGTGGTTAAAAAAAGTTTATTACTATTTTGCTACAGGTGGAAGCAGGAGGCATAAGAAAGTGGGGAGGGTACTGTAGTCTAATGTCAGTTAAATTATGTATTTACACATTTATATATTATTAAAGAATAATACTACATGTTCGTTTGTCAGGTATAAACGAGCATCATTCTTAGTCTTATTTCAGAACAACACAGCTGTTCATATATTAGTTAGAAGAATGGCATCATTAACACTGCACACTATTAATTTTCCTTTCAGTAACAGGGGCATTTCAATGCAAACAACATGAACCTACAGTAAAATCTCCAAACAGAGCAGAACAATAAGATGATGGTGTAATAGGTTAGGGAGAGGAGAGGGGGCTGGTAGAGGCAGCTGACCTTGTTTGATCTCCTCCGCAGTGCGGTCTATTAGGACGTACAGTGACCAGACCACGCACGTAATGGCAATGACATGGAAAGTGACTGAGCACATGATTTTCCTCCTCTCGCTGGCGGTCATCTGCAGCTTCTCCCACTGTAGAGATAGAGATGAGGGCATGAGCTGGATCTTTAAACACCTGGACATTTTCTCTGACAAATGTACAATAACAGCAGATGGTATTTACCCCCTTATTGATGGCATAACAAACAGACTTTACATCAGATCGCATCACGTCTGTCTCGTCGACTGTGCTGTATTGCATTACAGATTACCGACATGCTGCATTCAGCTTACACCTGGCCTTTCCACTATAACCCTACAATAAATATTTGATGTAGCTTACTATGTAATCTCGCTGTCTTACAGCAGCAGCTTCATGGCCTGTGTTACAATAAAATGTCACAAAGCCTGAATATTAAAACGATATACGCAATTAAATTAAACTACTAAATGCAGGTTTTTTTTTTCTGACATCAAAGTACAGTATGTAATTTCTTCTAAAGAGGGTGTCAAATAGCTGAAAAACTGCTGCACATGTTTATGACTTGAACAAAATAGAACATTGACTCACTAAACAGACATAAATCATCAAGGACAGCACTATGATGTTCCTAAAAGCTTCTGCTCTAAGCAGTTAGTGACAGAATGTATTTAAATCATGGATACTTTCACTGCAGTCCAGACAAAAAAATATCAACACTTGCAAATCTAGCTTCACCTTGTTATCTGAATGTTTACATGAGCTACATTTGTTAAAGCAATAGAAATTAGTCATGTTAACAAACCAGCAAGCTAAACCTGTTAAATTTGTAGTTACCATGTCACATTCACTGATATTATAGTGAGCTCCTTAGCTGAGATGAGATGGGTGCTGCAAAGAAGCACAAGCACTCTCACAAGTAATTATCCATCGTTATTGCCGGTTACCTCAACCTTCCACTGTTGTCTTGGAAACATGTTCAACTTTATACAAGTTCAAGTTCAAGTTTATACATCTGCTAGAACTAAAAGCATTGCATTTACAGCGATCTGGAAATGAGCAACACTGTGTCAGAAGATGGTTGAGAACAACAGCACAATCAGAAAACGCCGTCACTGTGAACAAGGCCAGTATGGTGGTATTGTGGCCATATTGTTACCTTGTATAAATGACACACTCCTGTCCTTGATGTGTTTCTACAGCAGCTTTTTAAAAGCTGAAAGCCCACGGCAAAACAAACACCACCCTGATTTATCGATTGTCTGGAGGAGACACTCAGCACAAGAAATGTAATCAAAAAGACGATCTGCAACAATTGATACTCGATTCCTGTTTGGACTTCTGCTAATAAATTTGCTGATTTGCTTCTGCTAATAAACAGTGAGTGATAAATCATTACAGCCCTTTGAGAATGAAGGCAGGTTAAAAACTTTCTGGCAGAAAGTGGGTTGTTACTGTACATTGGATGAATGAACCCCTGCTTGGTTGGGTCAAGTGGTATGAACGAAAGAGAAACATTCATAATCTGTAACCAATTCTCCCCCAAAAAAGCTCCGTATTCCCCATGCTCTTTGAACTCAATAAGACCACTTCAGTGGAGTATGTGTGCTTACCTTGCGTAACGGCTTTAGTTTGGTCTCCATAATGAACTCGAACTTGCAGAGCTCACAGCAGCGAGTGTCTGAGCTCTTGATCCACTGCTGTAGACAGGCCTGGTGCACGAAGCGCAGACTACCTGTGCAGTGGCATGGCGTGATCAGTGGACTGTCCTCATCTCCCTCGCAGTGACAGATCCTACATTAAAAAAAAATTGAGAATTTATATATGCAACGGAGCCTGAAGGACTTCAAACATACAGCACAAAGAAATCTTGCATGTCAGCTATAGCATGCACCAAGTTTTCCTCCAAAGTTGAGTTACATCAATGCTCTGATCAGGCAAATCACTGTGGAAGCTTTCCATCTCCAACTATCTGCAGTGAAGTGAATCTGACATGTGATGTGAGCTGTCTCTGCCAGCATTGCCAACTTTAACTTTCTACATATTCGCTTTCTCTGCAAACACTGTAAAATGATCAAAAACTGACAGCACTGACAAAACATCAAAGTTTATATTTTGACAGGTTTACAAGCATCATATGATTAAAAAAAAAAAAAAAAAAGATGATGATCAAATAGGAAGGTAGACACACGTCTTATTGTGCATGAGTGTGCACAAGCATGCATGTGTACAAGTTGCCACATGGGGGCATGAGTTAATCAGCCTGCACTTAGATAAATGTGCAAATACATTTAGGACTTTTGAAATAAACATTCTCTCATGATCTCATGATGTATATTCAATAAGATAGACATAAGATCCCCAGTAATGCCTGTAAATCAAATCAAACCAGAGAGCCATTACAACAAGGGAGGGAACATTCGGGTAGAGGAATAGAGGTAGGATATAGGTTCTATTTATAAAAATAATAAACTAGAGACTGACAAATAGCAAAGAACTGTGTGAAAGGTGTAGAAAAAAAGGCAACATAAAAAAGGAAATTTTCTCAGCTACTATTTTGCATAGATGGTCTAAAGCACACAGCCTGCCAGTGAACATGCCCAGCTTTAAGCAGAGCCATAACACATTATAATACAACACTCATCTGGAGAATCTGGTGACTGTATCCTCTAGCTGCTGAGAAATCTAGCAAAATTGAAGCAGTTCATGTCTAACCAATGCACTTCAAGCATCCCTAAAGCTCGAGGAGGGTATCACTAGGAAAGGGTTTTTTTCTGTTCTTTTGAAAGTAGCTGTAAAATACAATAACTGTGGAAGATTTTTAATCGCTCCTAGAATACTTAAGGAGTTACAAAGCCTAGCCAACACTTCTGATTATAGGTTTATAAAAGCTGCCTGCAGTAGAGCCGGATTGGGAAAGAAGGCTTAAGAAGATAAGAACAAGCCCACAGCAAACAACACATGTGTGCACGGATCAGAGAATTGCACTCCTCAGGCAGACGTATTAGATCTGACAACCGTCCTCTCGTTTACCAACTGTGTTTCTGACAGGCAGCTCTTTGGCATTAAAAACAACAGTGACAGCATAAAGGAGAAGAATGAATGTCACCGCCATATGTGTTAAGAGGTAGCTTCCCACAAAGAACAAGGAGGATAATGATTATTTCCAGGCTGGTCTCATCCAATTCAACATGCAAGATTAAGCGACAAAAAAAAGTTCTCATTCGGTACATAGACTTCTTTCGAGATAGCAGAGATTTAGCAGCATTTAGACTAATGGGGAGGAGCAGGTCATTTAGCAGCTGTCAGCACATGCCATATGTATTTGATAGTAGGAGACATTTCATTTTGCTATCCAATTCAGAGAGCTGATGAGTGTTGAGACTTCACTAGACCTTCAGGAAAAACGGTACTGAAGTACAATAGCTGCTACACCGAACATCACACACACATTATGGTCTCTAATCCAATAGACTGTTTGTTTTCATACATTAACAGTCTTTTGTTTTTGAAACATGAGGCAATTCAAAGAGTGTGACAAATGCTTTTTTCACACTAGCTCTGAAGTAAAGAGCACAGAGTGAATAAAATACATTTGAATGAAGAAATAACAACCTTGGTTGACAGAATGGTAAATAAACAACAATTAGCCTAAATAATAATAATAATAATACCAAAATAAGTATTTAATGTTTCAAAAAGCAAAAACAAATTTCAGATATGCTGTATCCATAACTGAAGAGCAAATCTGCTTTTAAAGGCATTATGCTATATTCGGCTTTGTAATCCTTAGCACAAAGACAGACAACAGGACATCAGAGGTAACATCCTGTCCTTCAGCTTTATTTCACTCAGAACATCTTAAGCCCATGACACACTCACAGCTTTCTAGACAGACTTAATCCAATTAACGCTAATCAGGTGTTCCCTTTTTTATCTTGTCCTGACTAACTCAGGTAACAGCTCCTGGGGTCCATGTGTTGACTGTTCATCCTCTGACAACATTGTCAAAATTAGCAAGTTTCACAGAACAACAGTTTCAGCTGAATAACAGATTCAAGCCTTATCTTAAATTCATGAAACAGGCTTCGAGTACAAACCCGTAGACATGATTTAAATACAAAGGCTGAAAGTGATCCTCTGTAGAGAAAGATTAATATCTGTATACTTTGAAAACCTCGCTTTTATATTTCAGAAATAGTATTCCATGAAGTGTCACATTGACTAATGATTTCACAATCAGACCAGATTTCTCAGCTTACTGTAATATATCCTTAAGGCTATTTATGCAGAAATACTTCTAGAGATATAGTCTTACACAGAAGTTTACACAAGAATCTGTGTATATACAATGTTAAACTATCCATCATGTTAAGCAAGCTTTTATGAGTGGTAGAAACATGTACACACACACACATATTATATATATATATATATATTATATATATAATATATATATATATAATTGTGTGAATGCTTTCTCAAGATATCTCTCACAACATTACTAAAACCCTGCATTTTATGGTCAAGGTCACCTTCACGGAGTCAGGGCAACTGATCCATATTCTCTGGCTAGTTATTTGCAGATCATGTGAAGTAAATAAGACAAAGAAGGGCATTAGCAGCTCTGTGCCATTGGAAAAACTGATGTATCTGTAAAATGATAGACTAGCCAAGCAATGACTGGAGTGTATCACAAAACATTATTTCACATAAAAAGAAAAAAGACAGTCAGAAGCCACTCTCTTCATCCTTTCATTGAGACAACAGAATGAAATAATTGAATGGAAAAACCATGGAATGAAATGATAGTCAATTTCAGACGTGCATACACAAAACCAGATTTAAATAGTTTTTAAAGGAATTAAGCCACAAAAAAACATCTGAACTAAAACAGCCAATTGAGAAAATCAATTCCTTTATCAGAATTTACGTTTTTTTTTTTTTGGTGAATAACGCCTATAAGTCAATTACATGGCTCAGAAATGGGCTCAAGGATGAGCTGATGAAACTGCATTAATCTTAGTTTGCTTTTAGCACCCTGTGTTTTTCCAAGTACGACCAACATGCTACTAAGATCTTCACATCCATTTTCTCTCATAAAACCTAGCAACATTCCACAAATTGACCATCTGCCATGTGTACAGTCGTGGCCAAAGGTTTTGAGAATGACACAAATATTAGTTTTCACAAAGTTTGCTGCTAAACTGCTTTTAG
>JAQMYJ010000039.1:19648536-19672089 GCA_030014305.1 Clarias laeviceps
TTTTGTGAAGCTGCTTTGAGACAATGACCATTGTTAAGAGCGCTATATAAATAAAATTGAATTGAATTGAATTGAATATATGTTTGTGTGAGCTCTGCAATGGATTGGCACCCTGCGAGGGGGTACTTTGCCTTGTGGTGAAATTCTCCTGGGATAGGCTCCAGATAAAAAAAAAATTTAGGAGTAGGCTTGAGAATATTACATAATCTTTAAGTTTAAAAAAGAAAGAAAATGAAACATCCTATTGAAATCCATCTAAATACGTTAATTCGCTCCCTGTCTAGCACCACAAAACTAAAGCTCAGGCTTGCTGAGTTAAATGCAAATGATGCTCCTTGTCATCTGCTCAATCTGCTGAGAGGCACATGTTTACAGGAAGGTTAAAAATAAGTACACACGAATGTGATGAGCAAGAGAGCGGTCACTCATCTGGGTGTGACAGTAAATGTCAAAGTAAGAAAGAGAGATTCATAAATGGAAACCGATATAATGTGCTATGATACTGTTTAGAGAGGAAAAAGGCTTCTGAAACAGTACGCACAGTGCGATCGCACTACGAACAGTTCAACTGGTGATTGAGGGCAATAGCTGGACTGACAAATCCATTGCAAACTGCACAGGAAATGAGAGAATGAGAGAGAGAGAGGCCATTCCTAATACTTAATGGAGCTGTTAGTAGTAAACATCCCTTCATGAATTTTGTGTGTATGTGATGGTGTGTGCCTGATGGTACGCTTGAGGCAGTTCAAGGCAGAATACAAATGGATGATGGGACATTTTTACCGTTCCATATGTTGCTACTGATGAAACGGGTCTAGACTGATAGAGTCCTTCCTGCCGGGGTACTACACTGGCTGCAAATAACGATTCACTCCACGGCTAAATGAAGACGTTTAACTTAACCGCGTGAGCAGCTGCCGTGTTAAATGATGACAAAATGAAAACCATGGGTGTTGCATCGTCAGTCCGACTCGAGTTTTTATCTCTCGCTAAATGGTTCAGAGGGTGCCTGTGAGTGATAGATGAGCTGTGAGGTTTCAGAAGTCGGGCCACGTAGCCCTACAGCCAAACCAACTATCCACCACACAGATGACATCTATTCACACATGGAGCTGGTTTATTGGCTAAGAGGCTCATAGTGCAGATTTATTGCACTTGTGAACAGCTAAGAGGAAGAAAGCTGTGCCAATGTAATAGCATTTGCCAGGCTTGATCCTAGAAGGATCCCACTCCACTGCACATGATCCGGCCAAGACATCAACATGGCAATCCTGCAGTGCTCTAAACACTGAAATAAGTGGCCATTTGTCTGCCATTTGTTCGTTTTAATACCTTAAGTAAGAGAATAATAATGTTTATGTTTTGCTTAAGAGAATAACATTCCATCATTCTATTCTATTCAAACTATCCACAACTTAAAAGCCCGCCAGGTTTTGATTGATCAACATTTCATTTGCAATGCCCTGCTTTTCTTCAGTCTGTGCTCAAGTTCATGTGATGAAATGCTATAAAGAAAAAAATATATACACTACCAAGGTATTAACTCAGACATCTGTATATTAAAAGATATATACAATTAATTCCACATTTATTTAAGAAGGATACAGTTACTAACATTAATTGGTTTCATTTATCAACCTTTTTAGTAAATTTGTGCAGAAATCTATGTGCAAGCCAAACCTAACAATAATATTTTGACAGATGATTGTTCTATGATTTCCTTCGTACTCATGTGTGTGTGTAGGAAATATCACAACTAATGTGCAAAGTGCACTCGTGACACAGCTCATTTGCTATTAGTAACACCCACAAAACTACAAAGTTCAAGACCATAAACAACTGTGAGCATGACATGAAGTATCAGGGTAAAAGATGAAAATTCCACTGAAATTTAGTGGAAATTATTTTGACTCACTTCTATACCAAAAAAATGTTTAAGAACAGTATTATGCACAGACAGACGGACCTATCCTCCATTTAATGTATACAATTCATTTATCATAATTAAATGACCAGGTGCTTGTCTTAATTTATAGGTTTGTGTTAGCTTTTTTCCTTTTCTTTTTATTCTTTAATTAAGTGTCATTAAAATGATTAGGGTTAACAAAATTGTCTCACTGGTATTCTTAGTCCCTGACCTAGTTACAGTAAGTAGACAGAGGATGTATTTTTGACTCCAAAGCACTTCTGCAAGTCTCTCTGGATATCAGTGTCTGCTCAATGCTTTACACATTTAAAAAAAAAAAAAAGGAGGGTGGGGAAATAAAACTCAGAAGTATATTCTCTTTATACACTAATCAGCCATACTATTACGACCACGAGCCTAATATTGAGTAGGCGTCCGGTTTGTCACCAAAACAAGTTCCCATCAGGGACAACAATGTTTTGGAACGTGATCCGTGTCAAAGCAACATCCATTTGCCGGCTTGCCTTCCTTGTTATAGTGCATTTTCATGCCATGTCTTTCACCCCTGTACCCGGCCATTCACATGATGTAGAAGAATACATGACTCATCAGACCAGGCCTACTTCCATTGCTCCGCTGTCCAATTCTAATGCTCACGTGCCCATTGTAGGCAGCATAGGCAACCTAAACGGTCTACAGATACACAGTGCCATAACTGTGTGTTCTGGCACCTTTCTATCAGAATCAGCTCAAAACCTTATGTTTGCTGCAACCAACACATCAATTCCCGGGACAAAATGTTCACTTGCTGACTAATACGTGCGTCCCACCTAGGTGCCATGTGTAACGAGATAATCAGTGTTATTCACTTCACCTGTCAGTGATCATAATGTTATGGTTGATCATACAAGTGCACTAATCCATAAAAATACAACCATAAAAATAAATCAGTCACGTACAGATTTGCATTAGACACACACGCGCACACACACACACACACACACTCACACTCACACAGGTGCAAGTGTAGGACACATGATTTCTGAATGTTCGGGGTTTTCAAGAATTAATATTTTGCGTAAACGCCTGTACAGTCTATAATTAAATCTGATTATATGCAACTTGATAACTGAGGCCCACTGTTAGTAAAATGATTATTTGATTATATAATTAACAAACACGAGGCGCATAGAGGCACAAGAGGGGTTTACTTCTTCCCTGGGTCTTGTTTGGTTTTGCTTATTTACCCAGCCTATAAATTATCCAAAAAATTTCAGACTTTCAGAATTTCAGCATTGTCTGAGCCTGTTACCGTCTAAGGGTATCAGTAATGCTCACAGAATAGAAATGAGACATAAGGGTACAAATGCTGAGCAAATCTTAGGCGCAAATCCCCTAGAAGGTTCAACTGTCATTATCCTCTCTCACACATATACAGTATATAAACACACACACACATACACACACAAAATCAGATAAACTAATACGAAAAAAGACAGGGTAGGAGGGAAACAAATTTCCATACCTTTGAAATGTTACTGGACCTGCTTGCAGAATGACCCAGTGTTTTCTCATTCTGTAAAGAAGAGAAGAGGAAAAGACAATATGTTACCACAGAAACAACATGTATGCATGAAAAATTACAACCTTTTTAAATGCTTCTCAAATAAAGCAATTCTGCCAACCGTGTCAGAGGCTCACATTTCATTAAATTTTTAACACTAGCACCTTCAATGCCATGCTGTCAGCCTGAATAAAAGAGAAAGGCACACAGTAAAAAAATGCATTCAAGTAACGTTTATTAATCTGTTGATAGATAAAATAACTCTTTTTAAAAATGTCCATATTCTCCAAAGCAGTCAATATTCGCCAAGTGCTTTTTTTCCACCCTAGAGCAAAGAAAAGATTCTTCTGTATGGTTTATAATTGTGACATAAAACGGATGTAACAAGGTTGGTCGATTTGATTGAACTGTTCAAACCCGTTGAATGAATGGATGGAAGTACCAGTTGAGAATAGGTATGATTTGTAAAGAAGATTTGCTGGCAAAACAGTTGAATTTCTGAGGCTTGGGTTTTAAATAAGTTTAGTTGCTAAAAATGAATCCCCATGAAGGAACAGTCATTAGGCCAGAGCATCCGTCAGTAGTTAGCAAAAACCTCCAGAGCCTTCTGCATGTTTCTCCTGTCTTTCCTCTGTGGGACTCAGGAATAATTTATAGAATAATGACCTTTTCTGGTTGAAAATCAGACTGAAATTGTTCACCAGCAATCTGGCCCTTCACTCTGTCTGAGAAGGACAGCATTCCTCTTTTGCATGTCAATCAGACAAACCCTAGCAAATCACAGGTATCTGTTCTCTCATCTGTGCGAATACACAGCGGATCGCTGTGTAGACGCAACATCAGTCTCCCCCGAAATGCCTGTGTGCATGTAGCACACACCAATCTCATCCTCTGACCTTCATAACCATTGCCGATAAATTAGGAAGGCACACGAGAGGATTGCTTTTGAATATTTTTGCCGAAATATCAATATTAGGCACAGCACGAAAGTCAACGTGCTTGTTCTCTTCTTTTTGTGCGTAATGGTGGCATACAAACCACGTAGGTGCATACTGCCACCATGTAATCGTTCCTGGGCATGGTACAATACAATCGTGCCTAATGTGAAACCGTCCTAAGTTTGTATGGTCAATCTGTGAGGTCACATGAGTTCTAGCTAAGTAAGAATTAGTATGAGGTTAAACTGAATCGAAATAGGGATATGAGAAAGTTTGTGCTTAAAAATTTTTTTTTTAAAAAGGTTGCAAGTTGGTGCTCTTTCATGCTGCCGCAAATAATAATGGCAATGTTTTTTTAATTCTTTTATTGTGTTTTATTGTGCTTTTAAAAACTTAAATTGGGACAAAGCAAGTGTCAATCCACATGTAAATGAGCAAGTGTAAAAAGGTGAGAGCAAATGTAGAAGCAAAGAAGACCATGATAAACGCTTTCATAAACCTCAGAGATAGAAGCAAACTGGTGGATGTGCCTAGACAGGAATGACTGTGAAAGGTTCAAGGTCAGCAAGGAGCAGAACAAGAAACAAGTTGCATGTTAGCGTGTTAATGAGATAACATGATAGCAAGAGAGGAGATGGAGCAGAATTACACTAGCTGGGAGAGTCATTATATTTAACTCTAACATATGCTCATGTTCTGAGTAAAACTATTCTGTTATTTAGTGGCTAATTAAAGCAAAGCATTAACCGTTTAGGACTAAACAATCCAGGAATAAAAAATTAAAGTTGTGTTAAAAGACAGGGTTGAACTTGGTAGTTTTTCGATAAAATAGTAAAAATCAATTGGGCGCACAAATCTCATCAGGACTATCTGTGATTGTTCAAATGAGTCCTCATTTGCAGCATGATGCAGTTAAATCTAGGGATGCTTGATTTTTCTGTACCAGGTGTACTAATACGCATAATGTGATAATTATAGTCTTGCAATTATTATATTTTGGGAGGCAATGTGATAATGGCAACTAACATGACACAAAATTGTTGTTGTGACAAACATCTAGCTACATGTACAGTATGCAAAGAAGTGACACAGATGTGGCAGAGTAGCTGTTACACTGGCTGCTGGGATTATCGTCGCTGAAGGGTTTAGAGAATTCATCCACCAAAAATATTCAGCTCTCGAAAAAGCCATGCGTAGAAACTAATCACCGGTGAAGACTGAAGGACAATTAGCACATGGTGCATGGGGGAAAAAATGTGCTGCAGTATACAATGGGTGATGCAAATGTCTTAGCACACACTAAGGTGTAATGTATTACACACACACACCAGTGGGCAAGAGACAAAACAGTGTAATCTGGTCTCCTACAGTATCTCACTATAACAAAATCACAAGGTGTGCGTTTTTAACAGCTGGAGCTGGGATGAGCTCACACAACATACACACACACATCTGGACATCTGGCATACACACAGTGACACAGACAGACAGACAGACGCACAGAATGATGGCCATAGACATACCACAATAAACCTACATTCTATCTGACAAAAAAATGAAATAATTATAAAAAGTTGTATCATTCAGGGCCTGAGTAGAACAACATGACACAAACAATGTTTGAGAGCTTGGAGCCTTTAGCAGAACTGATTCCTGTGCTGTGGTGTTTTCTCTCAAATGAACTGCAGTAGTTAGAGGATCAGCGTTGCTGCGAGCAAAGTGAGAGGAAACTGTGCGTATCGTCGTGCAGCGAAAGCAACAGAAGGACACGTTCTTTAACATTAATTACTCCATCGACTTACTCACAGCTCCTACCCATACACGTTACCATGGAGATGGCAGTGATGGAGGACTGGGTGTTAAATCCCTGCTGGTCTCTGTTCTATATGAAAAAGAATTTCAGCCATGATATCCAGCAAGACTCGCAGTGTTCTTGCCCTCACACGCATAATAATTCTTTTACACTCTCATGACACGGTCTAACCTCATTTCTCTAACTGCATTCATGTGTAAATGTGTTTGAGCAGACAGAGAGAGAGAGAGAGAGAGAGAGAGAGAGAGAGAGAGAGAGAGAGAAACAGAGACAGAGAGACAGAGAGAGAGCATGCTGTTATTCTACAAGAAAGCACATTTACAAATCTCATTTGTACAACTTTCATCATCTTCATGTCTTATTCTTGACTCAACACTGCACTGGTGCTTACACACACATCATTTACACTTCTCTACTGCATGTGCATGAACATATACAGGTGGACGGCTTTGACACGGTGCAAACACTGCTTTAAGCAGCATCCAAAACCATTTTCAGCTAACTTGAAACACTAAGGTGATTAACTGTTTCTACGTTTATTCGAGAGAGCTGAGACTCACATGCACAGAGAAGATTTATATTATTTATATTTATATTATTAGAATATTTCCCAGAATGTCCTAAAACAACAGCTCTAGTTTAAAATATCTTCAGTTTTGGCAAACACAACAACAGAAGAGAAGCGCAAGAAGTCACATCCTTTTCACTTGGTTTTTGGGGTTTATTTTTTGTAAAATGTAAGAGAACTTTTCCCTTTAATTCCTCTTTATTTAAATAGTTCTGACATATTTATAAGCCTGTGTGTATGTGTGTGTGTGTAACTGTGTGATTGGCTATCAGACGGAATGCAGAAACTGGCTGCATTGTGATAAGAGGAAGCAAGAATGTTGTTTCACCACACCTCAACGATTCCGTCTTTCGTCTCGATGTTTTCGACAGAATCCTGAAGCCGTGGAGAATTTTGCATTGGCTCACCTTCACTGACTCAATCACTTATCTTCAGAAGCTGCTTTATCCTGTTCAGGGTCAAAGGAAATCTGGAACCTATCTTGAGGATAACTGGACATGAGGTGGGAATACACTCTGGATGCAATGCTGGTCCATCAAAGCACAGAGCGTACCATGCATATACACATTAACACCAAGGGGAGCACAAGCAATCCATCTACAGTACAGGCTTGTTTTGGGCAGATGAGAAGGCAAAGGGAAACCCATATGGACAAGACGGACACAATCCAAGTTCAGAATTGAACCACTGACCCTGAAGATCAGGGGTGGAGATGCTATGTGTTGCACTACCAAACCACACTTGATAGCCTTGAAAGTAGCTGACAGTGGGCCAGACATAAGGTTTTAATTCGTTTCTGCACTGCTTCGTCCTGCCAGTTTGGATGATGACATTCTGATCCAAAATAAACTAACTGGAAGGCAGACAACAAACACTAGGGCTACAGTTTCACTGAAGGCATGTGAAGGCAGCAAATGTGAAGGCAGCATTTGCTGCCTTCACATTTGAGGCAGCAAATGCACGTGCAGTCCTCGAGACTAATGAGCAAGGGATAATTAGAGAACGGCAGCGGAGAGGAGAGTAGGGGAGTGACGAGTGCATTTCACACCATACAAACACTCCTCCTGCGCAAATTAAAGCATCTAAGCAGCTTATGCTACTTTCACCCACAAATGAGTGAAATATGAAAGGTGATGTTCTGGATAATGTGAACAAATAGAGGCTCACTGGAGATTTTAGTCGGCCCCTGATCTCCATCTCTACATGATGTAATTATTATAAACAAACAAGCATTTTCCATAATGAAATATCAACGTGAAATGATATGTTAATGAAGAAATATTTTGGGTTTCAGGAACACAGCGCTGCCGAAATCTTGAAAAATCT
The DNA here is from genome assembly GCA_030014305.1 of Clarias laeviceps. NCBI lineage: Eukaryota > Metazoa > Chordata > Actinopteri > Siluriformes > Clariidae > Clarias > Clarias laeviceps. The sequence goes on from JAQMYJ010000039.1 coordinate 19,656,652, forward strand.
TGAAAAATTCTAATTTCTTCCAAAAAAAAAACCAAAAAAAAAACCAGCGTTACTGTTGTTACAATTACATGATCAAGGTTCAGGACGGAGCACACATGCAGTTTGTCTAGCTTTGGATCACTGTATAAAGAACCTCACAATGGAGTGTGGGATGCACTCAGACAACTGAGTTGCATGACCAGTGGAGATACTTTTTCCAGCTGAGTTACTGCTGTAAATGTCTAGCATCGTTTGAGGACAATATGCTAGAATTAAGAAACTGGGCCAAACCACAGGCAAAACAGCATCTATGACATTCGCTCAGCCAAATTTAGGATTGCCATATAATCTCCACTAAACATCATATTGTGAGTTATTATTTGTGAGCATTATTTCACACAGACAATAGTAGGTCTAGAACAGCCAATCCTGTTTCAAAGTGCAGATGCCACTACTTCCAAGGCTCTCTCTCTCTCTCCCACCTTTACGTGAGGCTTCTTCAGGACAGAAGACAGGATCTTATGTGACTGGAGAATTGGGGTTGTTACAAGTGCAGTAAATTAGCAGTGATGGTTGAGACAAGGTCTGCACTACCTCAGCCTGCTGTTCCCTGTCCTGCTGTCTCATCCTTTATTCAGCCCTCTCTCTCTCTCTTGTTCAGTTCACTTATGTTATTTTCTAACTGCCAGCCAGAAGGCCCGATTTTTACAAGGAGCACTGACTTATGTTCTATAATAATAATAATAGTAATAATAATCATCATAATAATCTTTCCTCAAACTGAACAAAAGAAAAACTTGCATTGTCACACAACCATTTTTCTACATGTACTAAAGACCATGGTATGAACAAATACCATGCAAGAGAAAGCTGATTAAATGGGCTGAACAGCAATTTGAAAATTATTAGCTTTGGCAAAACTGGCCTAGCAGAATATTGTGACAAATATCTGATGCTCCATAAAAATGTAAAAGAAATTTGAAGGTTAAAATGACATTTAAGTGATCTGATAAAAAGCAACCATTTTCAAAAACATTTTGGTTTAACAAAACCACAAATGTCTAGAATATATAACTAAGCCTGTCAGACTGCAGCAGCGGCGAGTTTGCTCTTCAGTGCAACACTGGTTTATCCTGGTTTGGCATCACTGACCCAGGGCCAGTCCGGCACGACTACTATAGCCTTTCAGTGTTTCATGCTGATTTCTTCGAAATCCTACACTACACACAGAACGGCGTCCATGAGGCATCTGTCACATCCGACCAGCAGGAGTCTTTGACAACTATTCATACTCCTGCTTCTCAAAACTGTTTCACAGCTATGCAGAAAGCACGTAGGAGGTGTTCAGCAAGTCAGCTGTGCCTGGAGCTTACAATCCTGATTATAGAATCAATTTTACTTTCAGTAGGAGATGATTCTCTCAATACCATTACAGTGTCTAATCATTAGAACACTCCAAACACTGGAAGAAGTCCAAAACTATTAACCTTGTTTCAAGCAATATTTGGCGTGCAAACATTGGCAGGCAAGTATGTTTAAGCTGCAGAAATGGTGACCAAGACTGACTCGGACTGCTTTCAGACATTTTGATAGCTTTTTAATTTTTTTTTCTTTTTTTTTTACTTCAGACTGTGCAGATGAAATAGCACAGATATCTAGAGAAAGTCTGACTGCTCACTTCTCTAAATAGGAACATGTACATCATACTACGGTAGCTATGTCTACCAGTCAGTTAAATTTAATGAATCTGATTTATTTCTGTAATCATTCTAATAGAGTGCTTCAGAGTCAAATCTAATTACTATAACAGATTAATCAAAGCCTAAGCAAACATAATTCTGAATTTGCCAACCTGTCGCACTTTATACACTGATCAGCCATAACATTAAGACCATTAACTAATTTTTTTGGGGTTTCCCCTTGTGCCACTGGGGCACCTCTCGCCTCTTGGGGCATGACTCCACAAGGCCTCTGGGGTGTGCTCTGGTTTTGGGTGCTGTGGGATGTGCTGTGGGGGCTCCATGTATAAAATTTGTTTGTCTGGTACATCCCAGGGGTGCTCTTTTGGATTGGGGTCTGAGGGGTTTGGATGCTGCCTTTCAATCCTGGTCAGCATTAACTTTTTTTAGCAGTTTGAGCTGTCCATTATTGGCATATAATTGATAATCAATGTTATTCAATTTACCTGGCACTGGTGTTAACGTTACAGCTGATTAGGATATAAATACATGTTTTTTTTCCATGGAATTTTTCATAGAAAGGTTTTGCTCTTGGCATGGATGCTGACCAGTTGTTTATTATTTGGCCAATTATCTCTAAATCAGATATAAAAATAAGGCCACTGAAGGTGTGCTTTTGTATCTGGCATCATGATGATAGCTATATATCCAGTAAGTTGCAAGGGCGCAGCATACATGGATCAGACTTATTTGTCCCGCACATCCCAGACATGCTTGACTGGATTGAGATCTGGTGAATCTGACAACACCTTGAACTCTTAATCTTCTCAAATAATTCCAAAAAAAGATACAGCATGTCAGGGTGCACTATCCTACTGAAAGGATAGTGGTAACTGCAATCCAAGAACACTCCTGGCATTAAGGGGTACTGGTCTGCATCAGTGTTTAGGTAGTTGGTGCATGTCAGAGTTACATCAACATAAATGCCAGGACCCAAGTTTTCCAGCAGAATATTACCAGGAGCATCACAATACCTCTGCCCATTGTAGATGCTTTTAGCAGGGGACAGTTGTCAGCATGGGCACCCTGATTTGGTTTGTGGTTAGCGCATCATCATACACGGTAAGCTGCAATTTGTTCTGACACCTTTCTACATTGGCCAGTTTATAGGTACTAACCACTACATACCAAAAACACTAACATAAGACCTGCCGGTTTGAAAATGCCCTGACCAAGTCATCTTGCCATTACATTTTAGCCTTTGTTAAAGTCGCTCAGATCCTTACTCTTATTTATTTTTCTTGCTTCTAATGGTAACACAGTAATCAATGTTATTCATTTTACTTGTCAGCGGATTCAGTGTTATGGCTGATCAGTGTAGATTAAGCTGGAAGAAAAGCTCTCTATTTTGCTGCATTTACAGAACAGCCATACTTTCATAATCCTTAAACAAACTATTGCTGCAGACACCTACATAAATGTCACGAACCATACGAATACACTTCCTTTATATTGTGATCTCGGATGTGAGCAGAGGTAATGTGATTCGTGAGAACTGTGGGAAAAGATTGAGCAAAAACAGAAGCCATGGTTATTGTGGGATGATACAGACAGGTACTGAAATGTACGTACGGTACGTTTCAGAGGAAACCTGCTTCTGTGTCCTTTCCTGTACAACGCTTACATTTCCTCCATTTTTAAGGCTGATGGAAAAAGAACTCGAGCCAACAATAATTCGTGCTTAAAGAGTGAAGTCAGTGTCATTACCGTGATTTAAAACCAATGCAACACTCTGACCCTCCCAGTCACAAGATGGTTTGAATGGCATGGCTACTATTACACAACTAACCGCAGGCCTGCTAATGACACCAGAGGTGAGGAGCAGAAGGAAATTCACCCTCATTTCAAGGGCAGGGAAATTATTCTTTATGTATGTCTTGTTCTCCTGAACACACAGACCTTAGACCAAAGAATTGTTTGAGAACAGGAAGCAGTACTGAGCAGTAGATTCCTTCTGTCCTGCAGGGTGGCTGGGTAAAACTCTAATCAGCCTCCAAGGATCAGACCCGTGTAACATGAGACTTGAGAGTGTTAGCTGTGGGGAATTCCATTTGCCTGTGTAAAAAGACAACATTAACGTCTGTGTCTGCACATCCGTATCTGTGTGACAGAGAGCAAAAAAAAGAAGATGAAGGAAATGCAATGTATGAATGTTGAAATAATGCCTGAAACCACAAGGTGTTATCCAAAGTGATGCATGGAATATCTTAATCGAATACCTCAAGCAATTCCATCTTTGAAAAATTCTAACATGTAGAACCAGTGGTGCAGTTATTCATTTATAACAAGTTGATCTCAAGCTTCTCCTCACTGACTCAGGCCTATGAATCCTAATTAGAGTGTGCACACAGGGAGCTTTGTACTACTTGTTCAGAGGAAGTCCATCGCTTTTGATAGAGAACAGAGGAAGGAGTTGTACTGTATTTACCTTCCTATCAGTCAACAAAATATATCACTGAATATTCAAGGACACTCTGGTGGTCATTTCAGTGCAGAAAATCGAAAATGGGACGGTGACACTACAAATGACATGTGTCTGTGATGTTATACCCATCCATAATCACTACGCTGACTCCAAACCAGACTATTTAATTTTGGAAATGCTTAAAGTGTGGCAGCACAGATCATTTTATTCAAACATAGGTAAAAAAAAAAAAAAAAAAAAGAGGCAACAGTATTCACAAAACAGTTGTGTGTCCAGTACAAAGTCTGACTTGCAGGGATCACCAGCGACCTTCTGATATCACAATACCTAGGTGCTGATTCAAAGTATCACGGTTTTAAAAAAAATTCAGCTTTTCTTACAATTCTACACAAACTTAAATAATTTGATCGTATCACGTGTTGTGCGAACCGTTTAGTGTACACCACCTATAGGATTATAGGAGAACTGAAACATTTTACCATCTCAAATGCAAACATATATAAATAAAAATGTATATATTTTAAAAAAACTAATTTTGGAGTCAGTGTGGCGATACATGAATTGCCATGCAAAAGAATCGCGATGTTACTGAATCATCTCCCCCCCACTGCCATCTTTACTGACTTGTCTCAGAACTAAAGAAAGGACATCTTAGTGTGAGATGACTTGACATGTTCCTCATGCAGACGTCTCTCTCAATGCACACTGGATAAACTGCCTACCCTCATGTAACCACTAATCTCAGCCTTCCCCTCCCCCTTCCCCTTCCCCCCCTGGCCACAGGATTTTCACACAAAGCCTCCAAATCAACTTAGCTAATCGCTCAGGATCCAGATAAAAATCAGATCAGCCTGACACTGAGAATCTACATCTCTCTTCCAGAGGAAACATTTAATAGAACTGTGCGGCGAAATTAAAGTGAAAAGCAGTCTAGTGACTAACGTCAGCTCAGCCTCGCACTGACGAGAGTATTATTCTCTAGTATCTGAAAAACTGTAGTGGGGGGGAAGGAAAAAAAAGACTGACTGAACTTGTAGAGCACACAACCACCGGCGAGGCATGAGATCACAAATCTATGGACTTCAGAGTAAGTGTCACAAAGCCTTTAGAGCCTTCCATGAGTATCAGAAAGCTATCTTGGTTAAATCCAGGAACAGACAACAATGGCTACTGTAATAGCAGAACCAACCCCAGTAAACTAACTACTGAAAATGCTACACAAGATGATCGCATCACACACTCCAGCATAGCACAAAATGACAGAAGGAAATAAAAGGAGGAAATTGGACCTCACAAGTCATCTGGAGAAATGCAGGTGTCATCAAGCTATACAGACACACTCACAGGCTGGCAAGAGAAAGAGCAGTAATTCTTAAGCAAGACTCTCAGCAAGGAAAATAAGAAAAAGCACAAACACACAAGTGCCTCATCATCTTCCAGCAGGCCTCACCATAACAATGACAGAAACAACCAACACTGATGGCTGATCTCTGTGCAGATGAGTGTTCCCACATAACACAACTCTTCATGAAGACCAAAAGTAAAAACCAACCTCAAACACGCAGCACAGTCATAGGAATGTGAATAAATAAATATAAATATATATTTACAGGTTGTACCTGAAGCTTCATTTTCCAACAGGAATGCATCGGTGAATCCTTTGTAAGGGAGGCTGGTACCTCCCTCTCCTTCTCTCTCTCTCCCTTTTCTCGACAGCACACACAAACAAAGCCTTGTTGGAAAGGTTACATGTCCCTTGTGTAAATCCAGGGGGAGATGAGGTGTTGCAGAAAGCAGAAGTGGTACAGCAATGCTGCAGGACGAGGACAAACACAGGCCCTAAACGATGCCGCGCACAGACACAAACAGACACATCCAGCGACAGTAGCGAGCTGCTCTACATTCACCTTTCCTGTGTACACTCTCAGAAACACACGCTTCCTCGGCCACTACTTGTCCGGGCTTGCTCTGAGCTCGCAAACCCACCCACAAAACCACTTCCTCCAGCTGACTCCAATCGGCAGGGATGATCTGATGAATTATTCATGAAGAGGCTGAACTGGGGATGTGCTTCAAGCCTCAGCCCCTGGGCTTAGAGCCTGCCTCCCTGCTCACTCTTTGATGGCGAGCTCGGAAAAATAAAGGCCATCTCTTTCCTCTAGCACCTCGATTCGCCTGACAGAGGCTTTAATGCCCGTTGAAGACTTTCAGAAAAAGATGGCTGCATCTTGTTTCGACACAGAAAAGCTAGAAGGGAGAGCAGCTAAAACAGGGCAATCACACAGAGAAAGAATGGAAGGACATACATTCATAGATAACTAGAAGGAGAAAAGGGGAAGGAGGGAACGCTTTGGGGAGCACATGAGGCAGAATCTAATTTGTTAGAGAAATTACCATGGCTGAAACTAAGCCCACTCTACTCTAGCCTAGATTTATGTTACATTAATCGAACCATGGGGCTCATCTGCTTCACACACAAGACTTTCAAGCGCAGCGCAGCCCCTTCACAGCACGACCCTTTCAACTAGAATTATTTTGACAATAATAAAGACAGCAAATGAGATAAAACAGTCTGTAAAAATACACATTGAGCAGTGGCAGGCTGCAGCTGTGATGGTGTCTGTAGGGTGTCCTAATACTACTGAACATAATATTAAATTACACACGGCTTCATTTATCTATATTATAAAAAAAAAAAATACACAACATTTCTGGTTATGCTTTTACTTGTCTTATTAATCGAATTAATCATAGTCACAAACTACTGTATTTCTGATCCATACCAAAACCAGACAAACAATAAATATACAGTACATAAATATCAGTCACAGTTTTTTTTTTCCTGTTTCAATCACAGATCAGAGCACAGCACTACAAGCTCACATAGCACACACCGCTGACCTCTCTTTCTCTCTATGAATAAGCACGTCAACATTAATGCATTAACTACATCAAATACACCTACGCAGGCGAATAGATCGTTTTGTCAATGCTATAGCTAGCCGCCTATGCAGCTCACAGAGTAAGACTAAGGTTAGACTAAGAGCTACTCCTACACTCATACACAAGGTACCTTTATCACTACAGTCAAATATTTCTTGTCTTTAAAGGCAGAATAGAAACTATTTAATGTGCATTAAACATGAGAGGCAGAATATAATTTGTTATCAACGACCTGTAAAATCAAACTTATCGTATTATCTGTTAGATTTTAAAATACAAATGTGTAAATGGTTGACTACGAGTACAAAATGAATGTGATTCATTTGTAACTATTGTAATGTAAAATAGTTAAATTTTAAACACATTAATAATTACATATTGAAAAAAATATTACGAGTGTCTAGCACAGACAGAAACAGCTGTCTGACGAGTACAAAGTCTGACAGTCTGACAGGGGTGTCTAGCAGAGAAACACTTTTTGAAATGCTGTTGTCTGTAATGGTACTTCTCCTTTACACATGCTCTCAAAGTGAGTCTGTGTGTGTGTGTGTGTGTGTGTGTGTGTGTGTGTGTGTGTGTGTGTGCGCACCTGAGAGAGAGAGAGATACAAGTATTTACTTGTAATTTGCTATTCAAGAACTCAGCATGGAGGCATAATGACAACACCTTGGACCCTAGCACACTACCAGTCAAAAGTTTGGACACACCTTCTAACTCCATGGTCTTTCTTGATTTTTATTTCTTATGCTGATGGCATCCAAAATATGCAATAATCTCATTTGAACAGTTGACATTGAGATGTGTCTGCTACGGATGCTCTGTTAAGGGTTCATAAACACTATAATCTGAGGTGCTGTTAATTTGGAGATTTTTGCAGCTGGTAACTCTAAATGAACTTCTCCTCTGCAGCAGAGGTAGGTTTTGGTCTTGCTTTCCTGGCATGGTGTTCATGAAAGCCAGTTTCATCATGGTGCTTTAGGAAATGCATAATTCCATATGTGTTATTTCATAATTTTGAAATCTCCAGCATTTTCTAGAGTGAGACACTGAATTAGAAGATGTGTGTAAACCTTTGACTGGGACTATAAGTTGATTAGTTATTCTAAATTGTCCCATGTATGGATGAGGGTGTCAATGTATATGTGCACAATGTCCGTTAAAGCACTTTGAATACCATCTAGTGTGTATTCATGCGCTCCATGGGTAAAGGCAGTCACTGTACATGAATGAATGAATGAGCGCTAATTATAAAAAGAAGCCAAATATGAACTGAGGACGATTTCCCTCTTCCTGGCCTGTCCGATTAACATGTCGCCCCCCTTTTAATTCTTATTGGCTGTTGTTAAAACTCTCTAATATAGACTTTGTTTCCTTGAGCACAGAAAACTGTTGCTATTTGCAATTTAGACTCTTCTGGGAAATTATACTGATTTGTAAGAGTATGATTAAATGGCATTTGTGAATACTAGAGCCTTAAGCAGTAATAACAACCTTCCATTAAATCAATTAATCAGACAAAACATAAGGGATTTATGTTTATTGGTTAAACTATTGTGTGTTAAGTCAAATGTATTAAAAAGAAATGCATTTTATGGATCAAATATTATAAACTAATTTGCATCTCCTGCTGCATGAAGTATCCTAGACCTTTAATACAATAGTTTATCTCCAACAGATGAAATTATTTTCCCATCAAGAATGATAAAGAGATAGAGGTCTGTCAGTAAGAAAACCAAACAGGACTGATGTCTGCTAAAAAAGACATCAGACAACCCCCGGCGCCTGAAATTGCGATGTAATAGTCCTTTTCGGCTCTTATTCAAAATAAAATCATACATACTAATGGGAGCCATAGGCCCTGTCTCCTCTAGGGAACTCTCTTCATCAGGAGCGTGCAGGAGATTGAGAACTGGTGGGGTGCGCACCAAATCCATCAACCTCAAATACAGTCATTCCTCCAGCACTCTGCTTGAGATTTTTCATCGATAGGGTTCAAGGGGACACACGAGTTTCTGTCTACAAAACCAGTTTATTTATAAAAATATATATTTTCACAGCATGCACACTCATTAATATTCAGTAACAGTCCCACTGATCTGCATTTAAGGAAGGTTATTCAGGCCGAGATTAAACTCATAACCGTGGTAAAAGAAGCTAGTTAAGTGTCTCTCACACACACACACACACACACAAACACACACACACACACACACACACACACACACATAAAAAAAACTTTTATTTGGGAAAAAAATTAAATTAAAGTCCTGTCAAATCAGCGGGTGACGTTCTTAGAGAAATCAGAAGTGTAATTTAAAATCCTTTTTACTTTTACCAGAGCTGCTGGATATAATCAACATTTGAAAGTAAATTATGAAGGCTGCCAGCATGTCAACATTCAGCAGCTTATCAGTGCAATTAAGAGCCAACAAATGCTATTATAATGCCCTAATGCTGTAATTCACAAGGTGGCTCAGCAGTCAATTCAAAAGTTTCAATTTCTGTCTCATAACTAAAGTATTTGAATGGAAATAACACAATATTTCCAGGCATAGACAAACCTGAATGTATATCCCCTTAGTTTTCTGGATTACATTTGACTATTTTGACCTGGCCAGGTATGGCTCAAATGATCAGAATATTTTAAAAGGTGTCAAAAAATGAAGGGTGACTGGTAAACTTTTGTCTTTGAGGAATATTATTGAATAATCAGTTTAACAGTTTTCCTATTTCATTAACGGTGTTGCTCAACAGTCTGCAAAGTCTGGAAGTGAAAGCTTCATGCAGGTGCAGGAAGTGACTGATACGGGAAGTGGAACTGTAGGTGGTCACGTGTACATGAAGTGCTTACTAAGGGAATAAATGAAGCATTTTCAAGTTCTGGTCATGCCTCCAAAACAGTAGGATGAATAAAAATTCTAGATTGCTATCTACTAAAGCGTGATCATGCGCTCAGTCAGACAGAACACTGAGGAAACTAATGCTGTGAGCTGGAATGCTCAAAACAGCCTCAGAACCCTGGCTCTCACAAAAGTAAAAGCAAAGAAGTATGGTTGCCATAACAAGACTGCTAAAACTATCTAGTAAAAACACTGCACACGTAGCATGTTGCTCGGAAATCTATTTCAAAACAGCTGATCCTCAAAAAATCTGCCTGGATTTAATTAATTGTACTCGAGGAGCATTACTGATTTAATCATCATCTTAAACCAATTACCATCTCTCACAACCAACCAATAAATATAAAATATAATAATTCTTATATAATAATTACAAGAACGAAGTAAAAAGGACCTAAAAATGACTGATATTACTATATGACAGGTATTGTACACAAATGTAGTGAAATGCTAATAATGATACTAATGATGCTACGTTAAGGGGTATTAGCAGGTGGAGAACGGTTTGATGTAAATTTTAATAGGATACAGTCACAAGAGTGGAGAATAAACTGCAAACTTGCATGTAAACAACAGAAGGTCATGTTGCTATAGTAACCATTATATAACAGATTCCCAGTACACAGTGCCAGTATGGTTGATAGAGTTCAGTTCACATTAGCATCACATTACATATTGTCTCGTGGAAGCAGCTTGATATTTTAGTGACGTTAAGGTCAAAGCAGTAAAATGTATGAAATATTAGAACAGCAGTTTCATAGTTTAATGAGGTTTGTAAAATGTAACCAATGTCTTCTTCGGGTGCATGAAACAGGATACACATTCAATCTTATGGTATATTTAGCATAAATGTAACGCTTGTCTGTCCTAGTTAGCCATACGACTGGTTCCCAGTTAGGCATACAGCTAGTTCCAGTTAGCTGTACGCAACCGTATTGTGAGCATGCACGGTTATCGCCATTATACGCCTGTGCGTTTCAGCTACGCAGTAGTTGCCCGGGTGTGCAGAAAAACATGCAACAGAGTTTGTTCTTTAGGGATTTGCATAGTGGTTAACTGTGTGGCCAAGCTCCTCCAGGGTCAAGGGCTCGATTCCTGCCTCGGGTCTGTTCGTGTGGAGTTCGATTGGTTTCCTCCACCAGTTTCCTGGGACAGGAACGTACAGAAAATCATTAACTAGATTTGATATTTGATTAGATAGTCCCATCAACAGCTTAGTCTATAAATTTGAAGAGTTTTGTGTCAGTGACATTTGTCAAATTTTTATTAATTGTTTAATAATTTTAATGTGTTACTGGAAAATAATCATAAACAATTATCATTAAATATCATCAAAAACACAACCTTGCAGCAATAGTGAGCCAATCAGAGCATTTTATATTTGCAAACTCATGTAACTAAGCAACTTGTTTAACAAAGTACAATTTATTCAAAATTATCTAGTCAAAAAGTTATTCAAGCAAATGTAGTACCATAAATCATACTCAGACTTCACAATGAAACAATGTGCCGAGTGATGAGTCACAAACACTGAATGCCAAAAAGATAAAAGCGAATAGAGAACTTTTTGTTCTGCGCTGGGAAATATGCATATGAAAGTGAAATATGAAAGAGTTTTGGACATATTGTCTCTGCTGTAAATGAAAGAAACCATGTATAGAATCAGACATATTCTTATTTAAGATATTTTTTTTACAGTTATCTTCTTTCAAGACAAAACTTCAGCAGGGGGGGGAAAAAGAGCGACTGTCAGTTTCCGTCAATGACAGCAGTATTCCGCAACTGGTTAAAAAGCACAACATCTCATTCATTACTCTCTCACTCACTCATCTTCTATACCGCTTTATCCAGTATTCAGGGTAGCGGAGGGCCTATCCCAGTAGGCTTAGGGCACAAGGCAGGGTACACCCTGGACAGGGTGCCAATCCATCGCAGGGCACACACACATACACACCCACTCACACACTACGGGCAATTTGGGAACGCCAATTAGCCTAACATGCATATCTTTGGACTGTGGGAGGAAACAGGAGTACCTGGAGGAAACCCACCAAGCACGGAGAGAACATGCACACTACATGCACACAGAGATGGGAATCGAGCCTGGCCGGGAATCGAACCCGGACCCTGAAGGTGCAAGGCGACAGTGCTAACCACTACACCACCACTACACCAAAAGTCTGTCTCATTTATTAATACATTCAAAATTGTAATTGTTGGGAAATCTTTGTATTAAAAGACTTTGTGATGATGTTATAGGAAATATATGCTGTTGTGATTGTTCATCCCTTTAACAGCACTCCTGTCATGTTTTATTCCTTACTTTGTGTACCGGGGTTTGCTTTGATCTGGCCTGAAGCAAAAGTGTATCCTCATAACAGATGCTATCCAAACTGTGAAGCTGTACATTATGATAGAAATATTATGATAGCCACACCTGTTTTTAACAAGTTACGATCGCACACAGCCTGAAGTAGTAAATATTTCAACACTTATGCTTTCTACGTTTTACATATTTCAACTCGGAGCCAGAAAGCACAGGATTGCAATTTGCCGCTCTCGTTATGATTAAATGAAGTGGATTAAAGGGAAAAATTAAGTGCATAAACATCATTCCTTGCAGTCAGGATTACACAACTCGTAGTGGAAAAGCAAAAATGTCTGAATAAGCAAGGAGGCAGTAGTTTCTTCAGGATTATCTTCTAGGCTGACATTTTTAATGGAGTGTCTGCACTCCTTTATCTGCCTCATGTATGAAATACATGAAATTCATGAAATACAATACAATAAGTAGCAACATTAATGCTGATGTACAGTGGTTTAGAGAGAAAAAAACGAAACAAAATGTTTATCAAGTAGAATTCTGCCGGAAAAAAATATATCAGCTTAGACAATAAACATTAACAATAATCTAGACACAGACCTTGAACTAGATTCAGTCAAATTGAAAAACATAGGATGCAGACGCTATCTGTTCAGTGACTCTGATAATCTGTATCAAGTTGTGTTCAGGGACTCAGCAGGAAGAAGCTTCGAATTGAGAGCGTTTCTGAGGACCACTAGGGGAGAAAGAGCACATGAGAAATGTTTTGATTACATGCGACAGATGCACAGATAGCACAGATGCAAAAATAGCACTGCAGGACCACGGCCGTATGGGGGGAACCGGATTGCCTTACATGTCTTCACTGATCACTGGCAGCTCGTTTATTGCTTCTTAACCCATCACATGTGCCATAACCCTAGCAAGCATGCAGCCGTTTACAATGAACACCCGAGCAGCACATCAGCACATTTTGACTCCCGCGCTGCTCCAGAGAAATACAAAAATGATAGCAATGTAAATTTGATGCCTGTAAAACAAATAAGGATGCGAAAACCCTCCCTATTCCAAGGGTGAATAAGACACAGGGTGGTCAGAGTCTCTCTCCATGACATTCATCAGCTTGAGCAGTTCTCGACTCTAAAAGCAGGATTCTGAACTATACCCAGGTGATATCTAAAAGTAATAAGATAAGATAATTTCTTATCTTTCTGTAGGAGGAAAAAAACAAACTACTGTAGCCGACATAACCCGACAGTAAAAAAAACAGAAGACTACCGTTTAGCCATGCTAGCAAGTACATAGCTAAATTATTTTCACTTTAGTGTTTTTCAGCCAACTGCGTAAAAAAAAGAGAAAGAAACCTTTTGAGTTTGATTTAGAATGATTTATTTTATGTGTCTGAGAAAACGAAATGATTTGAGATAAATAAATGTTTTCATTACATAGCCTACATCTTGTCATGTTTTCTTTTCTATGTGATTACTGAGTGAGAAATTCAATTAAGCTGCCTACTGCGTTTTCAAATTTATTTTTAGTCAATAAAAATCTCTACATTCGTGATTCAGTGTTTTTGATAAGTAACTGTTGGTTTACTTATTTATAGGATAATAAAAATGTACATGAGTAAAAATAGGGCTAATAGTAACCTACTTAACAAGCAACTTAATACCCAAATAAGTCATAACTTCATTTAACATACAGCTTAATAGTTCGGATTTTAGACATAATTTGCTATTAATGCTTCGCGTCACTTCAATTCACTAAAATGAAATACTTGCCAAAGAAGCCATTGAGAGATAAGCTCACAAATGTGAAAGCGGTGATGTTCTTAATCTCTTCAGATCAACAATACAGTGTTGTGTGCTCTTAAATTCTCCACTGCACTATTGAGTCTTTAAATAGGAAGAAGTCTGGGAGAACAGTCATTCCCACCAGTCTTATAAAAAGTTCTTATGAGGATATACAGTATACAAGTATTTGGGAGGAAATATGAGTACAGTGGGGTCTCACAAGGCGACACCAGGATAGTCATGTTTCAGTCACTAAAAGCCTACAGCACTGCATTCAGCCTCATCGAACACCACTGATGAACTGGATGTGGACACAGAAGGAAAATATGAATCACTACAGGGATGTGGCCTTGCAGCACCTGAATGTAACACTCCTGACCTACAAGAAGATATCTACCGTAAGTACTTCATCAGAGTGCTGGACAGCACCTTGCTGTTAGCCATTTTCTAAACTGGACCTAAACCATGAGCTGAATCTCTTGGGAGTGTATCCCTATTAAAGAATAATAAAATACTTTCTATATTTGCATTTATTCTGATGATTGAAATTTACAGCACCACCTTATAAACGTCAAATGAACACAATTCCTTTTCCACCCATGATTTTAGTCATATCCATTTCCCACCAGTCACTGTTTGGGCATTTTCACATAAAGACGACAACCACCACCCAGGGAATGCAAAGACACGTAACGCCAGCTGACCGCTTCAGTTCATGCAACGGTGGGGAGTCGCGCAACACACTCTGAGGAAAGCGTTATTTGCCCCTTCTGCTTGTATAGTGTCACCATAACTGATGTGAGATTGATCTATAGACTCCTTGCTGCAGATACCTGAAGCACTGCCTCTAACTTGCGATCTTCAGATGATAGTGGTGAAAAAACACTTTTCAACTTACCGCTGTACCACTCCTAAGCCAAGAAGTGGTGCAGCACTATCCTTTAAATGAATATAAATTTGAATAACTAGCAGATGCTTTTTCACTCACATATAATTTCATTATATGCGAGTTATAAGTATCACCTAAGGCATAGACATTATTATTGTAGCCAATGCCACCAGTAGAAGCCCATTGAGAATCAAAACTCACCAATGCTTGCGCTCCGTAATACTTGCGCTCATTTCAGCAGATCAGTATTTGTTTAGCTGAAAATAACTTCATTAGCAATTCATTTCAGTTAGTGAAAGCTGTACACTTTTAAAAGGGTATGATTTTTTTTTTTTACCCCCCCCCCCTATTTTCCTATATTTCTATACTCTGAAATGTTTTTATCATGCCCTTATTTGTACAGTTTATTTTATTTTACTAGTTAAATTTATCTTCTGTATTTCTTTT
>JAQMYJ010000039.1:19672189-19690449 GCA_030014305.1 Clarias laeviceps
GTCGTACAAGCATTTCACTGCATATCGTACTGTGTATGACTGTGTATGTGACAAATAAAATTTGAATTTGAATTTGGTGCTTGACTTTCAGGACAACTGCATGATACCAAAAAGCATCTTCTGGAAACGTCTTTTCTCAGTGGGGTCTACAACCAGCCCTGCCATCATGTGGGGTCAAAGGGTAGAAATGACCCTAGCCTATGGTTAACCTGTAAATGGGATCAACAAATTACTTCCTTATTTATATAACTGACAATACAATTTATATGTATTCAGATTATACATTTATTGATATTATTTAAACACATTTCAACTTATTTGATACCCACTCTGTTATTGTGAAAATGGTGAGATAAAAACACTGGGCAAATCACTTTACCGGTGACTGAGAGCATGCATTCAGTAAAATAAAACAATATGGTCTATATATTGAACCCTATATGTGCTTGAGAATGAGCCAGGAAATACGCCATTCTCTCCATAGAGAGAGGTCTGGTCTAAAGTCTGGATTTCAAGAGCATTATCAAATGCTAGAAAGAACAGGCACTTTCATTTTCATCACATATGTTCATTTGGACCAAAACACTACTCATCAAAGCATCACCTGCAGTCATAGAATACAGCTGAAAAGATGAGTAAAATAAAATAAACTATTCATGTGTATACAAGCTGCTGTTTATATCATTATTTTCAATTATCATAATCATTTTAGTTGAGTCATATACTCTATACAGTATTTCAATTCTCCAAACAATCTAACCAATACTTTGAAGAATTGACTGCAAAGCATTATATCATGAGACCAGATAGTGGGTAGGTAAATAAATGTCATAATTTATCAATTTAATCTTGAATCATTAATCAATCATGTTTGATTACTTCCCTGTAATCATTCACTCAGACATGTTTTTTTTCACTTCTTATTTAGATTTAGGCTTAAAGGAGGAATATAACTTTCATAGATTCATCTGAACATATATATTTTTCTATGTGTTTGGAATTAACTGACTTTTCCTTTGTGCTCTATAATTATTTTGTGTGTCGCTACGAGGCTAATGACCAAGCATCTATTGGAAATTACTCCCATTGTATTAGAGCAAAGGGTAGGTGGTGGTGGTGGTGGTGGTGGTGGTGGTGGTGCCTGGGTGGATGTAAAAATTTTAAATGCCTGGCCTGATTAGGGCACATACATGAACTTGTTATTGACCGGGTTTGTACGTGTTTATATGAGAAAGAGAGAGAGGGAACATTTTTGAAAATTTTCTAAAATCTCTGCTTTTAAAGGCATTAAAACATCTGGAATTAAGCAGGCTAAACTTTCCTTAATCTGTCTCTGGCCACAGTTAACCCTTGCTCACGTTGGACTATTTGCACATTTAATGTCTTCTGCTAAGGAAAACGAAGCAGCTTGGCTTTAGTGTTGCTGCAAGCACGCTACTAATGAGAGCAGGGCAAACAAACCTGGACCAGGCTTGACTACCCAGACCTCTATGGCCGCCACCAGCACCCATAAATTAACAGTGTGGTAATGAAAATGTCATTTCTCATTTACTCTGCCTGAAATATATCATTCGCAGCACACCACATAAATTTGCATTTTAAGGCCACTCGTTTCAAAGCATGCTGTTGAACAGCGAGTGCATGCATTAGCATTTTGAAATGTTAAAAGTAGAGGATTTATAATGTCCTTCTAAAGAGGAGAAAAAAAACACCCCAATCTCATATAAAAAAAGAAAAAAAGAAAGACATGGACACCAGGGATACTCGTCATAACAAATCTTTCTATATGATATCTATATATGTGCTGTTGTCAATCAATAGGAATAATTCAGAATAATTTAACTAAGTTAAGGAGGATACTACACAGTATTAGTTAGTGTATTTTCCATATTTTCCTTAGGATTAAAGTTAGGAGTGGAGCACTGTTTCACAGCACATTGTCTCCATGTAAAATCTATTTTTTGGGGGTATGAAACAAGGGCTGGGCTCAAGGTAGGAGTTCTAAATGAGGACTTATAAGCTGCTGAGCACAGCTCCAGTCACAATCCCCATCTCCCCAGGCTGTAACTATGATAGCTTACTTACTCTATGCAGCAGTCATTAGAATAAATGACTTTTTAGTGGCACGGCCTAGATTTTTAAGAGAGTATGTGGATGACAAGAGTTTAAGAAGCTACACCACATTTTAAATGCACTATTACACATAAATCAGTCATGGCTGTCCTGCTAAAAACTGAAGCCTTCTTTTTAACTTTATGGACCAAGCACAACAACGACTATTCACTTTACTGTCCATTCGAAAATAATAGCCAGCCTATGTGTGAGCTGACACTTTTCCATTTGTGTGAGTTATGACTGCAACAAGCCCAGTGACGCATCATCATTAGGGATGGGACACACCAAGCTGACGTCAAAGAAATAGTGCCAAACAAAACTGAGTGAGGGTTACCTCCCACTCCCTTGTGCCTAAAGCTTTTGAAGGCATTCCAAAAACAGGCAGTACATGCAGCACACACACACACACACACACACACACACTGCATAAAAATGAAATACAATAACAAATACAATCACTGACCATGCCAAGATGTGGAAGTTATACAGGGGCGTTCAAGTCAAATCGGAACTTGACGAAATTTCTCTTTAATGAAGAAGTAAAACTAAATGACATTTACAGAAAACTTCAAGCACAATGTGGTGATGAGACTCTTAGCCGCAGTAAAACATTTTAATGCTTTAAAGAAGCCATCTGTGAATGACAATCCTGACTGAGGTGGATCGAAGCCCACTGCAGTCGTTCCTGTGAACATTATTCAAACTGATAACTTGCTAAACAGACGCATCTGTCTGTGAGAACTGTAAACACAATCATTCACCAACACCACTTGCACCTTACAGAAACTTGACTGGGAGTTATTGCCACATCCCCATACAACCCTGACCTTGCCCCAAGCAATTTACATATGTTTGGCCCAGCATTTCCAAAGTGAAGCAGGCCATGGTGCCAGCATACTTTCTGAGTGTAGCAGAAGATTATACATAGAAATAAAGGTATATTTTACTGTACACAACTGTGTTCTGTTATTCTGCATAATTAAGAGTCCCTTGTATTTATAGTAATTAGCAATAGTCTTAGTGGTACTGTTTGTAGCCAACATAGAAAAACCCGGCATCATAAAAAAGGGTGACGCAGTAAAGCAGTGAGCTGGGTTGCCAGCTGCTCACTCACTCGCTCATCCACCATAACACTTTATCCTGTATCACGGGGGAGCCTAGAGCCTATCTGAGACGTGAGACGGGGTACACTCTGGATGGGGTGGCAATCCACTGCAGGGCACGCACACACGCTCACATGCTTATTCACACACTACGGGCAATTTAGGAATGCCAATTAGCCCAATCTGCATGTCATCGAACTAAGGGAGGGAACCAGAGTACGCGGAGGAAACCCACCAAGCAATCACCCTCGAACCCAAATCCTGGAGGTGCAAGGTGACAGTGCTAACAATTATGCCATGGTTGCCAACTAACTATCATAATCAAGGAATAAGAAATAATCTGGAAAAAGTTAGATTTGCTCTCTCTCTCGCTCTCTCTCGTTCTCTTTTTCTCCCCCTCCCCCCTTCGTTTTGTGTAACGGTGTTGACCCCAGGCTTCCAAATAATAACATTTTGTTTAGTAGGATCAATAATTGACAGTATCACTGAACTTCCTATGATGCTAAACAATACAGTTTGACTTATTAGCTTCTGATTGATGTCTGACTACCTTTGAGAATTTGTGGTAGGTACTGTTAATTTGGAGAAAAGAAAAATTTTAAAAGATCAAGACTAAAGCAAACGCTTGTGTCAAACAACAAATAATTTTTTACATCCTTTTGTCTGTCCCTTTTTTATTTATAATGATTTATTTTTACTTGATAATAATCTATTTATTATCAATCAATAATAATCTACTTTTGATTGTCAGCTTGATTAATTTCGGTCGCCTCCTCTCCTGACGAGTGTGTCATTTGCTTGTTCTGCTCGCTTAGGTTTTTTCTTTCCCTGCACAGATTTGCAACACTGAACAACCAATCACGGGGCTTTCTCACCTGCCAGCATCCAACACTGATTCATCAAGCATAATCATTGCTGACAAGAGCTCACTAGACACAGAGACACTGCAAACAACTATAGATGATAGGAACCATCATTGCTCATCGGTGTATGGCACTCGACACAACATGCTTTCTGAAGTGCATAGCTGAACAGTTCAACTTGTATTAGCTGTGAAAAAAGCTACTGATGAAAAGCCTTGTTGAAGAGTTTGAAAACACTGTCAATAATATCTTCTGAACGTTAACAAATTGTTACAAACGGAGTTGACAAAATCTGATAAATCTTTGATGTATGCATGCTGAGACTGTAGGCGTAACAAAACTGCAAGGAATAGTGATGCTAGCTCCATGCCAAGTACAATTGCTAAAGCATGCACCTGGAACCACTGGCAATAAGCATGTGACCGATCATTTTTATTGTCTGAAGTTCCAGATTTTGTGAAATTAATCATATGTCCATCTGCTGGCCGTGTTCATACTCCTCAAGTAAATTTTTCCCTCATCCAGACAGATAGCAATATTTGTTAGCATCAACAACATAAACGTACAGTATAGTGACAATACAGATAATTGAGCTTGTGAGGGGAGGACTGTGTTCAACTACTTTATATAGCTCAACGAATTACACGTGTGATAAAGGGGACAATTGAGAATAACACAGTTAGTGTACATGCTTAGTAGTCAAGTGATTCACTATTTCACTTCATATGAGCCGAGGAACGAGTCTGTTTCTGATTACAGCTCAAAGATGCCATCTGGGATGCTGTTTTTTTTTTTTCCTTTTGTTTTGATGAAAGCTTAATAGCTCATCCACACTCATCGAACAACAATTATATGCTGTTCTAGTTTTTTGCTTTCCTGCATTTATCTCCAAACCCAGATCATCACATGGTTTAAACTCAAAAGGAGGTCCAAAGGACCCCACCAAATGTTCTCTATGACTCAGACACACATTTTTTTCTCATTATTGATGAATTGATGCCTCGCTGCCATTTTCAAACAGCTGTCTTGGTTCGGGTTGCACTGCTGTCTCCGAGGCATGTGATTCATGCCAGACATAGAAGGATGATTCTCAGGGATAGGGACAGCAAAAATACCTTTTTAGCGATTAATAGCTCTGCTTTCTACAACACCAAGTAACTTGCTAATGTAAAGACATAACACATTCCAATTTTTCCAGCAACTCCACACCTTACCATGAAAACCATTTGGGTGGGAGGTTAACATAATTTCCATCCCAGATGTCCACCATCCATCCCCTTGCCCCCGCTGACTTGCATTCATCTTACAAATATTGTGCTGTATCTAAATTTTTTTTATATTTACTTTCTCCAACACAGCAGGAGGCAGAATGTAATAGGGATGGGAATTCTCTAGGGACAAGCCGATACAATATTATCACGATATCTAGGTGCCGATTCGATTCACATTAAGATTCTTTCATAAAATCACGATTTTATAAATACCCAAATTTTTTGTTTTGATTTTGTTACAGTTCTAAACAAACTAAAGAATTTCAGGAAAAATGTCAAGAGCTACACCATCATGTGCTTTTCTACTTTAATTAGCTATGGCTATGCAGTTTAGACAATGAGATTGGACCGGCAGGCACACTGAGGTTTCGTAGGATATAGACAGTGCTGATGCTGTCCACATCCGTGTTCAGATACACTTGGCTTTTATTATTATTTTTTTTTTATTCAAGCCTCAGCCGAGTATGCCATACCGTACTCGATTACACCTTTTCAAGTGGACTCGAGTATGATATGCTGATCCATGCTCAGTATACTTGATTACTTTGTGGTCAAGTATACTGGGATTTGGGCCAGAGACCATAGTGTGAAAGGATGCTAAACCATTGCTTTTCAGCCCCATCAACTCTCCTAAAGCCCCATATGATCTTAGAGGATTAGTTGGTTAATATGTAAACTGCCACTTTTCATTGTTTGTCTCTGTGTTGCTGTTGGAGCCGTTTTTGCTTACCATTCTTTCTAGAATTAAAGGACTGAGTCACAGAGACACCAAAGGCCTTGTGTAACAGCTGCTGCCTACTCAACAGTTTCAGAGTCAATCATCAGAAAAGAAAAGGAGGATAAAAATGCTTCTTCTGTGCCTGTATTGTACGTGTTCCCAGAACACGCATCATGACGTGACACAGCTCTGCTTCGCCTCCAGCTCTGATCCGTTCTCTCTGCCTCACTGCTGCTTCAAATTCATTTACTCTAGGCTGCTTATCAAACCTTTCAGACAGGGCCTTGCTTCTGCCTAAGAGCAAAGACTAAAATCCTTCTAAAGTGCAATGTCTGCAGATTCATACGTGAACAAGAGAAGTGAAAGAGCTTCAGTGCTCTGGCTTAATGGTTCAAATAAAGCCAGTGATCAGTAAGTCTCATTTCCTCTAGTTCTCAGAAGCAGGCATCTCTGCAGAAGGAACAGGTACTTGAAGCATTTTCATATCCTATAAAATGCAAGTAAACATGTGTAGGATCGATACCATAAACATGATCTATATTGGTGGCCAAAAGTATTTTAAAAAAACATATGCGATGTATTACAGTACTCTTCTGAAGAAACCAGGTGACATCATTAATTAGACTAAGCCTATCTTCTCTGAAAATTTGTGCTAATAAGACTCGTCTGGTTTTGTTTAATGAAAAATATGTGGCCGGACTTTCACTTTCTGAACCCGGGGTCAATGTCTGCATAAAATTTGTAAAAAAAAAATGATTTGCAAACTTCTGTGTAAAATTGTTCAGGAAGTAATCATACAGGCATGGATTGAGTGAGTGACACCAGAGTTCTGCAGATGTCTTTTTGCCTCCATGCCCAGCCACGTCCAGAAGGTTTTAAAGAATAAAGGACTTCATATTGACTGTTGTATAGCGATTTCACTGCATAATATAAATTAATCTTACTCTTACTATCCTAATTGTCCTTATATAAAAAATTTAAGAACGTCAAAACAAATAAAATTTTATCTCAATACTTTTGGCTATAACTATTACATGCACTTTTACTGAGGTGCAATTTGGAAGTCCAGGTGGCACACTTGGGCATTAAAAAGCATGCTCTGATTATATATAAAAGATACCAAGCTACAGAGATAGTAGCACAAAGGCTTAATATTCCGTGACATTCCTTACTAAATACATATGAAACTCCACATATCCATATTCCAACTCACAAATGTTGTTGCTAGAGAACCGAGAATGCATTTGCAAATTTAGGGCAATGTTATGAGCCATTTTCATTGGATGATTTAGCAGTGAAATGATCAGCATTGCAAAGATGAAAGGATGGAAAGAAAAAAAAAGGACCTGAGAGTCAGCCTTAGAAGCTAGTTTTAGTGCCAGGATCCTTTGTTGGTTTGGCTCAAACATCATTTTAAAGGGGCTGAATATTTGTATGCCTTTCCAAATGAGTACCCGAGCACATGTTCAGACTTGATCCAAATCTGATGGTTAAATAAGATCAATATATAGATCAATGAAGCCTGTTTGCTTCCATTGAAGCTATTAATGTGCAAGAGTCATAATTGTTTCACTAGCTTTCCTACAACTAAAAAAAAAAAATCCATCTGAGCTCAGTTACAAAAAAAATCCTCAAAACACAATAGAGCAAAAAAAAATAATTTACAGAAGACTTCAAGCACAGTACGGTGAGGAGACTCTTAGTTGCAGTAAAACATTTGAATGCTCCAAAAGTTTCATTAAAAGAAGGCTGTATGTTCCTGTGAACATTCAGCGAGTGGAATGCCAGATCACTGAAAATTGACAGATAACTTGTTGCCAACTTGCAGAAGAGAAGGATCTGTGGGAAATGTACATGAACTTATAGTAAAATTATTCATGAACATCACTTGCACATTACAGGAACCCATCTGGGAGTTATTGCCGCATCCCCCTTACAGTCCTGACCTTGGTCCCAGACATTTCCACATGTTTGGGCCATTAAAGGAGATCATGAGAGGCCAGTCTTTCACACATGAAGCAGGCAGTTCGATCATGGCTCTGTACTGAAAAACATTTCAATTGTATCCAAGCACTAAGTGCATTAGTGCAACACAGGATTATATAGAGAAATAAATGTAGTTCTTACTATCTTAATTGTGTTATTTCCCAAAATCAAAAGTCGCAGTTTGACCCCTCAGATTTATAAAATTAAATAGAATTCTAGATCAAGACAACAATACAATACAAGTATACTGTAAGTAAAAATGAGGAAGGACAGGCTAAGCCAAATCACAGGGTTAAAACAGAAATATGAACAAATATTACTTAGTACAGCTGAGAGAAGTTATAAACTATGCAGAGGCCTGGCAAAAAGTTGGAGGCTATAATGAATACAAGATGCAAGTAATTGTAAACACCTTTAACAATCTGACCATTTTTACATGTAATATTACAGGAACAACACAATCAACTTCTTGCTGCTATAAAGGACATTTTTCACTTCTTTACTCCGTGTCCTGGCATTGAAGTTAAATATAACTTTCAAGAAGTTTCGCCATCATGTGTGTATAATACAATTTCACGCATGGGGCAAATATTACTCTAACACTCATTTTTTTCAGCATTAGCAAATTAACAACAATATTTTTATTTATTGCAGTGCAAAGTTTACTGCATCAGGCTACATGAAAACTAGAGTAAAGTGTTTACAGAGTGAATATGATTTAGGGGATAACAAGAAGTGAAAATCTGTCTTTGCACTACATTTATGTAAAGTAAGATTTTATTATCTAATTAACAATAATCTGGACATACTGCATATGAAGAAAAAACAAGTACATGTTTGTTCATCATAACGGTTTATTCTTGCATTAAAATAATTGTATAAATCATGTGGACCTTTGTCAACCAACTAAACTGCAGAATTAACACCATTGCACAATGTCCCACCCCACAGTGTGACTAGTGAGAGCTGTAATCATTAGTATATAAAACCAACAGCATTTTCTTACCCAGGGGGTAAATTACAGGGTACAGAGAATATGAAACCTGAATTAGCATCCAATTTAAGCCTTGTTCACAGAAATCATTCAGAAGTAATGTTATACTAACATTACAAATGAGATGGTCAATTTTTTTGTATGTGTATATAGCTTAAAACTCTTAGAGGAAAACTGTTGCATAGTAAACTAGCAACCTTTATTATAATAATTCACAAATTTTTATAATATCTGTTTATTAAATATTTATTTCATCTCTCAGCACATTTGGATGCATCCATATTCCTTTTAACTTGCATGGATTCTGTGCTCTTCAGTGGAGACCCTGGGATTTGTGCAATATCAGACATTACATTAGGAGGATGTCTGGTCTACCCAATTTACTCAATGCACCCAGACACCCACACGTGTGCGTACATACACACACACACAATTTTTCTGATGCTTTCTTTTTGATGCTAGTTTTAGTCATTTAATACTGTCTAGAGAGAGTACCTCAGAGTCTGCTTTATTCTCACAGTCGAAATAAGGGACGTTTCTCCATATAGATCATTTTTATGCTCCTTGCAAAATATTACATTTGTGTTTCTTAGAATATCTCTTTAACTTGCACATACTGCCTTGCTAAAAGCGCTATTCATAACCAAGTATTAATCTCCTGGCAGAGGCAAGCAGGTTTTAGTCTAGAATGTTCTGGTATAATATCCTTCACAAGAACCTTTAAACCACTAACTACAAAACAACCTCAAACCACCAATGATTCACCTCTGTATTTTACAGTGCTATCATTTGCTGTTTTTGCATTCTATTCCCTTTTGTCTCCAAACATGCTGATGGAGTGCGTGACCAAAAAGTTTGATGCTTGGTCTCGTCTGACCACAATACCATTTGTAATCTAATGACACCTGGTGAAGTTGCAAATGCTGCATTTTTGAGTGCTTCTTCCTGCAGAACCTTAAGCTTGTTAATATGAAAGTGGAATTTAACAGTCGATTTTAAAACCTCATCCTTAAGAGTAAATGAAACTGTGTAATTCTGAAACTGCGTGTGGGCACACTGTGCTCCAATTCCTGGCAAATTTCCAGCTGTTTCCAATGTGAAATGTTTTGTTATAACACTAAATGGTCTTTAATACATTGACTGCTTATGTACATACGCGGACGAATTTGCTGAATTTGTTGGGAAAAAAAATAATAAATTAATTAAACACAATTGTCACCGAAATAACTTGAAACTACACAGGTAGTGTTACATAATAACTTAATGAATGCTAACTAATGAAAATCAGACACCACTTTTTAATTGAGATTCAACAACAACAACAAAATGGGAATCTTAACCTAATATTTTGCTGCACAACCCTTTGAGGCAATCACTGCAATCAAGCGATTTCTGTAGCTCTCAGTGAGACTTCTGCACCTGTCACCAGGTAGTTTAGCACACTCGTCGTGAGCAAGCAGCTCCAGCTGTTTCAGGTTTGGGGATCAGCAGGCAAAGAGCCCAAGGCCGCCAACCCGCCTCCAAATTCCCCAGGCCCGAATCCGATTGAGCACACATGGAGTGTGCTGGACCAAAAAAAAAAAAAAAAAAGTGTGATCCACAGAACACCTACCCCACTGTATAGCCAAAGGATCTGCACAAATATATATATTTCTTTTTTTTTTTTTTTTTTCCCCCCCAAACTTTGAGGTTAGGTTAGGCTTCCCATGTTGTCAGATAAAGCCTTCCTTTTGAGTCATGATTGGTTACAAGAATTCAGCATGATTGGTTAGATGCTTTTATACATATAAAATTGTGAGTCAATCAGTGCTACTTCTTCAGCCACAGACCCAGTGAATAAAAGACCACAATAAAGACTGATGGGAAAGAGCTTTTCTCACAGTTTACCAATTGGGAATTTAAGCAAAGATTTCTTGCGACGTTTCATAATGTCATCCCCACAGTTAAACACAGAGTTAAACATGTAAAGAAAGAGTATTCATTACAACAAGAAAGAAACAATCATATCAAGTGTTTACATGGCTAATATTTACTAGGGGTGGGGTGATGTATGGTAATTCTTTTGTGAGGCAATTCATGTATCGCCACATTAACCCCAGAAGCGATTTTTTTAAATTCAATTTTAAATGTATATGTTTGCATTTGAGGGGGTAATGTGTGCTGTTTGTGCATAATCCTCCAGGTGTTAGGATTTAAACTATTCAAACATCGGCAGGCAGTACAGCATTCTATGTGGTCTTATTTTCTAAAATTGTTTAGAATTGTAACAAAATAAGAAAATTATCATCAAATTGGGATATGATAAAATCATGATACTAACAGAATTTAGACTGAATCGACACCTAGGTATCGTGATAATATTGTAAAGAAGTGTGTGTATATGTGTGTGTACATATAGGGAAAACCTCTGCTACAAAACAGTTAATGTAAAGCTTGTTTATAATCCAAAAACAAGGTGTACAAAGGTCAATGTACTCAATAATCATGTCTTTGCAATTACCTTCTTGTAACATTATTTAATATATTAGACCAAATAAACAGAACCTTCTCCTTTTCTTTGCACATATCACTTTTTCCATACGATGTTTTAAGTGCTGTCATATGATCTGTCTGGCTTAGAATGACCCCTTAAAAACCAAAACACGAAACGCCAAGCAGATTTCTTTCCATTTGCTCTCTGTATGAATGTCTTGGAAAAAGCAGGTCTTTTATAACCAGCAGCACAGCCTTTGAAAACATACACTGCAGCCTGATTTAACCATCAGGGGTTTGATGAGCCAAGACCTCCACATATGGCTGTCAGCTATTTAAGAAATCTGCAAAATCACACCTATCAGGGTGAAATAAAGGTTTCCTCACTACACCGTGTCCTTCATAAGCATAAACGCAGCTGGGTCTTTTTCATACATTGTGGATGATGATGACTGCACTGCCAAGGACACATGCCGTATGAACAGACACGCAAATGGCAGTGATTAAAAGAACGCTTCAGCTAAAATGGCTCTGAGGCAATCGACATAATGAGAATAGCATTATGAAAATTATTTTTTTTATTCAAGGCACCTTCAAGACGCGATGTATTTTTAGTGAATAATACAGCAAAGGGCTTGAAGGGCAGTTTGTCCTCATGTGAGGAGTGATTATTATCAGCTGAGTTCTAGTGACACTGAGACATTTATATTCCTTGAGGGCAACAAATATAAAATACAGTATTTTGGTTGGTGCAGGTCTATTGATATTTTCTAACTAATTTCCTTGGTTTTAGATCAGGTTCAATTTAATTAACATGGACTTTGTACAGCCGGCTTTAAAAATGTTGTTGTATTGCTACAATGACAATAAAATCATCTTTATCTTATCTCTAAAAATGATGCATCATGCTCGTCCCAGCATGCTTGCACCAGCATTGGACAGTGTTTTTTTGTTGAGCCCTGGTCCTGATGGGACCTAAGCTTAACCTCATGCCCCTTTTGCCAAGCTTTCTTAAAAAAAATAAAATAATACATTCTCTGCAAAAGTGATTATGTTTTAATCAACACCACGTATTGGAATTTGGTATACACTTTAAAAAAAAAAAAAAAAAAAAGTCCTCTGCCTCTAACGACTTTGGAATGCTGCAACTGGTTTCCGGCCAAGTGAATCATCTGAGCCTTGGGAGCCTGAGGAGCATCATCAACAAGTCACCAATAATTAGACACAGAGCAAAGACAGCCATAAATCCAGAGAGAGTGAAAGACGAGGAGAAGCCCATCTTAAAGCCTGGAGACTGGCCCAAGCTTCTGTATGTGAATCTTCCAGAGGAGAGGAGGCGGCTACAGCTTATCACCATTTTCTCAGCTCTGCTAGGGCAGATGAGGCAGCACTGCTGGCTTCTAGCCCAATTTTCACTTTGTTAAACTTAAAGCAGGGCTTATATAAAGAGGCGATGATGCCACTAGCTCTAATTAGGGCCCTCTTGGGTCACCCACTAACAACTCGGTAAGCAAAATGGTTCCAAAAGGAAAAATATTTTTTATACATTTTAAATATTTTTCATGTTATTTCACCATGAATAGTGTCTCTACCAGTTAAGACTGTTATATGCGCAGGTGAGGCAAGAGTGACTGACACAAAAGGAGAAAGAGATGCACTGATGCAATACATGTATGGACTGATGGACACATTGTACTAAATGAACTGACAACAATATTGGCATTTTCACAGCTCAGGTCTTTCTTAGCATCTGGCTAACTGACTGTCTCACTAACCCGCTGTGTTTATGATTGTAATGACATTCTGAGATATAAAAGTAATCAGCTGTACATGATCACAGCAACACCTGAATGGCATGTAGATCCTTCTGAAATCAGTTTGTAAGAGCTTGTATTACCCTAATATAATAATCGACTTTACCTCTCACTCTGGTCAGATAAATTCTCATTTCAAAACACTAACATTTTACCTAATTAAAAATGAAAGCATTAATATAGGGCGAGTGTAATACAATTTTAATGCACCAACATGTATTTAAAGCCATTTCCCAGCCTGCTCGCTCTGCCTGGAGGCTTGGAGCATTGTGTCCTCCACTCCAAATTTAATTATGTTTTTCAATACTTCAGCTCTCGAGTGGCAATGTCAGATCTATTGGGAGCTTTAGGGAATCTCCTGTCTGGTTTCTCAAAGTACAACTCGCTATGGCGTATGATATGCAGCTGATGTGGTACCAAGCAAAGCTGCGAAAAATCAATTAATGCCACTGACCCTGTATGTCACTCATTGCATGTTGGGTCAATATTATACATTAATACTGGCAAAATGGCCAGAAGTGTATAAAGGTGTGTGCCAATCCTCCGACATCCAACATACAAGCTTTATAACACAGGTTGAAGCTGTGATTTGAAATCAGTACACGAGGAAACTGTCCAATTTTTTTAGACTATATTTATTTACACATGTATACAATTCTAGTCAAATATGTAAAGTTGTGGAGCACACACATTTTCTTAATGTGTAAATCTAGTTTGCATGTGTCTCAGACACTCTAACCACAAGTTTCTGAACATATTTTTTTTATCGTTTTTTTCTGGCCACAAACCTCAGGATAGTAAAAGAGTAGGACAAGTAATCTGACTGGCACTCAACGTTTTGTGTATGCACAAAGCGAGCTGGATTTTAAACCTCATGAGACCTATTATATGTTTTTCCCAATGAAGACTTTTGGTGTAATTCTTTTGACAAACTTATTCCCATTTAAAGACAATGATTAAGTTGACAGTTATCAGGTGCTAGTAAAGAGAAACAGTAAGGAGAAATTGCAATCTATACAATAATAGAGCTCCCATGTCAGGAAGTTAATGAGGAGGTTAATATAGGTCTCAGGTTGCTTATTTGTCATGTGAGGAAAAATGTATTATTTTTGCTTAATGTAGGTGGTTATTGGATATGTACACTAATAAGCCAGCATACCAGATGTGCTAGCAAATACTAAAAGTATAAAACTTTTAATTGCCTTGAAATTTTTATTTTTATTTTAAATACAATTGAATGAGGAGTTATCATTATTCCTCCTGCATTGTTGGCTACAAACTGCCAGAGTTCAAGTCCTGGCAATCGCCTGTGTGCATTAAATTCAAGCATGGTGCAAAGTATTCCCAACAGACCACAGTGGCACAGTTTCAAGACCTACAATAAAACAGGGCCTGAGGCAGAGACCGTGAGGGAGACATACAGCAGTGTGCATTACGACTTTCCAAGCACTGTAGCTACTGATGGATGTGACGGATCCATATTATGGATATGTCAAAACTGAGACGATCTGCTGAACCCTCAGTGAAGACATCACTAAGCTTATGCTGTTGAGCCAACTAAAAATGGAGCTACGTGTTGAAAGCATTTTTTTATTTGGGGGGGGGGGGGGAATTTATGGGTAAAAGCTGCTTTTATGATAAAGGTTGCCCATAGTGAAAGAAAATGTGCATCAGAAATAGCCAGACTGTCTGTAGTGCAGATAACATATGCACTTTAAAGTATAATTTCATCATCTATGAAAGAGCAGGGTTTTTTCACCTTGCCCGTTCTAGCATTTGTTTGAAGCAGCAAGGACACTGAATATTTTGCTGTAGAACTTGCTATAAAGCACTGGTGATGACCGGTTAAAAGTGAGTGCAAAACCAGTCAGGGAAAAAAAATAATAATTTCCCATCACAAAAAAATAACTTCAAGTTGGTAATGAATGCAAATAAAGATCTCTGATTTGTATATTTACCCATAAATAGTGATAAGCATATATTCTGCGTTCTGCTGATAGCATTACTTATGTCAAAAGCGGACTAAAAGAAGTTGCTGTGACTCAACTCCAGAAATCAAAAAGCACCCTCACCTCTTTCAGAGAGATTAGCGTGTTGACAAAGCTCAAAAGCACCCAAATAAGATAGCACAGACATTAAAGCCCTGCCGTTACTCAGTAAATACCCTCAAGCAGCCTGATGGCTCCACTTTTTTATTTGAACTACTGCAAGCCTGATGAGCATCATCATCATAGCAATCCATTCAAAAAACCCCAAGCAAGGCAAAATCTGGGAAAGGATTAAAAATAAAGACTGAATTAATTTTTCCTGCTACAAATGTTTTGTTATTATAGATACATTTAACTAAACATGTACACAGCTGTGGTGCCAAAAGGCAGCCATTTGTTAGAGAGTGCTTTTGCATGGACCCTAACATTCCATTAATAATCAAAATAAAAATGTGTCATGAAAACACCTAAATCGGAGCAGTCTGACCTGTTGAGGCCCCAGAATTAATTTTCAATAAAATTGACAGGGGTGTGTAAACCTTTGATAATATGTTCATTAAGTAAATATTAGCCATGTAAACACCTGATCTGATTGTTTCTCTCTTTTCAGAATAAATAACTAATATAATTTATAGCAATATTATTATATAATAGTAATATTAGGTGACTTCATTTTCCAAAAGGGAAATTTTGCTTCCATTCCTCATTGGTAAACTCATGTGTTTGTTTTCATCCAATGAGTGTCTCTGGCTGAAGAAGGGGCAAAATTGGTCTCCCAAATTCATATGTAGTAAAGCATCTAATCAACCATAGATGAGACTGAGCAACAGGAGGAAGCCTAACCTAAACCCAAAGTCTGAATAAAAATACTTGTTCTTCTCCTTCTTCTATTATATTTCCAGCAGATTAAAAGCTTCACAGCATTTTGTGTATGTAAAAAAGATTGCATTCTGATTAAATTAATTGACTGTATAAACACGCATCTTATCAGATCACCATCATGTACACAGTTAAGATCAACTCTCCATTAGTAACGATTTCAATTGGATGAAACAAAAAACAAAAAACTGTGTATGTAAAAGTAGCTAGTGAGAGTGGGTCGTTGGTGGCTCATTGGTAGGTGTCTTGTCTGCTATGCAGAAGGCCCAGGTCCATTTCCAAGCCAAACCCCAGCCGCTAAATGTAGTGACGGTTGCATAAATGAAGTCAGAAAGGGCATCCACCACACTGTATGTGTATGGTATTTGATGTAAGACCAACAATAAACCTAGCTAGTGAAGCTTATAAGAAAAAAGGGTGTTCACTAAAGAACATAAATATTGGACTTTTGGGTCTGATCAGTGCAGATTCACCATATTCTAGACTGATAGGCAAGTTAGAAAGAGTATGAAGCAATGCACCCATCATGCGTAATGCTTGTACTGTACAAGCCTCTAGAGGCAAGTTCATGATCGGGGTTACTTCAATTAGTGAGGTCTAGGATCAGCACAGTTAAGCGGCAATAAAATTAAGTCCGCTGATAACCTGAATGTATTGTACCTGATGATGCGGGCATATACCAGGAATCATTTTCACACATGAATTTGCCACCATATTGAGTGCTGTAATCAAAGCTAAAGGCGCTTGAATAAAATATTAGTATGTTTAAACTTGTTAAAAAAAATTTTTTATAGTTGCTCAATATTCTGTCTTCTGTTATTGAAGTAATATTAGTTTCATGTTAAATATTTGACAAATGTTCACATGTCCAAGATCAAAAGCATTCAAGGAGATCCTGTGAGAATGTTTTAATACATATACACCTTACCAAACGGAAGACTACAAAAGCCGGTTTGGACTGCTGAAAGGATTATCGGTGCTCCCCTGCCCACCCTTCTAAAAAATTTATATTTCCAGAGTGAAGAAATGGGTTAACAGTAAAATGTTGTCCTTACTGTGCAATAAAAATACAGTATATGCAATATCAATATGTCCAATAGGTGAGACTGACTGACAGTGCGTATTGAGTGTAGCAATGATCTTTAAGAAACAAATGGAGTTGTACAAATAATGAACATTTTCAGTGCTGTTAAAGTAAATGTCAGCACTCTTAAAATGCTGAATTAACACATTCAAAAATGTAGATGGCCACCATTTTTGCATGCAACCCAAGTTATTCAATTGTCACTTTTAATATAATCACTAACTGTCGAATTTATCATGTTGCACATGAAAAACAGAACTCTTTATCTGGAATCCTAATAAATCAGTGCCTCTGTATATTTTCTACATTGTGCAGTGTATACACAGTACAGAAAAAGGATTTGGGAATACAGATTTCTGTTTTTTTATGTGCATGGTGAAAAATGTGAGATCACTCAAACTGCTTTAAAAGCCAGTCTGCTATTAAACTAGATTATGTGAAGCAGTAAAATACTTCTCCAGCCCACTGCTTAGTAAACGCAGTGCATTCCATCCAATCTACATCAAGCATACCATCATGCCACACCAATCATTCCAGTACTGTCATCACTCGCATCATAAACATGACAATCCATGCAGTA
Source organism: Clarias laeviceps (assembly GCA_030014305.1). Taxonomy (NCBI): domain Eukaryota; kingdom Metazoa; phylum Chordata; class Actinopteri; order Siluriformes; family Clariidae; genus Clarias; species Clarias laeviceps. The sequence continues at coordinate 19,690,057 of JAQMYJ010000039.1, forward strand.
AAGTTGCACAACTGCTCAACAATGAACTCAGTGTTAATCACTGAGAAATATTATAAATGCTAGTTAGGTTCCAGCTCTTTCATGGCTGGATACAAACAGAGATTCAGCCACAAAAACAGGACAATTCTTGCATGCACATGGCAATTAGGCTTCCTCTTTTTCTGAAACCATTTAGGAGTGTGTTGTGCAGTCGAAACTGAATCTAAAATAAAGAGAAGTGTTTTTTTTTTCTTTTCACAGAAGCGGAGTCGTGTGCAATGAGCAGAGGGGTTATATCCCTCACCAATCCCTAAACTACAGTCATGCTGAGAGACCAAGTTAAGTTCAGCCTTTATTTGTCACACATACATTACTGCACAGTGAAATTCTTTATTCTTCGCATATCCCAGCTTC
>JAQMYJ010000039.1:19690549-19701199 GCA_030014305.1 Clarias laeviceps
AGTTAAGTTCAGCCTTTATTTGTCACACATACATTACTGCACAGTGAAATTCTTTATTCTTCGCATATCCCAGCTTCTTGTTCGTAGGCAGGGGTCAGAGTGCAGGGTAAGCCATTTTACGGCACCCCAGGAGCAGACAGTGTTAAGGGCCTTGCTCAAGGGGCCAACAGCGACAACCTGGCGAAGCTGGGGCTCGTACCGCCGATCTTCCGGTCCGTAACTCAGAGCCTTAACACACTGACCCACTACTGCCCAGATGAATGAATATGAATATGATGCAAACTGTAGGAGGAACATGAGGGATATCAAATTTTAGACACAACTCTAAAAAACCACAACGGCATTAAAGAGAGGCTTACTGATAGCAAAACAACAGAAGTTCATCAATATACTGTATATCTGCTGTATACATGGCAGAGTGGGGTCAAAACGCAATAAATAAACAGTTAATCACAGAGTCAGGAGTGTGAATTCATCAAGGTTTATTTAAAGGGGAGCACATGTCTTTGTTTTCCTAGAAGTTTGACAGATTATGGTCATTATGGACAAACGACAATTCTGGAGCAATTGCTGTCTGATTAATTTGTTGTAGTGATTGATGCCTGTGTTAAGTCTCTGCTGTGTAAATTCCACCCACGCTGTTAGTTTTGAAATCAAAACTGCCAAACGTGACAGGTCTGTGCTGAAAGTAGTGTGTTAAACTAAGCTACATTTCCTTCACACACGCTTCATCACACAGACAGAATGAGAGGCCACTCGAGAGCACCTGGGCTGACTAGCTTGTAGCACTCGAGCCTTGAGTTCTATTGTGTATGAGTAACAGTTGTGCAGCTTGGGCAGCACATTGTCTTAGCATGCCTTTTGTGTTTCGTCACTTGGGCAGAAGCCTGTGGGAGTCAAAATCCAGAGCAATGCTGCGAACATCAAGTTAAACCAAAGAAAAATCATTGTGGTCAATGTGGCAAGAGTTTAATCATCGACCCTGACCAATCAAGTACAGGCGCTGCATTGGATATAAACACTCTACAGAAACATATGCATGGGAATCATGAGCATGATTTGTCTAGCGCCGTATTTCCCAACCTTTTATACCTAGGGAACCACTTTTTAAAAATGACAAACCACCTGGACCAAATTCACACACAGTGCATAAAGAAATGTTACTGATAATTTTTATTGCCATATACACATTTTACCAAAAAATAAGTTTATTTTTACTTATTTCATTTTCCTTGAATGGTAAGTCAGTGATTACGTTACTGAGGCTACATAGTCATATTCATGTGTTCTTGAAAACATGTTAATCTTAAAAGTCTGAAATAAAACTAGACTTTTCAAATTATACCAGATAAATGCATTTATAGGAGCAGTTCACAGACTATCTGATTATTTTTATTTCCTCTACTCTCAATATAACTAATTATGATAAAAACTGTGACAGTGGTAAAAAACTAACTAGCTCCTCCGAGTGATTGAAAGGTGTACTGCAGACAGGAAACCTCCTGCAGCCCACCTACTAGGTACTGTAGTCTAGGTAGCGACCCAGTGTTTGGGAACCAATGGTCTAGCGAGTAAGCACATACTCTCCTTAAAAGTTTCAATATAGTTATTGGGTATTTGATAGTAGTAACTGAATTGTGAATAATGGATTAATAAACAGGGTCTTTACTTCTCATGCATGTTTTTGGCCTTGGCTACTGACAACATAACTCTTTACTACCAGTCTGAAGTCCTGCTTTCTCAATCCATAGGTCTAGAGCAGAAGACAAGATGAGGAGGTTTAGCTTTTCCAGCTGCAGAAAAAAGTGTAGTAGACAAATTATCCCAAATATCTCCATACATTGGTGAAATTACTGAACTTAAAAAGTGAGAATATGGGGTAGGATATGGGACAAGAAGATTGTCGGACCTGTTTTTCTTAGAAAACATACTTATCTAGACATGCTGGAAGAAATCCCTCCTTGCCAAACAAAAATTTAGTTATTTTCACCTACTTTCAATGTTTAATTTTCACCTAATTTCACCTGTAGGGAGGCTTTTGGGACACCCTGTATTATACACAATGGCAGCCACATGCAGCAGTGTCTCTGTAAAATAAACCAGCGCTCAAACATTGAAAATCCACAGCACACCACATGTCAGTCCACAGACGTCTGATAAGGTACCTGCATTTGGTTTCAGCTATGCGTCTAAAGAGCAACAGACACAGTGGCCTGGCATGGCCTTATCTGTAATTACTTTGTGCAGATGAGCCTTGCCCGTGAACAACACAGCAGGCCAAGAATGCTAATGTAGCGTTCAGTAGCAGCCCAAGCTTCCAGTCTACACTAGGCACTAATCGACAAATTAAACCATATTTCCCATCTTACGGAGGCCAGGAGCTTTTCTGAAGCTTTTGGCTAAATGTGGCGTCAAACGGATATCAACACAAACCTTGTACTAGGAATGTGCTCTTTCTTCCTTTCTTCATACATTTTGCATTTTGCTCAGTCATGCTGCTCTAGTTCTCTTACTGGAAACCAGCTGTACAACCCCCACCCCCACCAAACTTCCACCCTTTCTGATTGTGTGGCTTCCTCTAGCATACCTACTTCCTTTATCGCAGCTCGAATCCGAAAGCAGGGAGAAGGTTAAATTGCGTCACAGAGTAGATCAACATAATAACTTCCAGACCTGTGATTTTACAAACAATAAAACGTAAAATAAGCACTAAGCACCGCCATACGTTGAATTGACCTGCAGAACATCATAAAGGTGAGGGTGAATCTCACAGGCCATTCTGATTGTGACGCCCCTCCCAAAAACTAGCGCAGAACAATATCTTCTGAATGTGGAAGAACAGGCTTAGAGTCTGGAGCATATACGAGGCGTACCTGTTTGTCTCGGTCCTTGTCCTTGGCCTTTCCGCTGCTGCCAGGCCCCCTGGAGGATGTGACATCCCGGGGGATGACAGAGATCTGATGCAGTGGCATGTTCATCCCAGCAGGCCAGTGTAGCTCTCACAAACGCAGAAACCAACCTACCAGCAGCAGCATGATGGAGAGAACCATTAATCACGACCTGTGAGATGGAAAATGTGGAGAGAGAGAGAGAGAGAGAGAGGGAGGTGTAAAATGTCAAACAGCACACAAACAATAAAGAAAAAATAACTAAATAAGGCTTTAAATAGATAAGCACAAAAAAAGCATTCACTATTAATATCAACCACTATGAAAATAAATTCTGTAGGTCAACAACACATTGATTTATCTTCCATTAATCTTTTCATGGGATCAAAGATGTTCACACAAAAGGGCTGTGCCTGATTTATGTAAAATGTATGTGCATGTTTGTGTCTGTAACAGCCATAACAGTAATTACGATGCAATTATAATGTGTCATCATGGCACGGTCATAAAACATCCAAAGCACTGAAGTGCCCATACACCCTCTTGCTTATACAAATAATGTGATGTTTATTTAAAAGAGAAGTATGTACTCATACGTCCTTGGGAAGTCTGAAATTTATAGAATAAGAAATTTTTAATAGCCTCTACTTTTTGGGCTTTGTGACGATCTGTTGCTGCCCTGACAGCAATTAAACAGCTTCACTTTGGTGACTGTGCTAAGCTCACCACATGGGAAACTGTCACAACACTTGACCCATTAGACAACAGCATACTGCGCAGCATGACCACGTAATGCTAGTCACATTCATCAGAGACAAAATATAATTAATGATCAGTGACAAACATAAAAAACACCCTTCACCCTGATTGTTGATTAAACGTATCAAGTAAACTTTCACCAGTAGTGCGCTGACGTCATAGAGCATGGCAGACAAGACTAATGGCCCAAAACCCGTCTGACAGGAAAATAAATTGAAATACTTGTCTAGCAAAACAAATAAATACATAAAATCTTTCTGAGGACACTATAATAACTGAATATGTATTACGAACAGTCTGCATCCAGAACATAACTGAAAACCGAGAGGAATTTATTCTGTTCCATCTGTCCTGCCAAAAGGAGGCTGATTCACTCAATCGAGCTTCAGCAGAACATCTGGTCAGTGAATACAGATGGGGCTCAGACAGATATCATATCAGACACACATCCCTATCAGTGATCAATAAGACGCACTGATTTCTCCATGGCAAAATGGGATCTGGCATGAGATCAAGATGCTGGGAAACATAAGAATTAACCAAGCGATACTATCAAAATAAGAATCTGCTAAAATCTGCCTGATCGTGTGTAAAAAAACATGCAAAGAACATTTATAATACTGATGCAAGGATTTGAATCACTAGTGAATCAGTCAGTATATCTGCTCTTGTGTAGTGTGTATTTACAGTAAACACACAGTTTTCTTATATGCATTTTACTAGATGGACACTTGGCAACATTTAAATTTACATTCAGGGGATTTACCAGTTACCCTTTTCCAGAGCAACTTACAGTAGCTATCGGTGCATAGACTACAAAAGGAAGAATGTGGGGAATGACTAAACACCCACCACAGCCTTACCAGAAGTTAAACAAGAAAGCTCTCAAAAACCACAGAAATACAAGAAGAATAAGAAAGGCCGAGCGCTGCAAAGTGCTTACACTAACTGCTTGATCATTGCACTACCATGCTTTTGAACACTCTTGCCTTAAAATGTACGATTCGAAAATCTCCCAATATTCTGCACAAGGTGTAGGGAATTGAATGTGTGTGAAAAAATGCTTGCAAAACAGCATCTTGATAGCACAATCTCAAGCCTAGCAAAATGTGTTTATTACAAAGCGCTCCACAATAGTGCAGAGGTGCATTGTGTAACCAAACCCTACCTAGCCCACATTCATACAGTATCAAAGTGAAAGTCCAACTTTACATTTGCTTTTTGTAGATTTCTTTGGAAGAAGACAGTATTTTTGATGCTAAGTTGTGGGATACCTACGCACCGTGTCTTAACTCCTCCTTTACCGCAGAGTGCTACAGGACAAAGAAGAAAACAGGACTAGCCCTGATGAGCTCAACTCTCTTATCAAACCAGCACAGTTACAGCAGTAGTGCTACATCCACAATTTCCAGCTCCTATGCCGCAATACCAACTTCAAAATGAAGGCATGCACTGTACCGTGTGGTGCTATCAGTGTGTGCACAAAGCATGGTGGGATGCTAGCTGTAGCGTAAGTGTGTAATGTATTTTTGTACTCATGAGTGCTGAGAAATGGAGAGAGAGAGAGAGAGAGAGAGAGAGAGAGAGAGCGAGAGAGAGAGATGCTAGACTGTCAAAACCAGAATAAGCATCACAAGAAGCATTGCAGTACACTGCAAACTAGCAATTTTGGGATTATAAACACTTGCTCCAAAAGTTAGGTTTTGTTGACATCGTTAGATGAACTGAAACTAGGAAGGAAATAAATGAATTCACAACATCAGAGCCGGGATATAAACTTAATAATCATTTTATCTTAAAAGTTTGAGAAACTTCATTTGCAGGTTTCATTAAGGAAAGCAGAGTAAATTACTTTGCCTCTTGAGACACCAGTGAATTACTGAGCTACTGCCCATTGATGATGGCCCGGGGTTAATAATGCAATTTCTCTGTCAACAGTAGATCTTTTGGCTCGCTTCCTGAAAGGAAAATGGACACTCTCTTGAGGTCATGCAGTGATATAATGTGCAATAAAGGCTATGGTTACTTGCGTTTCTTTGCAATTAATATTTTTACTTGTTCAGGTCGGGCTACACTCAATCAGCCATAACAATATAACCATGTAGGTTTTGGCTTCATCTTGTGCCACCAGGGTGGCTCTGCAGGGCTTGTTGTGGTGTGCTGGGGTGTCTGGCACCAAGACACTAGCAGTGCATTCTTTGGATGCTGTGGATTGCACTTATGTGTTGGGATTTAGTTTTAGATTAGATTTAGTTTTTTTTTTTTAAGTAAAGTGGAGGTTAATTTGTTTTATTTTTACTTTACATTTTGTATTAATTATTTTTATATATTTATTTTTTGGGGCTGTGGAACAAATAATTTGAGTTTCCATTATTTCTTTGGTTTACGAGTGTTTTGAAATACAAGCACGCTTCAGGAATGAATTATGCTTGTAATCCAAGGTTCCACTGTATATGGACATAACTGAATTTCCAATATATGCAATATATGACATATATGAATTTAAAATATTTGTTCATACTATACAGCAGTCTAATATTTCTGTGTAATTTATTTTTTTAAATTGGTGTGAAGTAATATTTAAATTTTCTTTGATACTGAATTTTGGGGCTTTATTAGCTGTAAGCCATTATCATCAAAAGTAAAAGAAATAAACACTTGAAATATATCAGTCTGTGTGTAATGAATCTGTATAATGAGTTAAAAAATTTTTTTATTGAATTAATAAATAATATTAATTATAAATCAACTTTTAGATGATATTCTAATTTATTGAGATGAACCTATACATACATACAGTACATACACACATGCGTATATCCATACATACATAAGGTTTTGTGTGTACATTGGTCAGAACTCGATCTTTCATTGATATCTTTACGTTCCATATATTGGAGGACTAGAAAGCAGTCTCAGAAAAATTTGCCTGCATGTCTGTATGTATGTCCATCTGTATGTATGTATGTCCCACCAATTTTGTCACAGCATCACACAAAACTGGCACGCAATAATTTCTGACTATATGTCTGTATGTCTTTCTGTCTGTCTGTCTGTCTGTCCAGCCAGATTTTCTGAACAGAATTGAATGAAACTTTGCCAGTTCTTCAGCTTGAAGGTAAATCTGTGTCATAACATAAAACATGTTGAGAAGAAGAGAAGTAATGACCAGTTTAGCGCTAGATTACCTCACAGCATCCAGTGTTTTTTGGACAAATATAACGATTTTTCCCTGGAGGTGGGCATGGCTATACACGTGACACAACAGTGCCAATGAATTCAGTGCTTTTGCCTCGAGGTGGGTGTGGCTAATACCGGTCACTCAGCAGAGCCAATCAACGCGATAGGTTACCATGTATACATAGAGTACGCGGAAGACACAGAAACGACGACAATACACCTAGAAACTGCAACAATCCTCACCAAACACAAACAAAAGCGGGACACAGCATGACTTACTCCAAAATAATTGTGCATACATTTTTTTTTATGTCCATAAATTAAATCTAAATGTTGAGTAGAAGGGCAGTTATGAGCAGTTATGTGTCAGATGCTGAACAGCTTATCTTTAACCTTTAAACTATTTTTAAAACTCTTTAGCTAGGTACTAATGCTATATCATATCATATCATATCATATCATATATATATAAAAGATTTTGTCTGTACATTGGTCAGAACTTGCTCTTTCAATCATATCTTGAAAACCACTTTTAGAAAAATTTCTGATTGTATGTCCGAATGTCTGTCTCTCTATGTCTGTCCAGCCAGATTTTGTCAGATCATCATGCAAAACTGGCTGGACAGAATTTAATAAACCTTGACAGTCTTTCTGCATTTGCCTGTAGTTAAACTTGCACCATGAATAAAAATCAGAGTTTTGAGTAGCTATACGTGTCACTCAACAGAGCCAATAAACGCACTTATTGTACCATGTATAGACAGAGTATGCGGAAGACACAGAAATGCACCTACAAAGCTCCCAAATCTCCACCAAACAGAAACGAATGCGCGACACAGCATGCTTACTCCAAATAAAGGAACCTTCTAAGATGAATGGACAGATAAACGAATGTTTATTCTTCCTGTGGGGAATTTAAAACTAGTTTGTCACATATGTCCCGAAACCGTTGTGCTAATAAAAAGCAATAATGTGAAGCATTAGAACATGGGTTTTATTTCATAGTGCCGGATTTAATAATTTAATAAAACTTTAAAATAAGCTAATAATAAGCTACTTTCTCAATGTAAACAAACACCAGCACCAATAGATATTAATTCTAAAAAAAGAATATTTTTTACTGGAATTACTTAATATTTTCACTGCTGAAATAACAGCCGTGAAGTGGTATAAGTGAATTTTAACACTCTGGAGTCGTTTTAAGACAAAATGTAACCTTTATCCGATCTACCTTTTCGATTTCTCATGTGTGATTCACTGTCTGATTACTGAACAGGGAGTGTATTTAAGTGACGACAAAAGAAGTACAACTTGGTGTACAAAGCAAAGATACTCAAAATTACAAAATTTTATTTCTTTGTTTTAATAAGCTGTACAGAAAGACAGGCAGACATGTACAGTATGTGGGCTTCAACCTGACAGTTAAAGCTGATCAAGTTAACTCTTTTACTTATAAATAGATGTGAATTCCCAATCTATTTCTAAGCTGTTCAGGTCTGATTTATAAAAGTCTAATGTTTGTGTCCATATAATCCTGAAATAACTGCTCCATCTGGTAATGTGAATTTAGCTGAAGAATGAAGTTAATTCTGGCCAGATTTTCATGACATTCCATTTCCATGATCATGAAGTAAATTATAACAAAATAAAACTTGTGCTAACTGAATATACAATCATTTTATTAATATGTCAACATACAACTTTATCAAGTCTATCAAGTCTTTATCTAGTTTTTTTTACTTACAATTGTCTAAAAACACAATTTAAATGTGGTTTGTGTAACAACCTCAGTAGCAACCTCATTTCACCTCTGGTCTGTTCGAACCACTCAGCTTTCAGCATCACCACTATACTAATCACCGGCCTTATCATCTGTCATCATCTGCACCTGTTTCTCACCTAAAGTTAGATGTTTTTTTTTATGCTAGTAAAAAAAAGATTCATAGGTCACTGTGTGGCTTAACAAACACTCCTCTGAAACTGCTCAGGTACAGGGCCTGGACTGTACTGTAAATGAGAGCCAAAAAGTTGCTAAAATGAGAGCCAAGAAAAGTCCTTCAGGAACTCAATTACTCAGACTACATAAAAAATACAAGAAAGTCTGTTTTTTTTTTGGAACCAACATATGAAGAAATTAGGGGTGGCTCAAGACTTTTACACAGTGCTGTACGCGCACACATTCACACACGTGCATATTCAAATGGCAGGCATGATATGCATTATTCATATATTGCGGTCTGTTGTCTGTTTTAGATCATTCACAAAGTGCCAGTTGCTGTGATTCCGTCCCTAAAATCCATAATTTCCATGTCAGATTTACATTTATGAAAGTCAATCATATAGCTTAAATAATAGATCTATATAAATACATTAATATAAAAGTCAAATGGGCAAGAAAGCTGACAATTAAGACTAAATTGTTTCATTGAAAGGTATTGGAGTACGGAGCCTAATCAACAACGATTACAGCTCAATTACAGGCTGCACTGTTTATTATGGCTTTTATTCAGAGAAAAATGAGGTGAGAAAGAAAATAACACACCATCATTATGTTTTGGAAAGCACTATTGGTAAAGCTGTGTATATTTGCATAGGTAATGTTCACACACAATGCTGTTTACATTTAATGTTAGTTAATGAGCAGTGAATGAGTTCAGAACTATTACACTAGATGCATTATTTCTACCCTAACCATCCTTAACAACAGTGACACAAAACCGTAAGATAGAATAAGCAAATAATATTTGTTTAATCTTAACCACATCACACATTTCCACAAGGATCTTACTGTTATGTCTAAAAAACATATTAGAGAATTAGTTCTCTGATGTGTCAATTTCTTTTTATATTCCTGTCCCTTCCCTTGTGAATATGTGCACATTAACCACCGTTGTGTTTTCCTATGATCACTCTGAATTTGTTTCAATTTGCTAAACATCTATAGCCACAGCTCAGACCCATCCAGGAGGCCTGTACATCAGTTCCGTAGCATTCTCATACATCAATATGATGCAATAACAGTTCATTAGAGAAGTGAAAAACACACAGCACTCTTCTATCGATTTGGAAAATCTGCACAATAAAACGCACCAACAAATAGGTAGTGTTGTCATTCAAGTCTAAATGTATAACCGACAGCATAATTCCTTTAATCAAAAAATACCCTGCACTGAAACCCTGAAAACCGGCTAAAATGAACTGTTTGTAAGGAAAGGCTGGGTTTTTTACAAAGACAAATTAAAACTTTTGTTACCCATGTACTGAATACAGGGAACAGGCAATTTGGGTTTGCCTGGGTGAGGATTTTGTGTTCTCCTGACAGATCGGCTCAAACAAGCAACTCCGTTATCATTCAACTCTGGACACATCTGCAAAGCAGAGAAAATTTCATAAACATCTGTGCCCCAGAGTAAGTTGGGAACACTGAATATGTGTGTTCATCCACAACATACTGCTCACAGTCCAGGAGGAAAAAAAAAAAAAAAAAAAAAGAAAGAACACACCATAGTGGCTGATGACACATTTTGCCAGAAAACCAGGATTAAAAGTGTTGTATTGTAAACAGAGAAAATTACAAATGCAAGATGTCCAAGTAAAATGAAGCAAATGTATCTACAGTTATGCTTACTCAATTTTCTGAAAAAAGCAAAGCTTAATTCAAAGTTAATTTCAGCAGCAGCAACAGGGATAAATTCATCATCACTCAAGTGTAGTTTCTTCTTGTTACAAATTTTATATGCTAAAACCACCCATAGCAAAGAAACTCCAAGATGAGATCTCATGTTAATCTCTTCTTTGTCTCCTAGACAGAAATGAGCCATCT
>JAQMYJ010000039.1:19713352-19740091 GCA_030014305.1 Clarias laeviceps
TGCCCACGCCCCCCCCCCCCCCCAATTAATTTGGTTGTAGCCATTCCCACGCTGTCTTAGGGTCTGTCCTCATCAACTGACAGCTACCAATCAGCGAGGACAAAAGCCATCACCTGTTTCTCCTGAGACATGTAATGCTAGCCAACTACATTTCTTCAAACTTAAGGCGCGGTGTAACACACTCATAGAAAAGTGCCATCCGCTATCCCCCCTGCCAGAACTCACAGATGCCCATAATTGGCTAGTATCGCTATGATTGATATGGGAGTGCAGGTATGCCACCAATCCCCCATGGAAGCACAGTCAATTTTGCTCCCTGCCATGGCATCATCAGGATTTGACCTGGCAACCTGCAGATGACAGAGTGAACAGTTTCCTGTTGAGCCATTTTCCCCATTCTAATGGCTGATGTGAACATTACCTACGGCTGCTGGCCTGTATCTGCATGATTGTATGCATCGCAAACTTGCTAAACAATAATAACTTAAACGAGTAGGTGTACAGGTAAACTAATAAAGTGCTCAGTTAGTCTTTATTCAAGGGCAGAGACATACACGATTTTGCATGTTCCTTATTTGTAACACCTTTAACAAAGTGTATTGTTGGTCATTGAGGGAGCAATGAAAAATTTATGAAAATTCTGTCAATATTCAAGATTTTTCTAAAGTGCATGCATCTTAGTTTTATAATGACAGCATGGTACATCATCTTCTCTCTCACTGTGTTCTGCCAAGCCATCCATGGCTGACCTCTAAAGCTCTTCGGCTCACAGCCACACCCTGAAATCTACTGCATAACCACATATGCTACAGTAGTAACTGAAAAAAGAAATTTTCATATGAAGAAAACTTAGGAAGATGATCCCATCAAACACACCAGTTGTAAAGCCTATTTATGGTGAGCAAGCTGTACAGACTGTAGAGTAACTGCAAACATCTGCACTTATTTAATGTGAATGGTTGCCAGGGATTTATGAATGCATCCTTCAGCATAGTGAAAAATCAGATACAGGTCTGTCTTACAGAAGAGCCAAGGAGACTCACATGATTTATTCTTCATATTTACAGTGTAATGGATGTACCATGCCAGCAGTGAGATGCAAACTAGATAAGACACAGATGGCACTTCTCTCTAGAGTACTGAGTAAAAGGATTAATATTCTGTGCACACCATTTCAAAAAAGTTTAAAAAAAAAAGAAAAAAAGAAAAAAGTCTTATAGGACACAGGTAAAAACCAATGATGGATCTGTAAAACTATACCCCTTACCCTAAAGAACGCTGCAGTCAATATAGGGTCTATCCTAGGGAAGCAGGAATAGGGACACCAGTACAATGGTAGGGCCCCAGATGCGTGCAAACATACACACACACTTTCACACATAAAGATAATTTAGCTTAGTCAATCCACTGTAAATTGGAGGAAACCCTCACAGGCACATGGAGAGCTGTAAAGCCTTCTCTCAGGATTGAATTAAGGAGCTGTGAGCTAACAACACTACCCATCATGTGGATCTAAAATTACTTACCAGGAAATCAATCACTGCAATGCTTTTACTGTGATTCATTTTGTATCCTATAATAATGGCTCCCTGGAAAGCAGGCGTCAGCAAGCGAAATAATTATAAGCACGTTTATCATTAGAAGCACATCGTTCACTTGGTTCCTTGGCAGACTTGGTTCCTTTGACAGAAAGATTCTATGGCACAACAATAATTATAAGCAGGCCTTTGACTAGTCTGTTGTTTGGCATTCAATTTCTATTAGTCACTTTGTGAAGTAGAGTTCAACAAAACTTAGTACAGCTCATTGTTTATCTGATCAGCATTTGTGCAAGTGCTACAACACAACTGATGCCTGCCAACTTGACGATAAAATAGAAGGTTTACAATGGAACAAATACAAGGAATAGTTTTGTGTGAAAGAGACGGCCTAAGACTTGTCCTGCAACTACAATTCTGGCACAGATACTATTGTTACGCTCTACACTTAGTTGTTCTCATTATTTTAATTAATGCCATGACAGGCCTTCTTCTTTTAATGCCCTCCTTCTTAAGAAAACAGTGAGGATGCACTGATGCAATCATTTTATCATGCATTCAAATCAATCATGCATAAAATCATGCATTCAAATCTAGCTCCAATTCATCATTTAGGAATTAATTCAAGCACCTCCAACACACTGTTAATAAAAACCTAAAATCCTTATTCACAATAAATGCTTGGGCTATAGCCCAAACATTGTAGACCTCACATAGTTAAGTTGCTGCTCTTTAGGATTCAGGATAATAAATGGTTCCAATGAATTATTGCTGAAAATAAACTATATACATTTAATCTGACTTCTTAGATACAGTATTTGACAATTTTATTTAAATACAATTTTATTTAAATACAAACGAATATAACAATATGTATGAACTTAAAATATTTAGTAAATGACAAAAAACTTTGAGAAACACACTATGACAGAATTATCAATCATCTAAAATCATGGACCTCAATATGTTAAAATGTGCATTCTTTGCCTTGAAAGCATAAACATTTTATGATCATTTTGAATAATATTTAAATAATGAAATTATTTCTTTAAACCTTTTTTCGCAGGAAAATGGAACACTGAGATAACACTGTTTAGCATCTACACTGATCAGCCATTACATTACAATGGAAAAACATTAAGCCCAGTATTCTGTAAGTTCCTCTTGTGCCGCCAGAGCAGCTCTGGCCCCCCGGGGCATGACTCCCAATGGGCCTCTGGGGGTGTGCTTTGGTGTCTGGCACCAGTATGTTGGCAGTGGAGCTTTCGGGTACTGTGAGTTGCAGGATGGGGCCTCCAGGGATCAGAGTTGTTTATCCGGCGCATCTCATGGATGCTTATTTGGATAGGGATCTGGGAAGTTTTAAGGCCAGGTCAGCAGTCTTGAGCTCTTTGTCTGCTGGGTCTCGTTCGCTGTGGGGTCTTGGGTGTTTTTGTGCTTTTCTATTGTGCCAAGCATTTTTTGCCCACTTGTTCTGTTCTAGCTATTCTGTGGGATCGAACTACACAGGCTAGCCATTAGTCCTCACAGACATAAATGAGCTTTGTGTGCCCATGACCCTCTTTCATCAGTTTTATTGGTATGTAATTGATAATCAATGTTAGTGTGTTAATGTCATGGCTGATCAATGTATAGGAAACATGGATTGTCCATGTTCTCAGTGACTACATGCCCAAAACAGAACCCAAGGCTGTCCATCCTGGCCCTAGAGAAGGACGTGTAGATGTGACCATGTACAGGCTTTAACAGTCATCCTGACACGACACACCCTTCCCTTTAAAAGAATTTAAACTCCAGTTTCCCCTCTTGCAAAATTACTACAGCAAAATTATTTATGTCTCTGTATCATTTCCTTTCTATAGAAATTCAGTTTTAATGCAACAGCTGTGAATAATGTCCACTTATTTAGCCATCTTGACTAGGTATTTAGAAATGCTTTTGTTAAATGTTAAAGAAGTGCAGACACCTGGGTAGTGTGTTGTGTTTTGATCCGAGTTTGGAAAGTGTCCCACTTCACTGCTAATCACATGCTTGCTTACTTCCTCTTAGTACAATAGTTTGAAATATGCGAACAGTCTAAAAGGCAATAACAAACAAGTCTATTGTGTTCCTATTAATCAAGCTGTTTACCAAGTATATGTTTTAAAAAAACAACTAAAAGTAATGCATAAAATAGAGAGAATTAACAATGGGTTTTGACTAACAGCAAGATATAGAATGTAACCAGACCCATCTAGACAAATGGTCGACGGGACATTAAAAACAAAAAGACACCATGACATAAAAGAAGAGCACAGAACAATGGAATGGCAGTGAAGGAAGACATTGAGCAACAGATTTCCAGGATAGGACCTTCAGGATCACTTGTATAAAAACTGAAACAAGAGGAATGAGGAATGAAAACTCCAGTGCTGTAGAAGCAGTGGACCATGAACATACTTTGCATTGCACCAAAACAAAGAAAAGTGAGTGCAAAATGCAAAACTATACCCCTATATACTATAGTATTATTCTTTACTTCAGTGAGAAGTTCCTAGCACAGATATAGTTTGGATACTTGTGTGTAACTTGTGGTTAGAATAAAGGTCAAAAACAATAAGTGTGCAGTGTGTATCAGATGACAACCATGCAATACACTGATCAGCCATAAAATGATGACCACCTGCCTAATATTGAGTAGCCCCCTCCTAGCCACCAAAATAATATTGATCTTTGTGTTCTGACAACTTTCTATTACAACCTGCATTAACGTTTATCTCAATTTGAGCTACAGTAGCTTCTCTATTAACTTCAACTTCGGACCAGCCTTCATTCCCCATGTGCATCAATGATCCTTGGGCACCCATGACCCCAGTTTTCCTTCTTGGGATCACATTTGGCATATCCTGACCACTACAGGAACATTCCACAAGAGCTGCAGTTCTGAAGTGGCTCTGACTCAGGTGTCTAGCCATCACAATTCAGCCCTACTCACCACAATAGCTACATTTTCATCTCGTTACAATAGCGGTGGGAAGTGTGTGGGATATATTAGGAAGTGAATCTTTTTCCTAAAGTTGATGTGTTGGAAGCAGAAAAATGGCCAAGCATAAGGATTTGAGTGACTCCGATGAGGGCAAATCGTGATGGTCATGAGTGGCCAGGGCTTACTAATTACTGATGTGGAGTGAAGGCTGGAATAAAAGCGCTAGTGTAGATCAAATTAATGAAAAGGTTAATGCTGGTTGTGACAGAAAGGTGTCATAGTGCATCACTGTTATGGTGATAAAAATATTACTCAATATTAAACAGGTGGTCGTAATGTTGTGGCTGATCGGTGTAGATCACAAGGACATTCCGATTTTCGCGATTTATGCATAGGTATAATCATCCTAGAAGATAAACATATGAACGCGAAGACCGACAATGAACAACGAAGATGTCTGGAAATTCTATTCTTTCTATACAGACAGTCGTAAAAGGTAGTTTAATCTTTCCAGACAGTTTAATGCACAGTGCCTTAAAATGATTGATATGACGGATTCAGACAGAAGGGAGTGGGAGGGGGGAGATCCATGCAATTATATTATAACCCTTCGCTTCCTATGTAAAAACTAGCGTACGGCGTATGATGCACAGGAATGCAGGAACACGCACGAGCGCACTGCAGCTTGTATGCATCGTTCTTACAATTTCATCATTTATCTGATTCTTGTTTTGTCTTTTGTTTAATTTTTAAACGCGACGACGAACACTCAGTGCTGCAGCAAAACACTCTCACATGAAGCAAAACACGAGCAAGTTAATAATCAGACACAAAACACACACACACAAATGCTGCAAGCTTAAATGGACCAACATTCACGATGTTGAGCAAAAACACGTAAACAAACATCGACAACGCTTGTATCTGGGTAAACAATATACAATAAAAGCAGAAATGACACCATTAGTTAGAAGACGACGCCATCGCAGAGAGAAGAAATTTCCTTCCAACCTCGGAAAGGAAAAAGAGAAACTGCTTTATAATATCCGAGACGCGATGTCAGTCGGAGCTTTAATTTCTCGCTGGAGATTTAGGATTTAGGTTCTACACCAGTTTCCTCGACACTAAAGGGAAAAATAAGCACCCGTCGTTCAGGGCTCGTTAATTAATTTGGTCTCGGGTTGTGTTTTATTTTTTTGTTTACTCACCTCTCCGTGTAGCCAGAGGAAAACGCGGTGTTTTGTTTATTTCACGGTCTCCATCTGACTGCGTGCGTCATGTCACCGAGACTTCCGTGTTAACAGGCGAACGGCAACAATGCGTCAAACCGCGCATGCGCGAGCCGCTCAGCCCAGAACGGCTCTTATTAGGGCCCATGACATCAGCCCTATGTGTGAAATGTCAGTGTGTGTGAACGGCCCTATTGTTTTTCATTTGGCGCTTTTTGGGGGACTTAACTTCCTCAAAAACACACGAAAATTGGCAGGCAGGTTGGAATCTGCTGCCTTTAAGATGCCTGAGAGTCTGACACAGGGACCTCACGAGAGATTTTGAAGTGTAGCTCATACACACGTGCACGTATGTACACCAAACCCCGTACATTTTTAGAGCTCTTTGAGCCGAGCAACTGTCGCATTGCAAGTCCTGGGCTCAACTCAACAGGAAGTCAGTTATTTTGGGTCGTGTGCTTGGGCCCGTTCAAAGTAGCTTGCAACTTTATTTTACTTTTTGTGTTTCCTCACCCTCGTATCTCATCCACACACAAATCCGAGTCTGTTTAGACTAGTCGCATTCAGATCGATTAATTGGACGTGTAGAAAGAGAACTAGGTAATTAGGAACAATGGGTTTTAAACAGAGACCTTAGAACAGTTGGAACAAAAGCTCCCTCTCCTGTTTATTGAGGAGCTTTTGTTCCAGGACTCTAATGCACTGTGGCTTAGAGCCATAGGGAGGGACTGCTTTGTAGATAGGCTGGCAAGGTGGTTTAGTGGTTAGCACTGTCGCCTTGCACCACCAGTGCCCGGGTTCGATTCCTCCCTTGTGTCTGTGTGCATGGAGTTTGCATGTCCTCCCTGTGCTTGGTAAGGTTTCTCGAGGGTACTCCGGTTTCTCCCACTGTCCAAAGACATACAGATTAGGCTAACTGGCGAACCCTGCTTCGTGCCCCACGACCCTGTATACAGGATAAAATGGTATAGCCGATGAGTGAGTGTTATCATTCTTAGCACCGACTTATTTCATAAACAGAATTCTATACAACTATATACTCAATATTAAAATATGCACAACAGTGTTCTGTCTGCTTATTAGACCATAGAGCTTTTTTTTGTTGTTGTTGAACTTAACATCACATGGACACGTGAGGTCCAACTTGACAGCATTTGTAGGCCTGTTTGTTTTCGATGTTCAGATTTTGAATTCATTTTCCATCATGGTTATCCTGTACAGGGTCATGGGATACCCCAGAAGACTTCGGGTGGGATACACCCTGCACAGGGTGCTAATCCATTGAAGAGAACACACATACACAAGGGGCAATTTAGGAACCTAAATTAGCCTGATCGACATGTCTTTGGACTTTGGGAGAAAACCGGAGTACCCGGAGGAAACCCACCAAGCATGCACACAGACCTGAGTCAGGAATCCAACCCCCGACCCTGGAGGTACTGTACGTGACCACAATGGCAATGTAAACTACACACACACAGACCGGAGGCAAAATTCTAACCATTAACCCTGGAGGTGCGAGGCCACAGTGTTAACCACTACACCACCATTGCCCCATTAATCATATTAGAATATTGATATTCAAACCACATCACTCTTACAAATTAAAAATAATCTCATGTTCCTTCATCTTAGTTTTCCAGATACAAGTGTTGTCTTTAACCCACTGAATTTTTCATCTAGAAAAAATGTTTTGTTGTTTTAGATTAAGGACGTTGCTCTAACGAAAAAATTCCTGGCATAATCTTATAATGGACTTAATCCCCAACAAATAATTTTTTTTAATTCATTCCTCTGTGAATGCTTTTTATAAGATCTGTTACCCTTATTTAAAATATATTGGCCCTATGTTGTCATCTTCTATAAGAATTTCCGAATCAAGTTTTGCCTTTTAGTGATTTTTGTAACTTCTATCTAAAATTTCTACATCTCTATTCATGTTTGATAATATCTACCATTATAGCCTGTCACCCTGCTGTACAGTCATGGTATGGCTGAACTGTTTTATTCCTTTGTTGATTTTGCTCACAATAAATCCAATTCATATATTGCTTTAAAATGTTATAATAATAATAATATTAATCACATACCAACTTGTTATGCTTCCCGAAGGCCTGGTCGTCCCCGAACCCCACTTTGTGAAATGCTTGTTTTATCAACTTCTGTACTGGGAGTTAAACATTGGGTTTGTCCCATTCCTAGGAAACAATTGCTAAGAACTGGTATTTCATGAATGGCAAATGGATAAAACATGATTCACTGTCCAAACCACACCTTTCACCCTCATCATGATACTGTATGTGTGTTTGTACATGCATAGTTAACCTGTTATGCAAGTTCTTGTTCAGCATGTTTCTTCAAAGACAAAAATTTTCACTAGAAACTACATTTTAGCGATTACCTAGGAATAAGCTATACAGGCTAAGAGTATATTCTATATAAAGAATATGGAGATCTTAAAGTTTTTGTTATTCAGAAGAAAATCTACAAAAAAAGTAATTCTGTTATATAACAAAAACACACTTCTTTCAGTTTCATAATGACTGATATGTGTATTTGGCTGCAGTGTTTTCTTTTCCCCCAAACGGCAGTATGTTCCTTTCTATTGCTGGGTTTGTGCAATTTTATAAAATCAAGCATATCTAGCTTTACAACATGAGCACTCAAAAGGCGCTGTATCACCTTCAAAAACATCTACTGCTTGCTCTGGTGTTCTGTGAGTCACACTGCATTTATCTGTTAGTTCTAAACTGGCCAGAGAACATATTTCAGGACTGCCAGGTCTTATTGAAAGATCAACAACTGAAGAAATGAAGTATTCTGCAGCTCATGTAGAAATGTTTATGAGCTGGTCCTGGATGACTGCCACCTTATCACAAGGACATTACCTGGCTTGTGACATCTCTCCCCTTATGAACTTCGTCACATGGTAATCGAGAAAGGCAGAAGCAGTCACTAAGTATAATAATGAACAATGCTTTCTGTTAAATGATTACATCCATGAGTAACAGTACAGTGTGTGCTGAACAAAAAAAGCTGTAGAAATAAATGGAGAATTAAGCATGAGTCAAGAGCCAGCTTTGAGAAGAGTCCAATTATGTGTCTAATGCACAAGAAAGGAAAATATTCTGTAAAAACATTGCTAATTGGGAATGTGAATCAATTTACTAAAAGGCTTTACAAGGAGCCTTCAGGACTGAGTAGTTTGGATGTAGTTGGACAGGTCCAGTTCAATTCCCATTTACAGCTATCAGAAAGAAATAAACACAGGCATCTGTTGTGATTTTTAAAAAGGATGTCTCACCCCCAGGGATGTGCAATAAAATTGCCCAATCATATTTTAGTGACTCATTTCTGTTATGTATTACTGGAATAATGCAGTTAATTTATTATTTTTTAAGCAGACATAAGTAAATAAATAGCGAGTCTACATTGGGGCAGGATAATTAAGGAAGTATTTTCTTAGGAAATAATTTCCCTTCCAGTATATCAGAGTGCATAGTGATAGCACATAATCAAGCACATTTACTACATACAATAAAGCATGTAGTGTAAGAAACAAAAATTGTTCAATTATGAATGGAAACAAGGATCTTTTATTTATATTTGTTTATTAGTTTAATTCCCAAATAAATACTGAACATTTAACAGCTGTTCATGGTGGTGTGTGATAAAAAAAAGAAAAAAAAAAAGAAAAGAAAAAAGAAACATCGAAATACAGAAAGAAACCTTTAGGATGGCAACTCAGGTTTGTGTTCAGATCTTTCTGCCAAGCCCTTCTCGAAATTAATATGCTACGTGGCCATACTGCATAGTAGTGTTTACAGCTCGCAAAATACAACTCGCAAACTTCCATTTAAAGTGAAACCCCTAAAAGATATATCTTTAGTATTATGTATGTGCAGGACCTGGTGTGATATCTTCAGTGAAATGCCGTAGTCCTACCTAAAATGGACCAATTTAGAGAGAAGAAAATTTTTAAAAGATGTGACGTCATTAGTCCTACTAAAGTGCATCTTGCAAAGACTTGTCTCATGAAGCTGTTTACATTTTAAGAAACAAAGAAATATACCATAATTCTATACATATAATCAATTTGTTGCGATCAAAATTTCTCGACAACCTTTCCACTTTCATCTTATGCGTGAAGACAGAAAAAAAAGAAATATTCACATTTCTTTTGCAAAATAATTTCCTTAAAAACAACCTTGCCATGAAGCAAACATTGTGATAAAAGCACATTGCTGGTTTAGTTCTTGGTTTTTGAATCATGCTTTCATTTGCATTTCATTTTCCCTCTAAATACTTCATATTTTGGGCAGTTTTGGTGCACTGATGATGGGATTAGACTTCTGTAGGAAGCGGCGTCCTGCACTTTTGTAGTCGTATGTGCAGCTGTGGGTCTCTGCATAGCGGTGTGTGGAGCAGAAGTTGTTGCCACACCTTATTTTGGGACATAAAGAAACAGCATCAGGAGAGCTGGGAGGAAAAACAAAGCCTAGAAATATCCATCTTGTGAGAAGGTGTAGCACATGATCAGGCAACAAATCAATGAATTCTATATGATTAACAAGGACTAATGGATTAAGCACTTAAGCAATCTGCTTTCTAGAAAATGAACAACAAATCAATTCAGATTAATGTAGCATGGCTAGGTCTTTTTAATGTTATTTTTATAATAACTATCTGTACCAAAAACCTTGAGGCTAGCAAGAAATGACAATAAAAAAATAAAAAGGATAGAACACACAGATGTCACTACAAAGCATGTCAGAGCAGAAGTGCTAATTTAGGACCTATCAATGTTATTCTCAACCACAACTGAAAACGAGCTGCTTTTACACCTAAACTGAAGCTCTGAATCAGCACATGATATAGAAACAAAGTTTCTTCGCAAAAGCAGCTCTAAGATAACCATAAAACCAAAATAAGTAAAAGTTTATCCTGTGTTTGAAAAGAGATCTGCAAGATTTCACACATAACGAATTATTATTCTTTGAGGAACTGCAGACTACAGCTGAAACGAAACGAATATCATCGTTCTGATCAACGCTTAAGACTTGCCCTACAGAAAACCTTTAGTCTCCAAATCATGAGGAAATGCACAAAGGAGAAAATTCAAACTGCCTGCAGCCTAAACCAAGTACCTGCATTCATAGCTGGTGGCTAGCCCGGTCTTCCTCCCACATAGGAAGCAGTGTTTCGAAGCTTTCTTCTTGGAGCTCAGGGGGGCCTTCACAGGAGGGAGGTGATATGTCGGGGAGCCTGAGCATTTAAATAAAAAAAGGCACAGGAAAACGTTAGAAATGTCCATGGCCACACTTTTTTGGGAGGAAATTATAGCACTACACACACCTTCATCAGTGCCAATCACAGGCTTCTATGAGTGCAAGTATGAAAAAAATATACAATATCACCATTTTCTACACTCATCTTTTCACCAAGACAGGGAAATCTTGTAATTCATTTATATTTGGTTAAAGAATGCTTGGAGAAGAAAATGAACCCCTATAAAACTTCAGACACTCGTGGAGTCGCTAATGTACATAGCTTATGTAAATTGAGAGTGCTCAGCTACAGAATGGACCCTATGCACACTCGTACGAATAAAAAAAGCAAACCACAAAGGCAACAACAAAACAGTTCTGTAGAAGCAGAGGTTGTGTATGTTGCAGTAAATATTCACAGCATTCAGCTAGGTCACTGCCACATACAGACATCTTTGAAAATGCATCCACAACTCAAAGATAAGAAGTCCGGGAAGTACACGACATGATAAAGGAACGTGTGCGTGACAGAACAAGCAAAAGAAGCTCTAGTCCAGGCGCTGAGGCATGAGATTGGATTTGTAGTTGCGTTCTACAGCTATCGGTACTGAAATCAGAGAGAACAGCAGGTCGGGGATAGGATACAGACATTGGCAGCGATATTTCTGGGAACATTTTAGAATATCACAAACACCAGCTGCTGATGACTGTTTTACATTCAGACCCACACACCAAGCCCCTTCTTGAAGCTTTACAATTCATATTAGGTAAGATTTTGTGGGTATAGGTGATGCATATGGTATGAATTTATACAAGTTCTATGTTAAAGAGGAATTAAGCTGATTGTGGTTTGTATTTTGTGCTGCTTGGTTTCTATTAATAGTTCTTCTGCTAATGCTAGTGGAGAACTTATGTCTCACTCACAATGCTAGGGTCATAAAACATTCATAAGCCTCTATAAAGCAGCACCGCGATGCCACGCTGCCCTTTGCCTCATCGACACTCTCATCACCTTTCTAACGCATGACGGACTAAAAAAAATGAAGTGGGCGGTTAGTCATTTCTGAACACTGTCTGGTACACGACTATCAACAATTTCGCCGCTTTAGTATAAACAACAATCAAACGATCTGTATTTGAACTTTATTCCTGCTTTTTTCAGTTCATTGCATAACACGTCACCACAGACGTCACAGAATTGATTAAATAAAGTCAGGTAGAAGCTGGAATTTCAATACATTTATCTGAGACCAAATGCATACAATAAAAAGATGTGACAAAAAGCTTTTCAAGGACGAGGCTGTCTAGTTATAGAGGTAGAGAGATGCAGCACCCCAGTCTGCCCAAGTGATGTGTTACAGTATGTGCAAGTAAAATACTGAGCGCAAAATGTTAAAATCACTCGACGCAGAAATACTTAAAGTTAAGTCTCCAGCCAAAAAAAAAAAGCATAGTGTTTGTGTTTGGAATTTTTAAGGGTGTTATGATGTGCTTAGTTTAAAAATACATCATGATTTCATGGTATAATAGTATTAATGAAACATTTCAAAATGTACAAGCCTGTGATGAAAATGAAAGGATTCAGAATTACCTCATTTTCCCACACGTCTACAATGAATGAAATGCAATGTTTAAGTTGATGACCATTTTTTCCCAGAAAGTTTTGTTTCGTCATTTCCTTTTTCGCCTCTTCATACAAAAACAATGTTTCATAGGAATCAAAGATCAACCTCAAACCCTGGAGAGAGGACTACCCTACTATCGCTGCTATTATATGACAGAAAAGGGATACTGTTGCATGACCATGGTAGGGATAGTTCTGGATTTAGTTCACTAACTATACTATTCCATAAATAAATGAGTTATTGTAGAGGAGATTCACAAGTGGTCTACTTGGCACTTTATAGTGTTTGACAAGCTCCTTGAGGAAATTATCTGGCACTTGGCATAATTGAGTCTTTTTAAATTATATCTCTAACAAAATGTCTCCAGAATGTCAAGTGTACAAACTCACCTAGTCTCTTTATTGAACTGGAGGGTCCACTCGAGTCCAGGATATGTGATGGCTGAAAAGACAGTTATTTTTTTTAATTGATAGAGTGCTCTTATGCCACGTTCAGACTGCCAGCCTAAGTCCTGTTTTTGGTATGTCCAGATTGGAATCAGTTTGGAATCAGATTGTTTTCATGCAGTCTGAAAAGTATAAAAATAAATAAATAAATAAAAAAAGGGGGGAAAAAAAAAAAAACTGAACTGAATCTGACTTTTGTAAATTTGAACCACATCCAAGAGGAGGTTTGATCCATTGTCACTCGCTACACAATGTGGAAGTTCAAACCTACAATAGGAGCCACCTCAAAAAGCCGAGGCCGTGTGAATGGCGGGCAAATACGTGTGGCTGCCCTTTGGATGGCGTGATCCCCCCTCCCTCTCCTGCCAGAAAGGCATCTCAAGATTTCACAGTAAACACGCCCATTCAAGCCCTATTTATTAATTTACCTGTTGTCACCACTAGATGGCACTTTGTTCTCAAGAACACGTTAACACAAGCCAGCAATTAAGCTGCGCTGAGTTGCAATCACGTGAATTTAACAACCCACCCCACCCCCGCCGAACTGACGCTATCAAACCTCACTACTAGTGATGAGAAGTTTGAATAATTTTAGTGATTCTTCGAATCTCGTTCATCAAAATTAATGAATCTTTTTTTTTTGTCATTCAGTTCATTTTGTTCTTTTGATAAAAAATTAAATGTTGCATTTTCAATAAAACGACCCCCAATACGTCTACATACACAAATTCTGGCTATAGTTCCAGTAATGAAAATATTACAATGCTGCTAAGGACATATTATTATAAACAGAATGAGCAGCTCACCATCATATCTTCCAGTCTGAATTGTTCGTTCTTTTGAATCTATTGCACCGCATAGCGTCTATGGGAGTCACGTGAAAAAGAACGAACAATTCGGACTAGTAGAATCATTGAAAAAGAATCGCTCACAATTTCACTCCTCTTTCCATCTAAAAGACGCTAAAGCTTCGAAAATACTATTAATGTAGCTATTACAAAAGCTGCACTACTCGAAAAACTTATAAAAAGAGTGTTTGTGCTCTCTGAAAATGTCTTCAGAGTCTGACGGAGTGTTGTCTGGATTTAGATAAATTCAGCATTTATTCATTCTTTGGGTAAGAGTTAATCTGCAGGTTATTTCTGTGACTGGAATATAATGTGACGCAGTCCATGAGAGACACAAGCTGAGGCTAGATGTACATGAACTAGCGAGCTAAACGCTCATAACCAGGTTTATATTTTCCCCACTTTGGCGGTGACTTTGCACGGTAGTGCGAGCGCTTAATTAATGAAAACTGGATAAAAACCCTGAAGTGTTTATCAGTTAAGGAGTAGGGCCACTTCAATACTCGGTAAGTTATAGTTTAGCTTCAAAGATAAACTAATGCTCATATACGGGTGTTATATCGCTTAACTTATTTGTATGAAAAGCGCAAAATTCTCTGTTAATTTAATGCAGATGTTAATAGAGACAGACAGTGGCTAACGCTAACAAAGTTCAATGGTTAACATTAGCAAAGGCAGTTTATTTACATTCCAGAAATCCAAAAACAGTATTTTACACACTCTGTGGTAAATAGGTTTATTAATACATTTTGTTTTTATCAAAACTAGATATTCTGTATATTAATCTTTGTCGTCACTAAATTTTCCTGTTCTCTTTAAGCAGAGCTCCGCTGTGGAGGATTGGGGTCAGAGGGGTGACGGCTGGCCTTTTGGAGCTACTGGAGGAGCCTGAACAAGCTGTTGAGGGAGCTTTAGTAGGGATGACATCACAGTGCAACAGCTTTAGAATGATGTTTGGTCAGGTCTATATTCTAAACATAGGACTGCAAAACGTCTGATACTTTGATAAACGTGACGTATAAAGTCATGTTTGCGTGTTTTAATTGTTCGGGGTATTTAAAAAAACATTTACTTGAACCAACTACTTCAATGAGCAAAAAAAAAAAAAAAAAATGGAGACAACTTTGTTTTAAATAGCCAAAGAGTTATGCTAATGCTAATAATAATAATAATTATTATTATTATTATCATCATCGGTCATAGAAACAAACGAAAACAATAGTTAAACACTTGATCATGTGTATATGTGCTTGTTTGTGCTTATGTGAACCATAATTATTTTTTGTCAGTATAAATAAATGTTTTGGGTTTTAAGAACTCCATCAAAAGAGCAAAGACGAAGGTGAGAAGCCTCAATGGAGAATACTGACTATGACATGGTGCTAATTGCTCAGTTTTTTTTTTTTAATGGGCGTAGGGGTTCTTTATACCCGTCTGTGCGCAAATGTGTGTGTTAAAGCCAACTGAGAAATGCAGGAGCACACACAGACACACCTCTCCATCCACAAATGCTTACATGTGGCACTTAAACTGTTGTCTTGTAAATCGTTGATTAAACCTATGAACACAACTGTTCAGCAGTCCTAAACACTAGCGCATGGCCTATTTTTGTCCTTAATTAAAAGACATATGTTAATAATTTACACAATGATAACATTGTTTATTTTGCTGCATAAGATAATAAGCAATATTTAAAACAAAAACCAGGAAGTAAGTGTTCCATGCATTACAGTACAGTGTACAGTATAACCAAGTGCCTCAACAAACATAGCTACAGTGTACAGTACATGCAAAGAGTATATGTGCGCTGGTGGGGATTGGAAGATGAATGAGGATACCACATTTACAAGACAAAAGACGGTCAGAGGTGTGAATGCGAATCTCCGCTTTGCTCTTCGGTGTGTGTGTGTGTTTTAGGTTCCTAGGGGTACATTCTTAAATTCAGTCTGTCTGAATCTTTATAAACACCAAGTTGGGAAAATCATGTTTGAGAAAACGACAACAATTAAACACTTGATCATTTGCGTCTGTGCTATATTTATTTTTTTCCCAGTTTAAAAAATGCTTTGGATTTTAAGAACTTCATTAAAAGAACAAAGACAAACTTAGGAGGAGTGGAATGTGAGAAAGGTAAGGTGAGACATCTCAATGGAGAATGTACCCTCAATGTAATGTACTTCAGTAACCTTGGATAAATCACAATATAAGCCCTCTCTCTCGAGCATGTGCTCACAAACACACAACCACACAAACACACACGAAATCGCGTAAAACCAAATGAAACAAGGGCAAAAAAGTATCCTGTAGGTGATCCCTGTCCTGTGATAACAGGCGCTCTGGAACTTTAGTTGTTTTAGTATTGTTTTCAAGTGTGAATGTTTATGGAGATTTAATGGTTAAACGACTAAAGAAATACTCATCCGTATGGGCAGATATTTGTTCCAGATATTATGCGCCATTAATCAATTTGTTATGCCAATTTTTGACTATTATCAAAAAAAAACATTAGTGAAAACATCATCAAAAATATAAGGAAAACAGACCCAAGCAGAAGTTACATTTTGAGCAGCAAAATATTATCTATCAGTGTATTAAACGGAACTAGATAAAATACACCGTAATGTAAAATACATAGCCTGCATTTGTATTCCATACCTTCAACTATTAATTTATTTATTTATTTTAAATAGCTTAAGCATCATGGGTTGTGTTTTGAGTGATTTTAAAAAATCTGTTTTATTAATCGATTTGTTATTTATTTTTTTACCATATCATCTATTTATGAAACTATGTTGAAAATGCCTGTATATGAACATAGTGTATAAAGATGCCTGGACACTGCAGTTAACTGAAGCAGTCAATGCTCCACCTGGGGGGATTATACAGCATTGCAACCATCTTATTGGAAAGTACATGGGGGCGTTTATGGGGCGAGGCATCGTTAACTGCGTCATCGCGGGGGATCACATGACTTGTCATGGTTCGCAATGGGACCCGCCATGGTCCAGGCGGCTGTTTGACATGGCTCCTACTGTATATAGTCACGTGGAATGGACATGGTTGAAAAATTAGTGAGGAGACAATGGAAGAAATGGAGAACCATAGCCACTGAACAGAGGATAAAGTAAAGTAAGCACTTTGTGGGGATGTGATATCTCCATTCTTATCTGTCTTTTTATCAGTGTGTCGCTAGCATTAGACGCCGAGCTACGGTGTTCCACAAGATACTTGTTACCGCAGCAGCCAATGCAGATAGGTCGACAATGTGTTGGATTTGAGCTGCCAGTCTGAAGAGAGCCAAATCCAATCTGATCACTTTCAAATAACAGTCAGCTCTTATGATCAGATTTGTGAAACAAATCGGATTTGCCAGCAGTCTGAACAAGGCATTTGGAGTATAATTTAATCCAAAACTCTGTAAAGGATTAGCATAACTTCTATAGTATGTTAAGATTACAGAAAAGAAAAGTGGTCCTGAGAGCTGCGCACTCACCATGTATGTTGATCTCTGCAGGGGAACTATTCTCTGTAGCAGATCCTCCTGTAGCTGATGGATGTTGGCTTGCAATGGAGCATTTGTGCCACACAATTTAGTCAGATCATAAGGCCTTGCTAGTTTTTCACTGAAGTTGCTCACACAGCCTGAAAGCTCCCTGGAAGAGATGTTGGCCATGTTGGTGACTTCCTGCGCCTCGATCTTGCATACCCTGTCAGACTGTTTGCCTGGTGAGTCCACCCTGATGGCATGGAGAGAAGGGGTCTGTAGAGTTGGGCACGGTGGAATTGTAGGCCCTCTGTTAGAGCCGAGGAAGGGACGAGACACTTCTCCGGTAAAATCTGTGAAAGGTCGAGGCACGTGTGGAGGACTGAGTAGCGAGTTCAGTGCAGTTCTGTCAGAATGCGACTGTAGTGTCTTAGCACCTACTGACCATGTGCTAATGGAGTCGGAGCTCACAACTTGAGAGAGCAGTGGAGTTGCAGTCACAGACTCGTTCACAGCTCCTAAAGTGTCCAGACTAGCCTCCGGCTGAGCGGAAACATCCAGACTAAGCGGCTCGGGAAGCAGGCTATTAAACAGAATGGGTTTGGAAGGCTCCATCATAACTCCGTCTTCAGGTACCATTAGTCTGTCACTCTGTATCTCCGGCTCATCTTCAACTTCCAGACCAGACAGGACGGAGAGCGGTGGGTACAAACAGTCTGTTAAAGCCTTCGGCCCACCCACGTCCAGCCTGGACACTTTAGGAGGTAACCTAATGCTCCTGGGCGTGGGCTTACTCCAAGGCTCTTCCTCATAAAGTAGGTATTTGTTTGAAGTTATCCGTGATGAAATGGCTCTACCAGAGACAGGACTTGGGTGACTCGTGAATGGCGGGGTATCTTCAGAGAAAGACTGTTGCTGATCACCAATCGGAGGTAGCTGTGTTGAAGAAACAGGACCAGTCTGAGGAAGGATGCGGAGCATTCGGTGGTGGCGTGCAGAGCCAAGTGAGCCACAGAAAGGACGTGAAGCACACGGAGGCCTAACTCGCAGCTTGGTGGATTTCTTGGGCTTAAAATGCAACATGGGAGAAAATAAATAAATAAATAAACAAACTTTTATGTGAGAATAGAAAACATTTGTACATAGCCATTAGTCACTGGTTTAAACTAATGAAAAACATGAAGAACTGTTCCCATTAGATATTAAATTCTAAAAATAGTTGCACAAGCCCTAACAATTTGGCAGGCTCCTAAAGATTTTGCAGAGAAGTATTGCTAATTAAGACACTGGTGCCAGTGTGCCGAACTTGTTGTTATTACTATACTGGTTATGAGAATCACCCCAAGTCTGTTTTCATTGAAAATTCTCACAATAATAATAATAATAATAAACAGCTTAAAACAAGGCACGGTGGTGTAGTGGTTAGCACTGTCGCCTTGCACCTCCAGGGTCCGGGTTCGTGCCCCAAGTCCCCAGGGATAGGCTCCAGGCCCCCGCGACCCTGAATACAGGATTAAGCGGTAATGACGATGAGTGAGTAAGTAAGCTTAAAACAATTATTGTTTGTGATAAAATTACTAGCCTCAGTTTTTTTTGTTTTTTTTTTGTTTACATTCATGTACTTATTTATCTATACACCTGCAGCGTGCAAAGGTTTTGATCCACTCCACATTTCTTCATTAAATGAAATTAAATTATGCAGATTGAAAAAAAAAAAAAATCTAAACATTTGACAGGATGCAAAGTGCCTGGAGATACAATTTAAAAACTGGTTGTTTATGCCAGCCACTCAGCATCATCAGTATGATCATCTGCCATCCCCGTTTCTCACTGGTTCACTCCTTAAATTAGATGTGTTTTTAATTTTTTTTTTTTAATGCTTGCAATTCCTCTGAAAAACGAGAGTCAGAGAAGCCCTTCAGGAAGCCTGGAGAACTATTCCCCAAGGTAAAAAAAAAAAAATACTCTTTAGATATGAAACATGAGAAAAATGGGGGGTGGCTCAAGAATTTTGTACAATACAATGTTTCCTCTGGTACCTTTTTATTGAGATTCATATTCTCCATTTTGGCTTTGAGGAGCTTCATCTTGTTCATAGTGATGGAGTTTTCCAGCATCAGCTGTGCAGAGGAAAGACTAATACCCTCCTCTTCTTCCTCAGCGTAAACGTTGTGCACTGAACCATTGCTAAACCAAAGACATGCACACCAAAACAATTTAAGCAAATGCACTCAAAGTGCTAATCGTGAATTCAGTGTTACCAAACAGAGCATGCACACAATTTGGCAAAACATATAAATGTTTTTTTGGTATTCCCAAAAATTAGTTAAATTTTCAGCAACATTAGACACAAGCACTTCCAACTCACCTTGATAAAATATATAAAATGTACTTTGTTTT
Organism: Clarias laeviceps; assembly: GCA_030014305.1. Taxonomy (NCBI): domain Eukaryota; kingdom Metazoa; phylum Chordata; class Actinopteri; order Siluriformes; family Clariidae; genus Clarias; species Clarias laeviceps. The sequence continues at coordinate 19,733,155 of JAQMYJ010000039.1, forward strand.
AGGTTTATCTGAAAAGAAAGCACTTTATAGGCTGCAGCTGAAATTTCTCTTGACTTTTGATTGATTTCACTTTAAACAAACCTTAGTGACTTAGACACAGGTGTCAGAGTATCGTCTCCACGGTCCACAACCCGGAAGACATTGAGCTGGTCACCATCTTTGTACACCAGAAAAGTGACCTGTTTATTAGGCAGAGACTTTTCCCACACCTCGTCCCTCTTTAAATCCGAGCAGTCAGAGGTATCTTTAACAGAGTTCTCAATGGTTACTTAAGGGGGGGGGGGTCGAGGAGAGGGGGGGAGAGGAAAAATATGTGAATCCTCATGCAGTGTATGCAGAGTTCATTTCAACATTTACACAAAGCTTATGATTCTTGATTACTGGTATGAGTTAGACACCTCGTTTGGTGTTGATAGGCCCACCCCTCATGGCAAGGACCAGCTTGAGAGTGCAACCTTCTGCGATGCTGTAATGACATTAACTTATTATCCCAAACCAAGGGAAAGTACAAGCTCCAATTAAACTTTATCTCAGTCCAATTTCCCCTAATATAAAAGACAACAATTTACCCCAGATTGGGTGACATAACAAGAATAGAAAATCAGGCATATGTCATAAAGACAAATAAATAAGCCTGGTGATAAACTGTTCAAAATTAGAGAGCAAATAATTACCTGTAGTCATTCAAACAGTACTCATCGTCAAGTTCCAAGCTGTTCCAGATCAAATGCTGCTGAGCAACAGGGATCCCTGTAATAAACAAAGAATAAATAAAGAACACATTTTAAGTAACCTCCATTTTAAGTAAGCATCTTGTTTGAAAGATGCAAAGATTTAACTGTGACAAGGTGCAGGAATGGGATGGAGGACAACGTTTGATTAATGCCAGATACTGGAACATTATATTGTAATTAACATTTATAGATAAAATATGCACTGAGAATGTCTACCAAAAAAAAAAAAAAACCTTAAAAACTTAATTCAGACCATATGGGGCATCAGGCTGCTTGAAACCTATTGCATGATCAAAGTGTCTTCATACTTCCACACACAAAAATCCAATATCCTTACACCAAATGTCTTATTAAATGCACTTTATGTCCATGCAAATTCTCAAAAGTGGATCAAACTGGCAATCACTAAGAGCAGTAGAAACACCTGGTGCTTATTCATCTCACCAGAAATTTCTATGAAACAGAAAATAAAATAGTAAAATAATACATTGCAGGTGTTGAAAATGCCAGGCAGAGAAAACGTGTCGCAGTGCTGCCCCCCACTGCAGACTGTAGGTATCACTTAGACCATATACACTTTATCAAGCATCCAAGTTCTGCAAAGGGCATTAAGGTCTGCAGGACTGACTCAGTATCAAAATGAAGAAAACTGGATTGCTCCAGACAATTACTCACAGCTGTTTGTGCCAAATTAGGTTCGAAATAAAAACTTCGCCCTTGTTTCTCATTCTTACACATGTAGAAACAAGACACCTAAAATAAGTTCCAGCGAAACTAGCCAAGAAGCAGAGACAACCACAACTGATTCTGATTTCCAAATAATATGTAATATTTCTAATCAATATATTGTCTTGCAGTAAATAAACTAAAGTTACTGATTGCATTAAGACTGTTACAAACACCAGTAAAATCTGTAAAATTTTAACATGTACTACACTTTTACACTATGGGTTTGTGAACACCTGACCAATCACACTCACACGAGCTTGTTGAACATCCTGTTTCATGACAGTGATAAATAGCGTTAGTACCTGTTAGTTAGTAAATTTTAATTTACTTTATGGCGCAGATTTTACTTCAGGCAAATACCGAAGGACTGGTAAAATTTCTTTAGAGCCAGTTCTGCATGATGCTGTGACAAAATCTTCTGGACAGACAAACAGATATACAGTACAAACAAAAATACAGACACAAATTTGACTGGTTTCGGATCTTCCAGTGAATGAGCAAGTTCTTACAAACGTACAGACAAAACCTCTCTTATTTATATAGACACACCTCATTCTTCTAAGAAAGATTTCCACTAGATTTTGGAGCAGGGCTATAGAAACACACATACGGGTTTGACAGTCAGAGGTCCATATACTTTTGGCCATAGTGTGAACTTAGTAAAAAGAATATTTTTACACAGTAGGTTAATGACACTTAAGTATCTTTGTTGGTATTACTGTGGAAATGAGCACAAGCAAAGCACCCAAAGTTATATGGAAAAATGTGATGGTTCTTGCATTGATGATAACGTGAAATCACAGCACTACAGCATTCATCATTGCTGCCTCACTGCTCTAAGGCCTGATCCTGAGTTTGGGTTACTATAAATACAGAGTTACTCATGTTCTCCTTGTGTCCAAGTGGGTTTTAGTTATCTAGTTCCTGAAATTTTTCAGCATTGTTTTGACAAGCAAAAACTAGGATAAACAAGTTAGATTTAACCAGTTGCAATAAGTAGGGCTTTATTTTACCTGCTTTTCTAAAACATGACTAGTCATATATTAATCCAGTACATCTCCATCCTCAATGAACTCAGCACAAAAAGCAAATACTAAAAATCGGATCTTGTTACTAAGACACATGTAACTCTGTTCTAACCTGCATTAAACAAAAAAATAAAATAAAAAATAAAAGTGTGTTTAGCAGCATCAAAAGTGCTGAGGCTTGTGTGTTGTCTCACCACTCAGAGCACCTCAACAACCAAGTAAGACAAACAGGTCATGACTAAACAAAAAAAACCACCTCATCATTTGAATCTCATGTATTTGGTGTCCACAGTATGTACAAAGTGCTCATTATGTATGACAACAAACAATAGAGTACTTCGCAGGTACTTACAATCACCTGACTGTAACTCAAACACGACTGTAACCAAGTGAGAGCCTGTGGAGCTCTTTTAGGACTTCTATTACTTTCATTGAAGCTAGAGTGCAAAACCAAGGACAAGCTGTTTTATCATGCACATGATGATGATTATCATCATCATCATCATCATTAACACATTCTAGGACTCCTCGGAGTATTAAAAATCAAGTATCCCTTCTAAGCAGAACAAAATATACATGGGGCAGAACTGGACATGTTCCAACTCCTGTTATGTGGGCAGTGAGTTTCATGCAGAACGAGTGTGTTTATCACTCTGTTGTACAGCATTGTGTCGATTTGTTTTAGGCTTAAAGAAGTGATGAATCAGATCCATCTCCATCCCGCGGACTTCCCCCCAAAAAAAAAAAAAACGTAAAAAGAGGGATAGAAAAGAAAATTTCTCAGGAAGAGTGGTAATAGTAAAGGGGGGGGGGGTGAGTATGTTGTTTGATGGGGAAAAGTATGTTTATAGCTTAAACAAAGCAGAAATTAACAGCCACAGAGACACCATGATTTGATTCACGAATCTACAGACGATCAGTGAACTCAAAAGGGGTGTTTATTTGACTGTGTTTCTATGCATTTTTTATTCTAACTGCACTCAAAGATTAATATAACTGTGGTGGTATATATTTTTTTATGGTTTTACTTTATGCTCCCTGGGATATGAAGAAAGTTAAGAGTCTACACACAGATTTAGAAGACTAAAACTGATAAAGGAGGCAAAGTTGTGCTGGAGTGTTCAAGCACTGTACTGGCACCAAGAACTAAAACTGAACAAAAGAAGTGAGAGAACAACCTTGAGTTTCAATGTTTCCAAAGCTTTCTTACAGAATTACGACACCAAGCGAACTATCGTCACAGAGAGAAGGAGACCATTAGAGAGACTTCTAAAAGCTGTCTCAGGGCTAATTGCTGGGCTGGAAAGGCTAATGTATTTTCCTAACTGTTGAAATAGGAACAAAAGATTAAAATCAGAATCAATATTCAAAATTAGTTTTAACTTGTTAAACTGATATGTGATGGGACAAGCATCTTTATTACACAAATATGGTAAACTGAACACAGACTTATTAAATGTATCCTTGCTTAATTTATTTAAAACATTTAAAAAAAAAACAATATTTAATACACTGAATAGTTTATTGTAATGTGCTTTTGTAATGACTTTTGCACTAGATTTAGAGACTCTAGGAGATTTTAGGCCCATTTGTTTAAAAAAAAAAAAAAAAAAAAGTCTGAGTCTTGTGCTCGACTCAGCTCTTTATCTTACCACAATATTTATTTTAAAGGCTCTTCTTGGATATGATTACAAGTAAGAAAGGCTAATTAATCCACTGGTTCAAAGATTGGTATGTGGTAACATGACCAAATCCGATTTTTTCTAACCCAATTATTTCGCTAACTTAGTCTTTGAGAGTTCTTATCCAACAGTCAAATCCCATATCACATGACAACTACAAACCAAGCAAAGTCTAATAGATGGTGCCCTCAGGAAACATAATTCCAACATCATCCTTTCTAACTGCTCATGCTGTGTCATGGGACAGCGCACCACGTTCAGGATGATCATGAATTTCTCTATTGAGTCATCTTGTGACTTCTAGGAACATTTAAATGAGCTCCACAATGTTTCTATGAAAAGAGTAGACATCTCGAGACAGGGGGAGACCCTGGGGCAAGCCCAGGACCTGACTGGGAAATTACAAATCTTTGGCTGGGAATTGTGAAGTCTTGACTGACTTTCTCAACCTGTTGCCATGACAACACTTGAGGAAAAAAAAAATCAATGTGTTTTGGCTACAAGGAGCAACTGTGACTATGATTTCCCTGCTTATCTTCAGAAAACATCATCGCCATGCATAAACATGCAAATAAGAGAAAACACCTGTGTCATCCCAGCCATATACCATGTACTTTTACTCTCTGACAAAAAGGCAGAGATTACTTTTGACCCTGGATGTTTTTTCTTTATTGCACGAAAATATTCAAAACCCAAAGTTGCTGACCCTTATCTGCAGGATCTCATGCACTGCACTGCTGCCACATGATTGGCTGATTAGATAATAGCATGAATGAGTGAAGTGCTCGGTAAGTGTAGATCACGTAAAATAAAGGTTATAAGGTGCAATTCTCCTTGCTTTAACTGTGCAAATAAAATACTAAAATACTACTGGCTATAATTTAAATACCAGACAATTATACTGTAGGTTAAATGGTGAAAATCTAACCATTGATTTTCTTGCTGAGAAAGTGCCCATTTTAAAAGTGAAAAGAACTCCCCTTTGATTCTGATTTTATAGATGATTTTTATATTTACAGGTTAAATCTAAGTAATTATTAATATGCGCCAAAAAAAATATTTGGCCTGGCCAAAAAAAAAAAAAGCCATTTCAGAAGGGTCAAATTATTGGGCTGCATCAAGAAAAGAAAACAACAAGGAGATTTTAAATAATTTAACTTTGTGGAAGAAATGTGGTGACAAAAAAAAAAAAACTATGAATGGGGATCACTTAAATACTTTGTGGGGGGGAAAAAAAAAAAAAAAAAAAAACTCAGCTATGATTAATGGACATTTCCATATGTACATAATGTGAAATGACAGGATTGGGACTAAACAGCTGTGTGGTCATAAGACACAAAAAAAAAAAAAAAAAAAAAAAAGGTTTCGATTTTCTAGAAGGCATAAAGAATGGATTTTGGAGCAACAGAAAGAGACACTAAATTAAAAGTCAGCAAAGTAGTTTAAACTTTTATTAATTAGTTTTTAGGGCAGATAGAATAGATCCGACTTTGTTAAGAGTTCTTCGTATTTAAATTAAATTGTCTTGTAAACTTTATGTTAGTATGATAAATACTTTATACCATAATTCTACCCAAAATGTCTATGATTTCACAAAAAAAAAAAAAAAAAAAAAAAACAGAACAAATATTAGGTACAATACCTTCCAGTCTCTGAATCTTGGATTTTACAGAGACAATTGTCTCAAACGGGGAGACCCGCAGCTGGAAGCAGGTCCCTGTCAGAGTCTCTATGAACAACTCCATGGTCTCATAGAAGGGCAGTTTGTAATTGACAACCCCTAGGTTATTGTCGTTGAAAAATGGCGGCTCCCTCTTGTCGGCCATGTTTGTAGGGAAACGAGGATGATTACGAGGAGACAGGGATGAAGCCTGCCCAAGGTGGAGGAATGAGGACTGTGAACTCACCACCGTCCCCAGGTACGCTCATCCTGGACAGAGACCTATACTGTGGAAGAGACACACGACATACTGAGCTCTGCAACACAAACTACAGCCATTCGTTGTGTGACATCTAAAACAACTCTTTGTTTAAGAGTGTATGTGAGCTGTATCTTCTTACTCCTTAAAAGACAGCTATCTGAACCTCAGTACAGCCACACTCCAAAAGTAAGCATATACACTGATTAGGCCTCTTAGCAGAGAGTGCAAAAGAAGGAATTGTCTGAACAGGTTAGTACAGACATCCATAAGTACTGAGCGCACCCCTCTCCTCCACTGCAGGAATTTTACTACAATTTTCTAAATATTACACAAATCACTTAAACTACAAAACATTAATATCTGTTTTAATAACAATTAATTTCCTCAAGCACTGCAGACTGCTTTTGAATAACTACAGTGGGGCAAAAGTGTATTTAGTCAGCCACCAATTGTGCAAGTTCTCCCACTTAAAAAGAGGTGAGAGGCCTGTAATTTTCATCATAGGTATACCTCAACTATGAGAGACAAAATAAGGGGGAAAAATCCAGAAAATCACATTGTAGGATTTTTAAATAATTTATCTGCAAATTATGGTGGAAAATAGGTATTTGGTCAATAACAAAATTTCATCTCAATACTTTGTTAGATACCCTTTGTTGGCAATGACAGAGGTCAAACATTTTCTGTAAGTCTTCACAAGGTTTTAACACACTGTTGCTGGTATTTTGGCCCATTCCCCTTCCTGATGGAAGGAGGTTTTCACTCAAAATCTCACGATACATGGCCACATTCATTCTTTCCTTTACACGGATCAGTCGTCCTGGTCCCTTTGCAGAAAAACA
>JAQMYJ010000039.1:19740265-19778075 GCA_030014305.1 Clarias laeviceps
CAGGTCATTCACTAGGTCCCCCCGTGTGGTTCTGGGATTTTTGCTCACAGTTCTTGTGATCTTTTTGACCCCACGGGCTGAGATCTTGTGTGGAGCCCCAGATCGAGGGAGATTATTAGTGGTCTTGTATGTCTTCCATTTTCTAATAATTGCTCCCAAAGTTGATTTCTTCACACCAAACTGCTTACCTGTTGCGGATTCAGTCTTCCCAGCCTGGTGCAGGTCTACAATTTTGTTTTTGGTGTCCTTTGACAGCTCTTGGGTCTTGGCCATAGTGGAGTTTGGAATGTGTCTGTTTGAGGTTGTGGACAGGTGTCTATTATACTGATAACAGATGCCATTAATACAGGTAGCGAATGGAGGACAGAGGAGCCTCTTAAAGAAGAAGTTACAGGTCTGTGAGAGCCAGAAATCTTGCTTGTTTGTAGGTCACCCAATACTTATTTTCCACCATAATTTGCAAATATATTCTTTAGAAATCCTACAATGTGATTTTCTGGATTTTTTTCTTATTTTGTCTCTCATAGTCGAGGTATACCCATGATGAAAATTACAGGCCTCTCTCATCTTTTTAAGTGGGAGAACTTGCACAATTGGTGGCTGATTAAGTACTTTTTTGCCCCACTGTAACATACAAACTTATCTGTCCCTGCTGTATCTAAAGATCCTTGGCTATGACTGTTTTTGGACTTCCCCAAATTCCTCCCCAGCTTGTTCACCTACCAATGCCCACACAACAACCAAGATAAAACATAACTTTCTAAATGTCTTATTTCCAGGGCAAACCATTAAACAGATCATAAATTATGACATTAGGAAACATAGGTTAGTCCCTTAGTGTCTTTAACCACTATACATATACATTTTCCATATTTCCAAGTTTCCATAACAGATCTGTCTAAATGCTGTGTATTCAAAAAGTAAACCTTTGGTAAAAAGCAAGTTCTTAATGCTGAAAAAAACAGTTTACAAACAATGTGATAACTTATGTTTTTCATCAAATATTGAAATTCACAATTAACTAGATTTATTTCCAGCATTTTAAAGGGGGTAACACACAAGGTCACAAAATGTATGAGGGGCGCTGAGGTTAACCCGGACATGTGGTGTAATTTCTAGTGAATGGAGGAGTAAAACTGTTTGCTATTTACAGATGACTTCAAGCACAATACAGTGACGAGACTCTTAGCCAAAGTAAAGCAATCGAATGGTGCAAACATTTTAAACAAGGCTGTACGTCCATGAATGACGATCCTGACCTCACAAAGTAATTTCCACATATTTGGACCATTAAAGGAGTTCCTGGGATGCCAGCATTTGGGACATAAAACAGGTAGTCTGATCATGGCTGTGGTGTACAGAGATGGAATCCAAGGACTAGTGAAATGCAGGAATAAGTGCATTATTGTAGCAGGAGATTATACAGAGAAATAAAGTTATTTTTTTAAACTCTCATAAGTGTGTTCTGTTATTCTGCACAATCAAGTCCTGGTTTGACCTGAACGCCCCCTCCTATGTGTGGGTCCTGTGCAAATTTGTTTTCTACAAGATCCAAACGCTCTCTGGTCTAAACTGCTAAAAGTTAAATGAATTGACTGGTATTCCGCAAATACAAGAATATAAGGAAAAGTGTTCTGATATGAATAAACACAGCCAATGAGACAAAAATCATACATTCCACATCCTAAATTGCCCCAGATTACTTAATTAAACCCACTTACTTGGGAATCACAGTTATTTATGTTAACGCTGACCTAAAGTTTGAGAGAACAAACAGGAGACTTCATGTCTGCTGCAGGAGACTGAAGCATTAATGCTGTTCAGACATGGCGGCAAGCTGCAGGCTCAAACACGACACAGATCCCAAACCCGGCAGATTCCCTGAGCTGTAGCTGCTCAAAGGAGACCGGACATTTCATCTCACATCCATCAGACTCCTTTAATCACTATTTATACAAACGAGGCCATCTAATTATCTAGCAATCCATCAGCTGTCATTGCCAAGACAGAACCCCCTTGTAGAAGTCCCAATAAAACGCATGCTGTTTACGTGCAGTGACTCAAGAGCCAAATCCAAAGATAAAACAACAAACAAAATGAAGAACGTTTTTAACAAAAACTAGCACGCGCCCCAAATAGCAACCTAGCTAACTAGCTAAGCTAACAACAGGTAACGTTACGGTTACAGATTATGATGATGCTATAGTGCTAGCGGCTCTCGTGATAATCGGCTAATTCACCAACCCTTTTTTCGACGACGTGAGAAATAAAATAATTATAATAATTATAATAATAATAGTAATAAAAAAAGATGATAATAATCAAATCACGATTACATAACGTCTCACGGTACCATCAATTGCTCAGGACATCTTCACCATTTCTCGCTCTGTCCCCAGGGAACATGGTGGGAGTAGTCTATTGTGGCAATTTTTGTTTTGATTGATTGAAAAGAAGCCCTATAGCGTTGACTGTAATCTGGAAATAAGACTGCAAGAGCCAATGAGAACACCGCGGAGGCGGGATTACAGCCCGTTCGGTTGCAGGTGAGCGTGTTTCTTCGATGTCTCCCGGATGAACTCTGGTTCCTAAGTAACACAAGTACACATATGAGGCTACGTCTACGTTACTTTAAACTACCTCATGAAACATTTGAGTGAGATAACATGTACATCTAATCATTCGTGCAATTATTTAATCAGTCAATTACATAACTAATGTCCAGGTCAACCACAAAAATGGGGGAAATTGTGAGCTCAGTTATGTTGACTGATACATGTTTTTTGGTTCCAGACAGGATGTTTGAGTGTTCCTATGCCTGTAGATCTCTTGGAATGTACAAAAAGTCTCTACAGTTTGCTCCAAATCTACATATCATTCACTCGCTCATTGCCTATACCGCTTTATCCTGAACACAGGGTCGCAGTGGGCCGGAGCCTATGTCAGGAGAATTGGGCACAATCGGGGGATTACCTGGACAGAGTGCAAATCCATCACAGGACACACACATCCACACATGCTTATCACACACTATGGGCAATCTAGAAACGCAAATCAGCCTTATCCACATCCCTTTGGACTGCTGGAGTACCTGGAGGAAACCCACCAAGCACGACGAGACCATGCAAACTCCATGTACACTGATGCGAGGTGGGAATCAAACCTGGATCGTGGCCACCACAAACGAACATAATTTCTGACTATTCATATAGTCATCAACTTTTTTGTCATACTGTGACATGTCACCGGTTTCCACACCGACTGTAACAGTAGGCAGCGTCAGCATCACCTTTTATGTCATTCTGAGAGACGTTAGATGAATAACAAGATGGTGGTGAATAACAACCTGTGCTGGACACACTAGCACTCCAGGATTGGTGTTGAAGATCCCTGCTTCAGGAGGATGAGTTACAATAACAGAAAAGCATGTCAGGTTCTACTTCTGTCAAGCTTGTTCTCAGCTTGCCCAAACCAGACAGTTGAAAACTTAAAGGACATAGCTTGATCTGATGAATCTGAATTTCTGCTGAGCTGCACACCATAAATCCATGGACCCAACAGTGCAGCATGGTAGATGTGATGAAATGGCCTGTGGAATGTTTTGAAAACTTTGCCCTCTTTATACCAATCAACCATTGCTTAAATGCCACAGTTTATTCAAGTATTGGTTGCTGACCATATTCATGCATTCATTCAGACAATTTACCAATCTTGTACTTCCTCCTCTTCAGCAAGGTTTTGCACCATGTCACAAACCAGACGTCATCTCCAACTGATTTTATGAACCAGCGGAAAATCTTGTGAAATCCATGCCATTAAAAACTAAGGCTGCTCTTTAGAGCAGAGAGAGACCATACACAGTATTAGTAGTGTTCCTAATAACATGCTTGGTGAGCGTATATAGTACATCTAAAACTAGGGTCTATGCCTCCAATCTAAATCTCCAATTCCATTCCATCGTTTCACACGACATATTTTTGATTTGTTTTTGTTTCTTGACCTGAAGCTATCCTTTCTTTTACATATTTATTGCTTATGCATGTGTTACACATTTTTGTTATATTTCTGTTCTAGGGCCTCCGAGTGGCGCAGTGGTAAAGTGCTCGCCCTATCATCCGGAGATCACTGGTTCGATTCCCGGGTGATGCTGTAACCTCTCACAGCAGGAGGTCTAGAGAGAGCTGATTGGCCGGGCTCCCTCACAGAGGGATGAGAGGTACTTCGTGCTCCCACATTAATCACGGGTGTCAGAGGCGTCTGTGAGCTTGCGCGCGCGCGGAAGGAACGGATAGCGCTGTCCTCCGAGTGTGTTAAACACGTGTTCGACCCTCCTGACTGAGTGGTAGTAGTAGCCTTAATGTGGAGCCCCCTAGTGATGGGGAGGAATTGGACATCACTAAATTAGGGGAAAAATTGGGAAATATATATATATTTCTGTTCTAGGTGTATTAGAAGTGGAGTATTTTCGTTCTTCTTCTATGAGGTGTGTTCATATCAAACGGAACTTAAGATGAAATTACTTGTAAAATGAAGGCATAAAACCGATAGACCTTTAAAGAAGGACACTATGGTAATGAGACTCTTAGATGAAGTAAAACATTGATGGTTGCAAACGTTTTATAGAAGTCTGTATGTCCTGGCCGAGGTGTCTCATAGCCCAGTGAACTGTGAACATTCAGCAAAGTGGAATGCTTGATCCTGAAAATTAACAGATAACTTGTCACCATCTTGCAGAAGTGATGCACCTGTCTGTGGGAACTGTACACACGATCACAACTTGTACGTTACAGGAATTCGAATGGGATTTATTACCACATCCCTATACAGTTGCTCAAAGTCATTTCCACACGATCAGGCTTATGAGCTCTTTTTATGTAGGTATACTGTTGCAGGACAATTGTTTCATGTGAGTCCCACCTCTCAGTAAAAAGAAAATCATCTTGTTAGTAAAAATGGAAACTGAAACTTATTTAGGCCTGCACAAAGGAATCATTATTTTGAACAAAGACTTGTTTTATAAAGGTTAATCCAAAAAATGTTCCAAAATATGTTTTCCCTTTTGCCTAAACAGCTTAAAATCATGAATACGTGCAGCGAGTGGGACACAACATTAATGGCAGGGTGTGGAATTAGTAATGAAATCAGAATGTAGCAAAAATTGGAAAATAGTAACATGCCATGGCTGTGCTTACTTTGTTAGAGGATATCACCGGCACAGATCACAGTGAGCACATTATACAAGCTCAGCTAGAGTTTCACCCACAGAATTTAATTCATCCCAACATTACTCTACAGTGCCCTAAATATTGATTAACTAATTGGAGGCCAATGAAGTAAAAGTTAAATTTATAAAAAATAAAAGAATACAGACAGGTTTTGTCTGTACATTGGTCAGACCTGACTCTTTGAATAATATCTTTACATTTCATAAACTGGAAAACAGCATTTAAAAAACTGGCTAGATAATGAAACTGCAGCACTTGGATATCTGCCTGAAGTTTAACCTGCACCATAAGTGAAATCAAATTGTTGAGTAAAAAGCAAGGTTATGAACAGTTATGTGGGTCAGATTTAATAATCTACTTCAAAAGAAGTTACTTGCTTAATGTAAACAAACACCTGCACAAATAGGTATTACTTAAAAAATTAAAACAGAATATTTTTACTGGGATTACTACAGATTTTCACTGCTGAAACAGTGCTGAACTGATACAAATGAAATTGAACGTGCTGGAGTCATTTTAAGACAAAACATAATCTTTATCCGAACTAACTTTTAGATATCCATGATTCACTCTTTGATTACCGAACAGGGAGTATACAGTATTTGGCTGACAACGAAAGTACAACTAAGCCTAAACATCAACTTTTGTCTATTCTCTCTTTTCCTTTAATTGTAAAAAGATAGAATGACAGTAGATTCAAAATCTTGCCATGAACTAGGTAAATTTTGTACAACTTCCTAATAATCCAATGGAAACCAATATGCAATTTCACACCAAACAAAATTTTGCTAATTTATACACAAAAAAAAACTTAAAGGGTTCATCTTTGTTGCTGGCAGACATGGGCTTCAACCTGAAATAATATCACGGACAAATTAAGGCTGATCAGCTTACTTTTAGCATTAACCTTTGTTAATTATTCCTACACACTTGTACTTCAGCTAGTAGTTAATATATTGGTAATGTATTAATTTATATTGGTTAATATATTGGCAACATATTACTTCTTGGCAAGAAGATAAAAAAAAAAGAAAAAACTGAACTCCAACATTTTCACTCTTTATAAAATATATTTTTTTAGTTTACAAAAATCATTTTACATGCAACACAAAAATTTATAAAAACACAATCAAGACAATGAGCACTAATGTAGCTAAGCAATCTTGACAGTCATATGCAACAAACTGAGGCAAAAGAATGCAAAAAAAACATGTCTACCATGTCAGAGGAATGTATCCATTCACAATCAAATCAATTTGATTTCATAGGATGCACAACCGATACTGTCAATTTTAAAGTGCTTTACCATAATAAACACAAAGAAATAAAACAATCCATTTGTAATCTAACACTTCATGGCAGCTTTGCCCTATTACTGAGAGAGGAGCAGATGCCATTAGAAGTTACTTCAGGTTTCTGTTCATCTTTTTTTCTTTTTTGATGAATCTGTATGCTATCAATCAAACATGAGTTTTTAATATAACCAATAAAAGTTAGTTTTTTTTATTATCTATGTGTCATAAGGCTGTTCTTTCTAGAATTTATAAATTATCCGTCAACACTATTCATTCTGTATGTTCTAGTCGGTCAGGTCATCAACTTCTACACAAACATACAAACTTCACACATTTACTTTCCACCAAACACGTTAAGGGGATCGTCAAATATATTATGGCCTGATTCCTCTGCCGAGTTCATTTCCTGGACAGGCTTCTTAGACTTCTTTGCCGTTGAAGCCCCTACTGGTTTTGTGATTCCAGATGAGAAAATATCATCTGTAAAAAGCAGAAATACTTGTGAATATCCTTGGGTAGGTATGAACATGTTTATTGGATTTAACCCTCTAGCAACAGTAACTTACCCATGTCATCATCAAATATTGATTTAGTTTCTACTTTCTTTTTTGCCTTTTTCTCCTTTGGTTTTGTTACAGGAGTCAAATCAGCAAAAATGTCCACATCATCGTCAAACAGGCTTGCTTCTAGGCTCTGCTCTTTAGATTTCTTAAGTACTTTGGAGGGTGTTTCATCAACATCCTGTAAAGACATTTTAAATCAACAGATTTCAAAACAGCCCTTAGGGTTCCCAGGTTGTCCCCATTTTTGCTCGATGGCTGCTCACACAAAGTAATAGAGCGAAAATATAGGCTGTCAAGGAAATGACTGCTTGATAAAGTCATAATTTGCATCCCTCAACACCAATCCTAATTAATAATGACATGACTGTCTGCTACAAAAGCTTAGGAACAGGATAAAAATATACATTACCTGGAAAATGTCTGGTTTAATAGAGCTAGCAAGTGTTTTAGAGGCCTTCGTCTCCGTTGCAAAAATGTCATCGTCATCATCAAGGAAAGGCATAGCCTTGGCTTTCTTTACCGTCTTTGGCTTGACTGTGGCAAAGAGGTCCTCACTGTGGTCATTAATGATAGGCTGAGTTGGCTCTTTTTTCTTAGAAGCTCCATGGAACACTGTCTCTGGAGGCTTTGCCTTAGTTTGCAATGGAGGGGTGTACTTAGGAGCTGAGGCAGAAGCGAAAAGGTCCTCTGAGGAAAATAAGTCCTCCTCAGCAAGAGGGAGCACCTTGGGCCTGACCACACCATCAGAGACTGTTTTTGCAGGCACTGTAGTGGTGCTAGTGGTTATAGGTAGTGTGAGAGCTGAGGGTCTGGCTGCTATAGGATTAAAGGCAGATGGCAATGAAGTTGTTCTGGCTCCTGAACCAGCTTGAAGAGCCGAGTTTTCTGCCAGGCTGCCCAGGCGAGATTCTTCAGAGCGCTGAGCAGCCAAATGTCTCGCTGCACGTGTCTGGGGACGCCGCTGTGTTGCGCCTTTTACACGGTCCTGCACAAAAAGGTTTTTGGTTAAATCCTTAATAATTTAACAATGTGGATTGCCTGGGTATGACTGCTTTACATTTATCAACTATGTCTGAAATTGCATCACTTAACCAATGTGGAAAATAGCATGAGCCTTAAACAAGTAGCAAAAAAAACAAACAAACAAAAAAAAAAGGATGACCCACCTTATTGGCATTCTGTAGTGTTGTGACCTGAGCTGGTGTTTCAAAGCCAACCCCTCCCTCAGCAGCAACCATGGATCCCGCAATGGCGGCAGACTCCGGCGGCAGCCCTGCAGATCTGGGTGAGGAGGATTGAGCCAGATCAGGCATTATGCTAACTGCACCGGGAGTCCGTGGACTTGCTCCTGGCATAAGACTGGCAGGATTGATGGCCAAACTAGCCTGAGTGGACAAAAAGATTGAAAGAAAAATCTTTAGAAATGTTATGAACAGCTAACTTAGTCTAACTGCCCTACAGAAAAATGGAAATGTTAAGAGTGGGTTATGTGGCAAAAAAAATAAAAATAAAATAAAATTCTAGAAAGACGCTTTATGGTAGAATTTTCATATCTATAGTCTGTACACCTGGATGAATGTAACTATGCGCGAAACCTGAGAGGTTCTTTTGTGTTTCATGTTCAACACGATAACAGCAGGAGTCAATCTACAAATGTGTGACTTGTTTGATGTTCAATATACAGTAGTACCACATTTGAAAGTGGAAATTATATGTTCCAATAAATGTTCAAAGTGCTTTTGACCAGTATATACATACTGAAAATTCTATTGTAAAATAACTCATTATGATGTCACTATGATAGTACTTCTTTTGCCATATAACCCATAATAGACAGCCTTGATGCAATAATCAAGAAAATCAAGAAAGTTTAGACTTAGAAACAGACAACTGCAAATTTTAAAACATGCTGTACATATGGAGAAGAGTGAGGAGTGCCAAACGTAACAATACAACAGAGACTGAAGCAAAGATATGTGCAGACATCAGTCCTTATAATGTGGTCTAAAGAACGTGAAATACAGCTTAAAAGTATTTAAAAAGAGTTGTGTTAGCCAGATGCCAAAGCTTTGTGTCCTTTTTCAGAGGATGAAGTTCACTGTGAGTAAAGCCAAAATGAAAAAAGTGTTTTTAGAGTAACAGGAAGAAACAGTTGGATAGAAACATTAATTAAACATTACTTGAAGTTTTCCAATCCTTGATGATGTTTCTTTTGGTTTAACAGGGGTCACAGGCTTCTGTGCAATCAATAACAATAAGACCATTTGCAAAACTTTAATGCATGAATTATTTACTAAAATAATATCAATGATAGCAGGCATAAAATAAAAATGCCAGGGCATGGAATAATTGCTAAGCACACATATATGTTTCGATAATTTGTGAATGATATTAGGGATGTAACAATGCAATCAATCATAATGCATCAGGATACAAAATTGTGACCATAATTCCTGTTGTAGAATAGCATTCTATTATGTATATAATGTAGTTGTAAGTTTTTTTTTTTTTTAACATCAGAGGTAACAGTCTGCGCCACACTCTCTCACTCCTCTTATCCTGTACAGCACTTGTTCCCAAATCCAGTCCTGGAGGACCCCCTGCTCTGCACATTTCAATGTTTTCTCAGCTCCTAGCACACCCAAGTATATGATTAACAGTCTTCACAGAATAGAAGTGAATGTGGTAGGGCAGGGGAAACACTAAAATGTGCCAGGCAGATTGACAGGTCACAGGTCACCTATGACAGGTCACAGAAGGCCTGGAGTGTTACAGAGGGTACACGGTGGCCAGTCCATTACAAGGCACAAGCTAATGCTCAGTCATTGTCTACAGTATACTGCTTTATACTGTATACAGGGATGCAGAGGGCATGAAGTGGGGTACACCGTAGACACAGAGGTAATCCATCACAGGGCACACACACACACTCGCGTTCTTTCACACACTACAGGCAATTTGGAAGTGCCAATTATTCTAATTAGTCTGCATGCATTTGGACTGTGGGAGGAAACCGGAGCTTTGCACTATCCATAAAGTTAAAATATACAAATAACATGCTGGTTACACAATGGTGATTTTTTTTATTTTTATACAGGGCCTACATTAATTACTGAAAGTCATCTGAACTGAAAGTCATCTGTGAAACTTATGATAGCTCTGTATTGTAAGGTATATGATTGAAAAATATTATCACATTATAAATAGTATAAGAGTTTTCAAAGACCACGCCCTCTGTAATCTGTAATGCCCAAGAATAAGACCAGGGAAGTCAGGCATTTTAACCAATTTTGGGGCACAACTTGCAGTTACACAATTCAGGAACTGACACTCAGCTCATTACTTTTCAATTGATCGTCTTCAAGACTTTCTACTGTTTTTCAATAAATTTTTGAGAATTTCCTTATTGGTTGCTCAATTGGTTATATTAAAATATTAAACCAATATTTTCTGTATAAAACAAAATATTGTTTATACAGACAGAAATAAACTTTTTAATCTTTTTTTTTGTTACATTCACAGTAAAGTATCCTCAAATTAACTTAAAATAACTCAATTGAATCAAACCGCAAGAAGATTGTATCATCACAGGTATAGATTTTGTGAATTATCTACATGAAAAATAAGGTCACTCATACCCCAAATTCATACCCAAAATGAGCAAAGAAACGATTTTACATACCTCACTCTTAGCCGACTGTGTTGAAATTGAACCTTTGTCAGTTTCTTCATGTTTGGCCTTACTCGGCTTATTTGGTACTTTCTAAGTGCAGAAATTATACAGCAATTACTACACACTCCTTTTCGCCTCGTTCTTCTCTAACAAAGGTTTCTTTCTAAGAAAGAAATCCAACTGTATTACCGGAGGAGCTTTTGGCTTTGCAGAGCTGAATAAGTCATCCTCCTCCTCCTCCTCCCCAAACAATGCAGAAACAGCAGGCTTCACTGAGCTAGAAACAGTTTTCTGAAACCACCAAAAAATTTTATTAAAAAAACTCTTACAATTTTGATATGCAGAGAAATTAGCTCAAAGTAGCTGAAACTTACTGAGGGTTTAGCGGAGGTAGCAAAGAGGTCCACCTCTGGGTCATTGTCTCTTTGCTGTGTCTGGCTGAAGAGAAGCTCCTCATCCTGAAAGACACCTGTGCTCTTTACAACAGTTCTCGGCTCCTGAGAACGAAACACAACCAGCATTATGCCCTTCTTATCTCTCACACACACAGCAATGTGCTTTAGGTGTATTTATTTATTTCACATTCACTGTAACCTTGCGAAAAATTTTAAAACCAAAGCCTCATCTGTCAAAAGTATATTGCAGAGACAAAAACTACCACAGTTTACAAAGTTTGCATCTGGGCTAAAGAGTATTATGAACAGCCTGTTTTTACACTCGAGCACAAAGACAGGTGAGAAAGGACACTTCCAGGATAAGAGAGAGATAGCACAGCACTTCTCGATGTGTTAAAATAATATGGAGACAAATCATGTACATCAAGATCACAGTTTAAACCCATTATAAACCAGAAGCAACATTCCATGGGTAACATCCCAATCACAACATATTCTATGCTCATCACTGTTTTAATTTGGTGGATTCATGTTTGTTTTATTCACTGGTAATCACCAAATAGGAAATATCTGTACTTTATTTTATTTTTTTAATCATATAAACATGCATCCATATTCCATATGATTTCTGCCCTAATCTTAGTTATAAGCTTTTAAGTTTTATATTAACTTTATTATAGTAATTGACCATTGCTGTTACACTAGGGCTACAGTGTGAAATACTGACCAGATATGAAATGGGCATCAAATCATTACTTAATATTTCTCATCATTACTTCTCATTATACAACAGTTTTGACTGAGCAATCTGATTGGAGAGGCTTTCCAAGAGTGGTGATATAGAGCATAACAGAACTGGGACTTTTAACTATACATTCTGTGTCACAGGTGTTCTAATATTGGCTAAGTACACTAACTGTTGGCCACCAGCATGGGTAAAAGTACATTGCTACGATCCACAGTAAAAACGTACACAAAAGTGATTACACTTAAATACTAAATATTTAAATTAGACACGTAAATATTAAAATGAGACAGATCGTCATATACACCCAAAGTTCTTGATACTTAAGCGAACCTTTAATGTACTTTTGTCCAAATGCTTGGTTGCTGATGAAAGAGGAGGTATTTCATCAGGTTCATCTTCATCTTCATCATCATCAAACAAACTAAATGTGTTTTTCGTGGCCTTTTTCTCCTTGGTCTCCATGGGTGGAGGGGCTTCCTTATGCCAGTCAAGGTCATCTATGTCCTCCAGTGCATTCCTGCTCTGTTTCTATGGCACACACACACACACACACACACAAATTGATTCTGGTTTGATACAAATACATTTTTAAGCATCAAACACAAACACGCGGTTTGGTTTTCATTCTCACTGTGGTGGTTTTGGCTTCGTCTTCCAGAACATTAATTCCTCCAAACAAGCTAACAGCTCCAGCAGGCTTTTTACTCATGTTAGTCTCCTCAGAGGAAGATGCTGTCTGCATAGTCGTCTTCTCTGAAGGCTTCTCCTTAGCTTCCTCCTGCGTCTCCTCTGCGCCAAACAAAGTGGGTGCCTGAGACGCAGCAGGTACCTGAAACACACACACAAACTCATTCAGTTCTCTTCTCTGAAAACCAGTCTGCTCCCCATCTCCTGTTTTCTCACAGATCACTTGTATAGTGGCATTTTACATGGTGTAGTCCGTCTGAAACTAAATTAATTACATGTCAAATGGTTACTGACTAACCTGTTGGAATTTAATCACAATTATTAAGCTCTATGCAATTAAGCACTACACAAGCTCTTTGTAGTAATTCAACCACATACGTATTATACAGAAACTCTGCTTCTTACACACTCGTACACATACAGACTCCATTAACATAAATGATTAAAGTTCTACATAAATATTTTATGAAAAAAATATTTAATCAACAAGCAAATAAAGTCATCAGTGCAGTATATTAAACATGTAATGTAACTCATCTGTACATACGGTATGTGTTTAACATGACTTAAACACAAAGAAATGATTTTTTTTTTAATTGTTTATTACCAAACTTACTTTGACTTCAGGAGTTCCTTTGCTGACAGATTGTTTGATCCCAAAGAGCGAACCTTTGTCTTCATCGTCTTCATCCTCAAACAGAAGGGAGACCCTCTGAGGTTTCTTCTGACTGAAGGGACAAATACTGCATCAGTAATTATGTAATGGTTTGGTGCCTGAACTTTCAAACAGCTCTTATTCAAATGCTATTTTTTGTCTGAGGTTAGAAAGACAATGAGTGCTATTTATACTTATACTGGTACAAATTTTATATTTGTAAAGTACAGTATATGGGTTTAATAAAGGATGGATGTTTTTTTCCTCCCAAAAAAAATGTGTCGAATTTAGGGTTACTTTTTGAAATAATACTGATGTAAAGAACACCTTGGCTCCTTAGTGGCTGCAAACAGATCACTGTCATCATCATTAAACAAGCTGTCTGTCTGTGATGCGTTGGCACTGGGTAGCCTAGACGGGGCACTGGTGCTAGCCTTCATCCCACCACTTTTCCCACTAGGCTTGGCTGCGCTGGGCTGTGAGCTGATCCACTGTTCCTGTGCAATACACAACCCACACACATTAGATGCATTTATTCCAATTACAACAACTTGCATACAACGGAAATAAAATTTATAATGTGCAGATTACGATTAGGAAAGGTACCTCATCATCACTAAAAAGAGAACTTGATAAAGCTTTCTTAGGTTGAGGCACTGCTGTCTTGACCTGAACCGACTGAGATTTTGGCACAGATGAAAACAGATCCTGCAAAATGCAGGAAAAGTATTGTTAAAATGTATTAAAACTCTCCCTTTCAATGCATATCTCAAAGCTAAATCTGCTCAATCTTACCTCCTCATCATCATCAAATATAGAGACCTTAGCCTTGCTTGGTTTGTTCGGTGCTGGGCCTTCTGGTTTTGACTGACTTTTTGGCATGGTAGGGAATATCTTTGGCGAAAAAATAAATACAGAAAAGAAATTGCTATGAAAGTTCTCACTTTTACAATTCACAAGGCAAAATGTAATAAAAGCATACTTGTGAGTCTTCATCATCAGAAAACAGACTCTTGCTCTGTGCTTTCTCTGTTGTTTTAGGACCAACTGGTGGTTTGACCACAGCATGTGGCATGCTCTAAAAAAAATCATTACATTAAAAATTTATATATTTTTTATCAGACAATAAGACGGATGTAAAAGAGAAAAAAAGAATGGTTTCATACCTCTTCAGATTTCACAGACTCCTCACTTGTTGACGGGTGACGTTTCTTCAGACTTTCTGCAAGAAGACTATTTGTACCAGGCCCAAAAATTGAGATGGCACCAGCAGGTAACTGCATGAGAACAAAATGTCCACATATTTGATTTGATCATCGTTATCTGTATGGCACTTTGTCTGAACTCTCAATGTGGTTTAATTACAAAAGCAAAAGATACAAGAAAAATGTCTATATTACAAATATTAATGATCAAGCTGCTGATAATCTACAGTTATGAATAGTAGATATATTTACTATCAAGAACTGAACTGATTACAAAATTCGACACACCTGATCTAGGATTTATAATCTGGATTTAATAACAAGTAGGAGTCTTTCTTAATAATCTCTGAAAATAAGAAACTTGATTAAAGATTTTGTCCTGTCTAAGCTATTAACAGTAGGGATGTCTGAAAAGTGTGCCCACATTGAGTTTTGTAACCATTAGAACAACTGATCACCTGTTTTTAAACATCATAAAATGGACTGTCAAGATGGACTGTCAAGTAGAACTGAAACATAACCGACCTCCAATAGAAATCTAACTTATAGTTAGAAACACAATGCAACAGCCTCATCCAGTAATTTTTATGTTAAATTTCGTAACTACCTTTTTCTCCTGAGGTTGTACTTCTTCCTCTTCTGCAACTTTCTTGCTCTGCTTAGAACCAGCAGGATGAGATCCAACACTAAAAATGTCACCATCCTCATCATCTTCATCAACTCCAAACAGGTCTGCTGTCATCTTTGGCTTGGCTTTCTTCTGTGCAGCTAAACACAAATCATGAATTTAACTACAGTGTCTGCTATTTTTGACTAAGAATATTCCTGCGACAGGGCTTTGGTAGAGATGGGGTGAAAAATCGATTCAGTTACATAGACTGATTCTTTGGTGTGGCAATTGATTAATAATTATTTTTTTTT
The DNA here is from genome assembly GCA_030014305.1 of Clarias laeviceps. NCBI lineage: Eukaryota > Metazoa > Chordata > Actinopteri > Siluriformes > Clariidae > Clarias > Clarias laeviceps. The sequence continues at coordinate 19,755,633 of JAQMYJ010000039.1, forward strand.
ATATAGTATGTTAAGCATTTAAGATGGTAAAATGCCATTCCTTTATAATCCTGCTATTGGAATGCTCTAAACTATTCAAACATCAGCAGAAAGTTTGTTTAGAATTATAAATTATATATTTTTATTTATTTATTTTATCACGATGCTCATATCGGATGGTCCCTGGTGATTCCCATGCCTAGTCTTCAGTGACTCAGGCCTACACCAACTCACCAGAGGTGGGTTTTTTGACTGTCTTCCCACTGAAGAAATCATCATCTTCTTCGTTGTCATCAAAAAGACCACCTCCTAGTGAGGGCTGATCTCGACCAGAATGCACTTTGGATTTGACCAAACGGTCATTTTCTTTGCTCTCTAAGGAGTCTGAACCATTTGGTGAGCCAAAGAGACTGTTTTCTGTAAGAAAAACAGAGATATTTCTCAATAAAAAGCTAAAAACCTTAACGTTAAATGTTTTGTTAAATAACAACGTTTACCTGGGAAAATGGAAACTGCACCTGTGGGTATTTTCTTAGTGTTGACACTCTCTGCAAAAAAAATTAAAGAATGGGGTTACAGATTTATAAAGCACACTAAAATACTGTGCAACCTATAAGCTACTGTATACATCTTTCAAATACAAACTGCAGGAAAGATTAATAAACACAGACTGCTCATAGTGTGATACCTGATTTTTGAGAAACTGCCTGCTCCTTCTCCTTTTTGGGTGCCTCAGAAAACAGATCACCCTGCAAAATGCAAAAAAAAAAAAATATATATAAAATTTTCTGAAGGAATATTTTAATCTTTCAGCATTTTGTCCTTTATAAGCATTTATAAAGGACAAAATTTATAATCAATAAACAGTGATTTAGCATTTACCTCATCATCATCAAACAAGCCTTTACCGCCACTAAAGAGACCACCCTTTTCTCCAAATGGAGAATAATCCTCATCCTCCATTTTTGGAGGCTTGAACATCTCATCATCGTCTTCCACTGCAAACAAAATGATATGAATATGACAAGGATTTAGCATGTGATTTGATCAAAATACAATAAAAAAAATACAATTTTGATGTCCTTAATGAGATAAAATGAAAATGAAATAAAAAACATGGAAGAAAGGTTGGAGGATATGACAAAGACAAGGACTGTTTTTATGGACACTAGATTTCCTGTCTGAAGTATCACAGTAGATATAAAACAACCAGGAAGACGTTTTGACTGAGAGGAGCCTCTTCTACAGGGAGAATGAAATCACATATACCCTGGGCCTGGGGCAGTTTCTTTCCTTGGTGTTTCTTCTTGGTGGCAGATGTGCCTGATGACAGTGCTTAAAAAGAATTACAAACATGCAAATGTAAACAAATCTAACGAAAAAATGTGACATGTACCCAAATAAAAAGACTCAGAGTGTGACAACAACAAAAAATAAATATCATAATATATAATTAAAGAGTGAAACATGAACTTACATGTTCGGTCTGTCTCTGGCTTTTTTGTTGTATCTTTAATTCTTGCAGCAAGTTGATCAGCAAATGATGCTGGACCCACATCATCCTGAAATACAAGCAGAGACAATAAAAATCAGGTGGGGAAATTTTTATAATAAAATTAAAACTCAATATACAATAAAACTAGCCGAATTTAGTTACATTTCTAATTTCAGTTGAGTTTCTTTTCAAACATTACTTTTTTGCCAAATACACTCTAGACATTTTTTTTTTCAAAGATAAAATGGAAAATTCACACATGTATGGATAAATGTAAATTATTCACCCTTCTGGCTTCATCCTCGTCCTTGTCGGATTCCCCAAATAAGTCAGAATCTTCATTTTCTTCGTCTTCATCAGAACTGAGTGGCTTCTATTAAGATGCATCATAAAGAGCTCAAAAACAACTTGTTACTAACATTGCACTAACCCTAACAAAGACATTTTTTAACTTGTGAACTGAAAACAACAAACTGAATATAAAAACAGTTCTTACTTTCTTTAATTTTCCTCTGCTTTCTCCTTCTTGGTAAAAGTCATCGTCTGAATGCTGTTAGGATTAAAAATCATATGGTGTAGGCTAGCATGATTTTTCTTGGGAGTTAAGGAAATAAAAAAAGCAGATGCTACAATAAACCTAGTCATATTACATTCAGCATTTATTTTGCCTCCAGTTTGGTCCTAAGGAATCTGAATTTAAACCCAGGTTCTCACAAAGCAATTTTTCACCACATAAAGCAGTTTTGTGACCATATTAACTGCTAAATGCAATAAACAAATGAAATGTAAATTTAATATGCATGTGTATAATACCTCGTCCTGATCTTTATCCACTTCACTCTCAACAAAACTCTCCCTGTCGCTGTCAATGGACATTTCTGCAAAAGAGAGAGAGAGAGAGAGAGCAATGCACAAGCAGTTAGTAAAATTAAAGACAATGTGTTAATTTAGTTTAGAAGGAAGTAAGGCATTAAGAGTACACCACCATCGCTGGAAAGATCTCCCAGGCCAATGTCATCTTGCTCCATAAAAGCCTGAGATCCAATTAAGTACGGTAGCGGCCTGTCTACGTACAGGTCCTATTAAAAATAAAAAAGGGAGAGAAAACACAAATTAAAACTACATCACCAATGAAAAAGAGTGCAAAAAGATTTGCACTAGGGCTGCAATAAATAAAGGCATTTAAAAATACATTGTGAGTATGCGTAGGTCCTGTTCCAGTAAACGGTGCATTTCACAAGAATCTCACATGCATAGCTGATGTGTACGGATGGAGAGACAGGTCTGTGGGTTCGAGAGATATCAAGGCTTAGCCTATGCTTGTGTCCAATTATACATGATTTTTACTCAATTTGAACAATAATAAAAGGAAGTCAGTGGTGGTGAGTGATGGTAGTGTAGCTGGCTGCAATCCGTACATGTCAAACACTGGATTGTCCCGCATGAACTGTTTAAATAACACTTAACTTGAGGGGGAAATGGGCACCTGGGTTTCATTTATTGATTGACGAGTTTCACTAACATTTAAGAAATGTGCAAAATTTGCAATGGGTTCCAGTTTTAATAAAAACATTAAAATCTACTATGCTGTTGACATACTTTGTAGTTTCTGTGTTTAATGTTAAATTATTCGTTTGTGGTGTGTGTGTGTGTGTGTTGGGTAAACCTGTGATGTGCACAGCCAACAAAACAGAAAAAGGTCTGATGTAATATATGTTAAAAAAAAAAACATTACATAGACCTGGAAAAACATTTTAACATTTAAAATATAGACTTTCTATATCCAGTGTTCCTGGCTGAATCAGGTTTATTAGATAGAGAGTATTTTAGTATTAGTATTTTGAGTCTAGTTTATCTGCGTTTCTGCACAATTACAGTCAAACATAGTTTGATTGTCCTGCCCAATCAGAAAACATCTTTTTAGGTTTAAATGGGTTAAAAATAAACATGGTCTGAAAAAATTAATAAATAAAATAAATTGACAAACATTTTTTTATTTCAAAACTTAGGTCATGGAGCATTGGTGTTAGCCAGATTTGCTAGCAGAGAAGGTGTTTGACTTTCACTTTTCACTTGCAGGTACTGTATGTAGTTAAACTATTTTGGCCCAGGAGTGCTGACTATAAATACATGCTGTATTTTTTAAGAGATCTTATGTGTCAAGCCATTTGCTCAGCATCCTGCTGAAAAAAAGCATTAATTTGTTCACTTGAGATGAAAATATGTCAAGTAAAATTGTGAGAGTACCACACTGAAAATAAGTCATCTGATCCTCACTAGAGATGGGAGTGGATGGGTGGGGAGGAGGGGGGGTGATGGGTATATTCAGTAATTCACCACGATTCAGGTATCGCTACGAAGATTTTTTTATATATAATTAATTATTTAATTATTTGAGGTGGTAAAATGGTGCTGTTTCTCTATAGTCTGCTGTTGGTGCGCTCTAAATTGTCCACTCACTGACTGACAGCACAGCATTCTGTGTAGTAGGAGCGAATGATTTAGCAAACTGTATCGGTACCACGCATTCCTGATATCAGGAATGCGAGTGGCGCAGTGGTAAAGTGCTCGCCCTATCATCCGGAGATCGCTGGTTCGATTCCCGGGTGATGCCGTAACCTCGCAGCCGGAGGTCTAGAGAGAGCTGATTGGATTCCCTTTTTTTCCGGGCGTGGAACCAGTTAGGTAGTTTTATGTATTAAAAATAATCCATCTAATCTATTAATAAAACATCTGATAGTTTAATCAAATAATTAAAATAATAATAAATAGCAGCCTTAATTTTTTACTGAACTCAAGAACTCTCACCTTAGGTTCTAGAATGGGTTCCACTCTGTCAGCTGCCTCCTCATCCTCAGAGTCTGAGTTCCCAACTTTAACGTCCAGTTGCTCAAAGGCAGATTCCAGGACCTTTAGACCGTAATTCACAGCCTCCTGGATTTTAGGTATCAGCTCGGCTTCTTTCTGTTCTCGTGTTTTTTCCTGTTAAAGTGCGGGAACAGAGCATGTCAGAGTGATACATGCAAAACTACAAGCTTACATATACATATGCATTTTTTTTTATTCAGATCATTAAACAAATTTTAAAACTACACAAATAAAATAAATGATGATTTTATTAATTAAGGGAAGAAGGCTGTACAATACCTGGCCCTATGTGAAACAATAATTGACCCCTAAATCTAATAACTTCTTGTGCCACCCTTGGTGGCAATACCTGCAATCAAGCGTTTGCAAAAACTGGCAATGAGTCTTCACATCACTGACCCAGTCTTCTATGCAGAATTGTTTAAAGTCAGTCATATTAAAAGGTTTTTGAGCATGAACTGACCGTTCAACGATCTCAATTGGATTCAAGTATCTTTGAGCCATCTAGAGGTGGACTATCTTTATGGTACTGTAAATCTTCAAGTTCCTAAAGCTGCAAAGCAGCCCCAGACCGTCATACTATCACCCCCATGTTTAACTGCTGGTATGATGTTCTTTTTATGAAACCATGTTAGTTTTACACCAGATGTAATGGGACGCACACCTTTCAAAAAGTTAAAGTACACAGAATAAAGTTGGGGATAATCAAGATATTTTTGGCAAATGTAAGACTAGCCGTTGTGTTCTTGTTGGTCAGCAGTAGCTTTCGCCCAGGAACTCTTCCATGGATGCAATTTTCGGCCAGTCTCTTTCTTATTGTTGAATCATGAACACAGACATTAACTGAGGCTAGTGAGGCCTGCAGTTCTTGAGATGTTGTTGATGAGTCATTGTGCTCTTGAAGTAATTCTGGTTGGCTGGCCACTCCTGGGAAGCTTCATCGTTGTCCCAAGTGTTCACCCATTGTGGATAATGCCTCTCACTGTGGGTCGCTGGAGTCCCAAAGAATTTGAAATGACTTTGGAACCCTTTCCAGACTGATACATGTCAATTACTTTGTTTCTCATCTGTTCTTCAGTTTCTTTAGATCGTTTTACTTTTTTGTGGCAAGTGAAATTTAAGTCAGCTTTCCAAAAATCACAGTTTTTTTTACATTGAACTAGGTAAATTTGGAGAGCTTTTTTCCTTGTAGTGTAGTGGTTAGCACTGTCGCCTTGCACCACCAGGGTCCGGGTTCGATTCCCGGCCAAAGATTTGCAGGTTAGGCTAATTGGCGTTCCCAAATTGCCCGTAGTGTGTGAATGAGTGTGCATGTATGTATGTGTGTGCCCTGCGATGGATTGGCACCCTGTCCAGGGTGTACCCTGCCTTGTGCCCTAAGCCTCCTGGGATAGGCTCCAGGTCCCCGCGATCCTGAATGCAGGATAAAGCGGTATAGAAGATGAGTGAGTGAGTATTTTGTATTTACTCTGGTTATATTTGTGTAATATTAAAATTTGTTTGACGATCCCCATCATTTAAGGCTGACAAATATGCAAAAAATAAAGAAATTAGGAAAGAGCAAAAACTTTGTATACACTGTATATTGTGAGTTTTTTTCTAGACATCCATGTCTCGCAGATGGACTCCCTTTACTAAAACAGCAATAAGTACAAGTTTGTCTGGAATGGATTATTCGTATGGAAATTAACTTTTATTTAAGCATGAACAGATCCAGGTTTTCTGATAAATTATCAAGAATTAGAGCTGTTAGTATTGGCCAACATGCAACGACAATACAGTACTGACATCCTGTTAGCAATTGAGAGATACATTTCTGCAAGATGCTGTTGCAAAAATCTGACCTGCAACAATAGTGTGTTGTGACAGATCTGTGCAGTGTCAGTTAACACCAACCAGGGTCACAGTACAGCACACATCAGTGGACAGACAGAATAAAAGTTCAGATCTGATAATGATATATGACATTAACCCATTTCAGGCCAGCATCAATTCACCCATTTCTGGCAAACTAAAGATTAAACAATTATCATGACTGTTTAATCTGAAATACACAGAATCAATCTCAACACTCAACCACAGACAAGTGGCAGCAAACTAATGCCATCATGCCATCCAAAAATGAGATTTGTCAGCATTTGTGATTGTGGCGCAAAAAAAAAAAAAAAAATGTACAGACCTGTTCAGGGCGTCTCTCCTGAGTCTCTGTTTTTGGAACTGGCTCTTCAACTTCTTCATCATAAACCCTCTGAGTGATTACAAACATAGAATTTGAAATCAAATATGGTAATTCAAACATTACTGTCTAATTCTGAATAAATAATCAATCTCTCAGACGTACGTTTTCTATAAACTGTATGTTGGAAAGCATTAGAAAGTCATTAAAGACGGTGTGGAGGCAGCTGTCAGTTGCTTTAGTGTCTCGAATAAGGCCGTCCAACTGTTTTTCGATCTCATGTGTCTTGGACACCATCCTCTGAGAGAAGTCTTGCAGGTAGAGAAAAAGCTATCGAGGTTAAAGACACCAGAGTGACACCACGCATCATGAGAAATAACTTCGACCTCCAAACATTTAAATACTTATTTAAGTAAAATAAATACCCCCGAATCTGCGGCTAAAGACCAGTTTATGCTGTTTTTCCGCATCTCGTCCAGTGTCCAGGGTCTCTCCCACACCTGCTCTGCCTCACCGTTGCAACTGCTGGGGCCGTTCTCCATGTGTTCTGCCATAGCTATTACCTGTTAAAACAAAATGTTTACATTACAAAGACATCATAATTAATAAAAGTGAAGCACCTGTTCTTTAAGCTGACTCATGTTTTAGTTTTCCTGTTTGGACAAAAAAAATCATCCATAGAAGAAATACCTAACAAATAAAGTTGTAATGTTGCCATGGTTGGTCACTGTGTAAGATTAAAGATTGTGTTACATTTATAGCATATGACAAAAGTTTGTGGACACCTAACCATCAGACCCAAAAATTTTGAAGCACACATTTGTTTATACAAGTGTCATTGTACACATACTCACCACTTAGGTACACCTTGTTAGTACTCGATTGTGCCCTCTTTTGAATTCAAAACTACCGTTACTCTTCATTGCATAGATTTAACAAGGTGCTGGAAACATTCCTTTGATTTTTTTTTTCCATATCCACGATGCGAATCTCCAGTTCCTATGAGCTCAAACCATTCTGACCAAGTTCAAATCACATTTCTTCCCTATTCTACTGCTTTGAACTGTTCGAACTGGCACAGACCAATGTGACAATGGTTGATTATTTATTTGCGTTAAAGGCAGTTGAACAGGTATACCTAATGGTGTGGCCAGTGAGTGTATACTGAAGCGGGAGCCCCAAACATGTTCCAGGATCCCAGTGAACAAAGCAAGATTTATAAAAATGTGGTCTTTCAAGGCTGGACTGCCCTGCTCAGATCCCTGACCTCAACCCCAGTGAACATCTTTAGGATGAACTGCAATGCTCACTCAGGCCTCCTCAGCCAACATCAGTGCCTGACATCAGTAATGCTCTGGAGTGCATAATCAAGGAGCATAAATCTCAACAGAAACGCTCCAAAACCTAGTAGAGAGCTTTACTTTAAGGGTAGGTTATAATAACACCAAATGGGGGCTAGAATGGGATGTTCAACAAGCTCATGAGTCAAAATGTGGTCATGTTATATATATGCATGATCCAAACTGACATGGAAATTTCCAGATGTAAAGTATTACATGCCATTCTGCCATGGGGAAAAAGGATTTGTCCTTTCCCCCTTCAATATGAAAGACAATTCAGCAGGTGCTCACTCATTTTTACCACTTCCCATTAAAACCTGCTTAAAAGACAGAAGAATCAAATTAATTGAACAATTAAAAAATAAATGAATCAATTCCACACACTAGTATTTCTTGCATACAGATTATAATCATAATTGTTGTTTCTCTAACAACAATCAGGTGCACTACAATAAAAATATAAAGAATTTTTAAACATGGTTAATGTAGTATACATGGAGGAGTTATGACCAATTTATGTACCTCCTGAGGACATAGCGATCTGTGTGATTTACTCATACAAAATGTTTATCTTCTCCAAATCACTCAGAAATAACCACAGACTTCCTCCAGCCATGTTACTTGCAGAAATGACTTTACAGATCTGATCTTTTGGTTTCCTTTATACAACCTGGCCTAAAGTGCCCTATGCATTAGCTAAATATTGCTTTTCATTTTCACCATCAGCTTAATAAAAGCGAGTACCAAAAAACTTTAAGATTCACGTGCCACAGATCCGACTGCTTTCGCCCTATGTCCTACCTCAAATGCCTTAAAACCTACCAATAGAATTACCAATTTACGGTCTGGGCCACCACAATGCCGCGAAAGTCGAAAAAGACGATGAGCATGTACTTGCTCGTGATGTGGACTCCCCTCACATTTTTCGGTCGTGCAGATAATGGACTCTTTCACTGTGAAAACTGCTGCTTTGTCTCAGAGTCATACCCATACAAACAAGTTTCATCACTGGTAATGGTCCACGACATAAAGGATGGGTCATCCTCCTGCTCCTGGGTCAGCAGCCTGGGGACAAACTTGACAGCAACATGGCTCAAGTTCAAAAAATACGTAAGGATTGCCTAGACTGTGCAGTATGACACACTGACAATAGCAGCAATGTGTGAATTGTTTTCTGACAATCATTATGCACAATTTGAAGGTCTTCCTTTTACTCTTTTTGTCTTCTAGCGATGTTCTTCTGGTCTTGAAGTGCATATGCCACTCAAAACACCTCTAACGATAGATTGCAGCATCGCCACAACCTCATCGACTCATGTCAAAATTCTCTGTGGAGAATTTGTCCAGTTTCATATCTACTCATGTTTCTTTCATGTTTAATTTCATGTCCACTCTTTGTTCTAACTTGTGTCCAGGATGAAAGCGCAGACATGGTAACACACATAGTCCAGCTGCATGGCTCCCGATGTGCATGCAGCACTGAATGAATGTGCGTGTAGCCTTGTGTTGGCATGTTAAAAAACAGTCCTGAAACTTTGAAACCACCTCGTTTCATGATAGTGATAGACAATGTTTTCACAAAATGAGAACTGCAATTATAACACTCCTTCAAATAATAATTAACAATAAAAAAAATAAATCAACCTATGCCGATGGGAACTTTAGATTAGACTGATTACAGCACAGTATTTACAGTGATGCATGATATCCAGGGAAACTGCACAAGGTCAGAGGGACAGACTCTCACACACCTGTGGTGCATTGACCTGCTTCTTTACCAATACAAATAGTGTTGCATAGATAGATTGCATAGAAAATCTTGAATTTAAATTATCATGCATTAACTAAGCACGTGTTTTAGTTATATCACGATTTATGGCGATGACCACACGTTTTAAACAAACTTCAGTCTTTGGTCCTTTAGTTCTAAACTCCTGCAAACGCAGGTTAGCGGGCTCGGCTAACACTCATTAACGCTAGCTAAATTGCGTTACATTAGTTAAACATACGTTTTAGCTATTTATAAAGTGCTAAAATGTCATTTTAAAACCTGCGTGACTTCAACCAAACCCGAAGCTCTTGACACATTGACTTATAATGTTTTGTAACGTTATTCTAGCCTAGTATTACTAGCTAGTTTCCTCAACATATACCTGTATGCAATGCTAACACAGCTTTCGCTATTAATGCACGAGCATTAGCTACTTCTAAACACACCAGACATGTTCAGTACCTCGGAGAGAAATTTATTTCGCCCAGGTCGCGCTTTTCATACACAACAAAACCCACTATTTCAGCCTTGGCGAAAAGGTGGCTGTTGATTATCCGCTCCCTCATTAGTATTCCCTCTGCTCGGCCATGTCCAGTCTGCTATCATCAGCTGACTCCATAGTCACCTGACCTTAGCGTCGCAATACGTTTCCCACCTGTATTCCGACAAACACACCCCTCCGCTTCCTTGTCCAGGAGACGTAACTTGATATCCTTTTTTGTGATTGGTCCAAATTCAGATCACTCACTAAGGATACACCAATCGATGGGGATGGAGGCGTAGTTTGTGAGAATACAGGTGGTAAAGGACCATAAAAAATAGAAAGGGAAGGAATCAATGAGCAGGAAATAACAGTGTGGAATAAGTTAAATATTCCATTGCGGGTTTTGTTTTGACTTGGTACTAATGTGTTAATTATGGAGGGATTAAAGAATGAGTAGCATTCACTGTGCTGTCAGTATAATTTGCAGTAATTCGAGCTCCTCTTTTATGGATCTAGTCTCATAAATGTTAATTTAAAGTAATATCGTTTAATATCTTATTGTTTGTTTGTTTGTTTGTTTTTTTACAATGGTGTTTTTTATGCAAGGCACGGGACCTCGATCAGGATTATGAACAGGTTAGCTTTAAATAGTTAATCTTAGTATCAACAACTACTATTAAATATTATTAATCACAGCTGACATAGATATCCGGTAGCTCACAACTAGGTTTTATATTTGTTAAAAATAATGACAAATAAAAACTAAACTGATATTAAATGTGTCAGGTGAGTGATAGGGAGGTGGTTGTGCATTAGGTGGAGTTATGTTTAAGAAAAAGAGTGTTAAGTTAAATTGTATGATGAATTAAAAAATGAAGAATTTTTGCTTGTTGTGTTTGCCGCACTTTGATACGCTTACTGGCTGAGCCCTAACCAGGAGAGACGAACAAATGCACACGCATGATGTCTGAAGATCTCAGTTTATTATCAGGAAAGAGAGCATATTTAAGCTTTTGGGTAGACATCCCATACATCAAAATAACAGTCATTATTATGTAAGTCATAGAGAGACCCGGAAACAGACAGACGATAGGGAATACATTTGCATGTCTGTGAACCAGTTAAACAAAAGGGTTGAAGCAGACACAAGCTGTTTGGATTCTTCTGGATATAGATGATAGGAAGTGTTACCACATAAAGGGTCAGGAAACGCAATGAGGGGGCTCTCATCATATAAAATCTAACAGTTCCCCTTAAATTCTAATAGAACTTACTACGGTTTTCACTAAAATAGACAATTAATAAACCTAATCTAATGTGAAAAATTAAACTAATTAAAACCATAGTGTGCGTGCTTGTCTGTCTCTCCCGGTTGTTCTGGCTCAGCCAGTAAGTGTATCTAAGTATGGCAGACACAACAAGCAATAATTCTTCTCCTTTAATTAATCTTAATTAAAGATTCGGATACTTTTAAACCTAAAAAGTGTTGTTGTGTTGTTGTATGCGCACACCTTCAAGGTTTGGTAGTTTTTAATATAAGCTCAGGTAAGTCTGTGTGGAGTTTTACATGTACTCCCAGACATCAGTTCTTTTCAGTTTTTCCCCACCTTCTAAAGCATGCCATTAGGTTGATTGACTCCTCTAAACTGCCCTAGGTTTGAACATGTGAGTGCTGGTGTATGCGCTGATTCAGCATGGCCCAGACCAGATTAAGTGCAATTACTAAAGATGAATGAATTGAACAATTGTTTATATGATTAATTTATTGCCCAGAGCCAGATCTACAGCAATCACAAACAGGCTTAGGGCCCTGTCACACTGAGCCACTTGACACATCAGGTTGATGAGCAAGCTGAGAGTGACGGTGGCAGAGAAAAACTCGCTGGGATGGCAATAGACAGAAACCATGAGAGGAACCAGATTCAACAGGGAACTCATCACATTTGGGTGATAACTGATAGCAGGAATTGATCTGCAGTCATAATGCGTGTTAGAAGGCTGATTCAGAATAACAGGAGAAGTGTTCAAGTTAATATGAAGTCCACTTTTGTTATTGGAGCGTCAGGTACAAAATTGTATTGAGTTACTTCAGTCACTAGTCATCGGGAACAGGTGTCTGCATCAGCCGAGTCCTGCCTATCTTCATCATCAATTGGAACTGTTCCCAGCCCCCGCACACATCCCAAGCAGACCACAGGGGCCTCCATGCGAGGATGTCTCCAGTTAGAAGTGGGGCACCAGAGTGAGTCAGACAGGTCCAGAGGGCAGAGTGGGTCTGGATCACTGGCAGCTCAGGAGCACAATATGTAGCTCAATAGAGAGAGAAAGGAAGAAATGGTGTGTGGTGGTGGTTTGATGATTTATATCAAAGATACTATGCAGTGCCATGAAATACAATGGTCAAGTAATCATGGATTGGAATGTTTGGGTTTAAATATTATTCTATCACCACAAATGTCTATTTCAATTATTGTAATCTATCGCTCCCCCTCATCTGATGTTAGTTTTTATGATGAATTTGAGAAGTTATTAAAGGAATGTAATTTAAATAAAGTGCTAATTATTATGGAAGAACATTAATTGGGAGAGCCTATCCTGCAGGAAAAATCTCAAAGGAATTGCTAGTGAAGTTGATCTTACCCAAATAATTGAAGGGCCCTAAGGATTGATTTAATGTAGTAATATACCTGAGAGAATGATAAAGTCTGCTAATATGATAACTGGCCTTTCTGACCACAATTTGATACGTTTAGCTAAAAAACTCAGTAAAAAAGATATTCCGAACTTGTGGCAGTACGAATGAGTTTGTCAGAATCCCTAAGAATAAACAGGAGAGCTTTAAAAATGCTAAACAGCAGATTGATTGGAATCATTTACTATTGAAAAAAGACTGGGAAAAGGAAAGTGAAATACTCTTAACAACCTTAGAGAGAACAATTATAGATTTTAACTCAGTAATCAGATACAAAAAAATTTGGATTTAGTACCATGGATTAATTCAGATATAATAAATTTAATGCAATGTAATCAAGAACAGTAATTGCAAGAAATATGTTTGTAATAAGTAAATTGTTAAAAGTATAAGGAGAGCTAAAGCAGATTTTTTAAATCTAACTTTAGTAGAAAAAGCTAAAGGGAACTCTAAAGCAATCAGGAACCCACTAAAGAAACTGACGGTAAAACAACTCAAGAGAAATAGATTGTTAGACATTAGAATAAATGGAAACCATACAAAAAGTATGCATGATGTTGCATATAATTTTTATATTTTTATAGACTCCATAGAAACTATACCTCAGTGTTTTTACCTAATAGTATATATCCATGCCCAGTTGTTGCTTCAGAGCCAGCTTTTAGCAAAAGCAACATTACAGTAACTGAAGTTTCACAGGTCATTTCATCTTTGAAACCATCTAGAACTAAGGATATTATTGGTACACTTATGCTGAAATAATTTATTAAATTTTTTATTAAATAATTTTTTTTTTTTTTTTTTAAATCATCAGGTATTATTGAATAAATTATGCAATTTTAATTTTTCCTCTAATGCCTTTTAGGTGAATAGTAGTATTTCTTTTAGAGACTACTAGTACTACTAGTAGTATTTATAAAATCATTATGAAATTTCATTGGGAGCCAATACAGTGTGCATAAGGGGTGATGTGCCTATGTTGTCTAGTGAGGCCTCTTGCTGCTGCATTCTAGAGTAACTGGAGCTTGTTTATGCACAGCCAGACAATAAGACATTATAATTGTCCAACCTACAGGTGACAAAAGCATTAACTAGTTTTTCTGCATCATGTAGTGATAATATATGCAATATTTGTAAGATGAAAAAATTTTATCCTAGTAATATTATCTACATGAGCTTCAAATAAAAAACTGGAATCTATAATCACACCAAGGGTCTTTATTTCCAGACATGATGAAACGGAAAGGCCATCCAAAGGTACTGTGAGCCCAGCTTACTTTTATCTGCATGTGGTCCTAGTAAAAGCACTTATGTCTTGTCAGAATTAAGGAAGTTAATTAGCTCCAATGCTGCATACTATCATCTACTGTACAAGCAACACCTTATATTTGGGTCCTCCCTTTATTCCATTTTTTTTCCTCGCACAGAAATTTAGCACATCATCTTACAAGGTCTAATATGTGACAGGATGCATAATCTGCTGTCCTTCACACATTCCTCTTCATAAGGAATCTGTTCTCGTCTGTTTTTTCTCACCAGCTTTGCCGAGAAATGTAACTGTATATCATCAGCATAACAGTGGAAACTAATACTGTGCTTACAAATTATGTTTCCCAGAAGCATGTAAAGAGAAAATAGCAGTGGGCCTAAAACCGAAAACTGTGGAACACCAGACTTCACTTTAGTACATGTAGAATGGTCACCATTTACATCTACAAATTGCTAACAATCAGTTAAATCGGACCTGAGCCATGAGAGGGCCATTCCCTCAACTCCTACAATATTTTCTAATCTATCAAGTAGAATATTATGATCAATGCTGTCAAAAGCTGCACTAAGGTCAAGTAACACAAGCACGAGACAAAACCTTGATCAGAGCCCAGTAGTAGGTCATTTACTACTTTAACCAGCATTGTCTCTGTGCTATGATGAGGCCTTAGTCCGAAACATTTTTTTAATATAATTTCCATGTAGGTATGAGCATCGCTGCTGTGTTACAACCTTTTCTGGGGGGAGAGAGGTATAGTAATTGGCCTTTAGTTTCTGTCTGACTTTCTAATGACTGTCTTTCTATGTGTCAAGGTCAGGTTTCTTATTTAGGGGTTGAATAACTGATAGTTTAAAAGATTTAGGAATGTAGCCATTGCTAAGTGAAGAGTTAAATATTTTTAACGAGGTTCAGTTATTTCTACTGCTATTTGTCTGACAAAACCTACAAGATCTAGTACAGTAGTTTATTATTTTGCAAAAAAGAAGATAAGTGAAATTAGTTTAGTCTCTTGAAGGGGAGCAAAATATGCTGAAAAACACTGTGTGTGTCACGGTATTTATTCCAACAGCCCAGATGCAATGACAACGTAGTAAGCATGTGATAAGTGTCTGGTAAGAGCATGGTGCGATTTGACTGGACATAGTGATAACTGGGATTGATCTTGCTGGACCTGGTGAGTGTGTGATCATGTGCTTGATAGTATTTATTCCATTTTTTTTCTTCACACAGGAATTTGTCACATCATCTTACAAGGTCTAATATGTGACAGAATCCATAATGTAGGATGAGGGACTATTTAATTAGATTTCACCAAGAATAGGTTACAGTAACTACTGGTAAAATATCCTTACAGGAATTTCTTTGGAAACCAACTGTTGTGTTTGAGTAAAAAAGTTAAAGTTTGATGATTTTTTTTTCCATTTCTTAACATATCATATGACAACAATGTGCAGTTGTGTTTTTCAATAGCAAATAATTTAAAATGTACTTTGACACTTTGAGTGTCATGTGCAAATATATTCATATGTTTGATTCCATTAAAAGAATAAGTAATATTCACAGGGAGGGTTCCTTTCAAAACAAGAAGTTGCATTTCCCACACAGCACTGTTCATACAAAGTTTTTATGCAATGTGCTGTAGAATCAACACCATGAAATGTAAGATTCCTCAGTACTTTCATAACTTTCAGTTTTGATAACCACAGATATATATTTATGCATTTGCATCATGGTGTTCATCAGCTATACCTGTTTTGTTCATTTGCAGAATTTTTGCATTATCTCTTTCTTAGCGGACGTGTGTGTAAATCCCCATGTTGCTTGTCCTTGTACAAGAAAGAAAGAGGTGATAAGAAGTCTTGAATGGCAGATCATATTATATTGTAGTTTATCTACAGAGGTTTGTTTATCTTATTAATCATGTTTCGAATGCTAGCTTACTTCATTAATATTTCCTCATGTGTTCAACAAAGAAAGAAGCCACTAATTTCCTAGTAAAAGCACATCTTATTTAAAACCTCATTAATAACCTTTAACTGCTTCAACACTGAGTGAATAATAAGCTGAAAATGCATCATCTGTTGTTTACATTGCACTTCTCTTTCACACACTTGCAACTTATGTACTAGGAAGTCTTATTTAAATGTAGGATAAGACATAAGACATATTTGGTATATTTTGCTATAACTCTAGAAGTTATACTCAGTACAGTTAAGGGCACTTAAGGGATATTCCTAAAATAATTCTGCCTGCAAGCCTCTTTGACTGAAGACACCTGTACTTGCTGTCTTTGTACGCTGTAGTGTTACAATTTCCCTTTACTGTAACTAAGAGTCCCAAACGTCTTTCATCATGACTGTGCTGCTGTGCACAAAGTATCCTCCATGAACCCCACTGATCTCGTATAGGATCATTTAAAACACAGACTGTGCTCCAAGCCTCCTCATCCAACATTAGTGCCTTATCTCATTAACGCTCTTGTAACTTTACAAATCAAAAATAAACCCTTAAAATATTATACTTACTGTACGGTAATAAAAACCTGTCTTTACTGTAAGTGAACACCAAAACATCTTTCAAAAGATATTATTTATTCCAAGTTGTTACCACAAAAGCCAAACATGTAGAAAAGAAGAAAATGTAAGTAATTATTTACTCCAAACCACTAATCATATCACAAAAAAGTGTATTATACATAAGGCACTATCATAATTCTATTACAGTATGTGTACTATGTACTGTAATATGTACCATAATCTAGTACTGTATATGTTCTTAAACAAAGAAATATGTGGCAAAATGAACTTTATGGCATAAATGGTGCAGAAAATATTTTTTTCCTTCACCACCCCTTTCAGCACCTCCAGGTATACAGACTCAGACAGCCACACTGTTTGGGATTCTGTCTGGAGACAGGTAGTAGTAGGGGAGTTTCTTTCCTTCGTTGCGATTTTTAATTAATTTAGAAAGCTCATCCAGCTTTTTCTGGAAAGTGTCCATAGCTTTCTTCACCGTTTTTTCAGTGAATTGTTCATCAGGATACATGCCTAAGAACAACTAAAAAGAGATCCACCAATCAGTGCTAGTAAACTACATTATACTGTAGCAGTGAATATGGAGAAGAAGCTGGAGATCTCACCTCATTTTCCTGGAACTGACTAAGTGCCCACACTGCTCCGAGATGCCAGCAGGAGCGACCACGGTCCGGCAGGCTAGTCACGATGAATGGTAGATCCACCTCACCCTTCTTTGTAGGCGGGGGCCTGCGCATAGTCGGGGGAGCGTTTGGGATCCATGAACACCAGTCAAACTGGAATTGTCATAATATTCGGTTAAGACATTTGGATTGCAATATTATAGTCATAGTATTATGTTCTTTATTATTTATAACCAGGCGTTCAATATATAATTGTGTCTAGTTTTCGATGATTCTTTAAACAGAGAGATGCTACCTGTCCAAAGTTGATGGCAGCATGTTGTGCAGAAGTTGTGAAGATTATGATAGTCACGTATTCCACCAGCTGCTCTCGGTTTTTCAATGATTTTGGGAACTCTAAAGACAATAATACATTGGTTTTAACCAAATGTCCTCAGACATAATTGCTCAATTCTTTCAAACTCACATAAGCACAGAACGTTAAGTTCTTCATTTTTAGATTTTTTTAGGATGAGCGGATGTAGTCATGGAGGAAGTTCTTGCATGACGAATCTTAGGAAATATCTTTAGAAACTCCTTTCGAAAGCTCTCTGACATCTGACATCATCGCAGACATGGTTAAATTAACTTCCAGATCAGAAACTATAACAGCATTTTTCATGACATTTAATGCTTTCGTTTTTCTTATAAATATGCACAGACATTTATATTTTAATCAGATAAAAAGAAACACATTTGCTAAATATAATTTCATGCCCTTTTATTTAGTGTCTTTAACTTTTTTTGATAAAAATTTTCAAAGATCTTAATTGTCATTCAGATGAAACTTGGCCAATTTAGATTTCACATGAAAAGACATACACATGAAAAAGTGTATTATTTTAAAGTGCAAAATTGTTAAGATATTGCAATCATGGTTACCGACACAACATATTTTTTGCTTTTTAAGCTTTTACCAAAAAAAACAATTTAAGCAACAATTTTTACAGGTCATATGCTTCTAGAGGCTTACACCAAATTCAATATCAATACTCATGAAGAAATATGAATAATTAGCTTTTTTAATTATTATTAGTTGAAATTATTGTTTGAAAAATGGTCATTTTTGGGGCACCTATGAACTCATCTCTCCAAAATGGTTGAAGTTAGCAACTTTCAATTTTTAGGGATGCAAGATTGGTCACTTCCATATTGCATAAACTTCGGAAGTAGCTTTTTTGGCACACACATTTTCTGTATTAGATGTACAACATAAAAGAGATCAGCATCAATACTGTGTTTTGACTGTATATGTATACTTTATACTGTTACCATCAGACTCTACAGTATGTCGTGCTTATATGAATACAGCTGAATTTGTCCAGCTGAATAAAACAAGGTTATAAGACTTTTAAATATTCTAGAACATGGCAACAGAACACAGTTAAAAAAAAGCATTTTCTCACCACAAGAGTCAAAATCTTGCATCCCAAAGCTGCAAACATCTTTGACAAACGCTTGTATCTCTTCATCCTCCAGCACTGTTTTGTCACTATCGTAGTATAAGTGCATCACTTCTTCCACAAAACTAACAAAAGCCACAAAAATATATTTGTCATATTAAGTTTTATAAAAGATTTTATAGAAGAGTAGATTATTGGAGCATATTAATCCCTGCTGTTTTTTTTTTTTACTGAGTGAAAAATGTAATGGATTTATATTTATATTTTGTGAAATTCCCTGATTACCTCTTGATTATCTCCCACACTCTGAGGCCATCATCTCGGTAGAAGTAGTAGGGGAGCTCCTCCTTGCTGTCCATGCCTCGAGCCTTTATGGACTCAGGAAAGCACAAGGACTTATAGGTGAAAGTCTTCATGGCTTTTTGCACTAGCTCCGCATGTCCACCTCCACCTGTGCCATTAGCCTGCAGTATGCCACCACAAACACACACACACATAAATAAACATATACTTTATTTTATTCTAATTACTCTACAGGCTCAGAGGAAGAATCAGTGGTGTTTGGTGTGGTGTAAAATTGTAGTAGAGGGTAAAAATAAAGTGCAGGATAAAAATACCTTGTCAAAGAGTCCACATTCGCAGATAAGTTCCTCGCGAGCTTTCGTATTGATGGCAATTGTGAAACGAATATGTGGCACAAGCAACTGGAAATTTAAAGCATATGATTTAAAAAAAAATGTCTGACAGAACTTCTGCCTAATTTATGTACTCTTTATGTACAGTGCAGGACTGCCTCAATAATGCTTGACATGCAAGGTGTAAAAATGACCCACCTTGTACACCGGATGAACAGCTGGCAACTGTCGGAACATAGCAATGGCAAAAACCTCTGATATCAGATGGGTCTTCAGGAGGTGTGTCACTGTCTGGTGCACATGAAAGTCTGAAGATTTCACCCAGATCTTTGCCAGTAGCCAGTCATACTCATTATCAGTAGGCACAAAAATGGGGTTGTCTTCCCCTGGGATTTGATTCAGCTTTTAAAAAAGATAGAAGAATGTTATGGCAATGTCATCACAATCTGCAAATTAAATTGACATTGCTAAAATGAATACATATTAAACTGAACTATGGTACATTTCTTACAATTTGGTACATTTGATACTATATGTTTAATATTCCAGAATTTAAGGTGGGTGGATCAATCACGCAAATAAATCGAGGAAATGCTTCTGTATCATTATTTTTCACTTATTTATTAATTATAAATTAATTCAATTATTAATCCTGGTTGGGGTTGATGCCTTTCAAGTGCCAGTTCTGGAAACAATGGATGCAAGATAAGAATACACAGCACCATTCACAAAGCACCCTAATGCAGACCATAGGTTTACAATTTAGAGTGTATAAACCACTCATTGAACTTTTTTCAGATGTAGGTGGGAGCCAAAGTGAAATCCATACTTAAATCTCACTCACTCACTCAGTCTATACCACTTTATCCTGTGTACAGGATTGGGGGCGGTCTGGAGCCTATCCCACGAGACTTAGAGTACAAAGTTGAGGTACACCATGGACGGGGTGCCAATCGATGGCAGAGCACACACACTAAGACATTCAAACACTACAGGCAATTTGTGAAAGCCAAACAGCTTATTCTGCAGGTTTTTGAACTGTGTGAGGAAAGTTGAGAACCCAGAGGAAACCCACAAAATACAGAAAGAACATGCAAACTCCACGCAGACACACCCGAGGCAGGAATCGAAACCAGACCCAACAGTGCTAACCATTAAGCCACCATGCCACTAAACTTAAACATGTAAAATAAATAAAAAATGTCAGTAGTCTGTTGCTGAAGTCTTTTTTCATCTTAGTTGCTTTCGTACAATCAAATAACAAAATTAATCAACAGTTAATTACATATTGACATTTTTTATTATTATTGGCTTTTTCTTGCATCTAGAAGGGCATCTAGGATAAAATTTGTGCCAAATGATTGTTCACAGCAATTAGATTAGATGGTTCTATAGAAAGTATATCTTTATACCTGTATGGCAATTGGCAAAATTTTGTTCTCACTGTTCTTGTGCAGCAAGCAAATAGGTGCAGCTAAATACTGCAGGGTACAAGGATCTGTAGCATTAGGAGTGATGTCTTCCATTATCTCATAATCTGCAATGAACAAATTTCCTGCCTGCAAACCAAAAAAGGTACAATTGCAAATTTACAATAGGTTGCATCACAGTTCAGTGAACATATCACAGTTCAGTCAACGTGTCAAAAGTTAGATACCTTAAGCTCATTTTCCAAAGTCAGGTCTTTTTCAAAGCAGTCTTTCACCATTTCCTCTGTGACTGGAAACTTATCTGGTATTTTTGTACACTTCTGGATCATGACCGGATTACAGCCATTTAAGTACTGATATCCAAACATAAAGTCTTCTTTCCAGTGTTGCATCACATACTCTGTCCAAAAACAACATGATCAAAGTCATATGTCACGTCTTTGCTATCTACAGTGGAACCTTGGATTACGAGTAACTTGGTCTGCGAGTGTTTTGCAAGACGAGCAAAATTTTAAAATAAATTTTTACTTATAAACATGCAAGGTCTTGACATACGAGTTTTCGCTTTGCCTAACACCGTGCGTGTGCTCGTATAGTCAACATCCGTGCGCGCGAGTACTGTTTATATTAACATTGTGACCATGTGTAGTGACTGTTCATTAGTAACTGTACTGCAACAACGGCCCCCATGAAGAAAAAGGTTAAAAAGGCTGTAGCAGTGAGGGAGAACAATCTGTTTAACGACCATGTCACATTTCTGTGAAATTCTCAAAAGGAGGCAAAAGCAAGTGTCATTAGGGAGATTCCATGTTAAAGAAGTTCCCCAACAGAGCAGTGTTCCCGTTAGTGTGTGTGTGTGTGTGTGTGTGTGTGTGCGTGAACGTCATCCTACACAGTAGCCACCTCCCTCCTCCTCTCCTCTCTTGTCTTACTTCAGCCACGATTCTTTTCAAAAGAAAAGTGCAGAGCAATTTGTTTTATTTTTACCTTATATTTTGTATTAATTATTTTTATTGAATACTTTTGGGTTGTTGTAATCGTCAGAGTTCTATTATTTCTTATAGGAGAAAATCGCTTTGATATACGAGTGCTTTGATACACACCCATGCTTCCAGAACGAATTATGCCTGCAGTCCAAGGTTTATCTGTACTATGTATCATGTCATGTTTTAATATCGGATGAGGAACAAAAGTGTAAATATTCCGTCAAAATAACCTGATATTGTGTTGTTGATCCTCATAAATATTCGCTCGAAATCTGCAAAATCTCCCCAAGAGGACTGGAACATGTGCATAAACTGGTTAACACACAGGTTCTCGATCCTACAAGAAGAAGAAAACCTTGTTGATGTTGCTGCATATATCAGTAAAAACTAAATTAATATCAATGATAGAGAAAAAAACATCCTGTTCACAAAAATCATGTTTGTTTAGTTTTCGGTTTTTTTAAATATGATGTGAAACTAAATTGTAGTCACTTTTGAAAAAAAAAAAAAAAGATTCCGGTATGTTCTTAAAATAGTATAAAAATAAATAATTCAAGGATTTGTCACATGTTACAGTGGGGAAAAAAAGTATTAAGTCAGCCACCAATTGTGCAAGTTCTCCCTCTTAAAAAGATGAGAGAGTAATTTTCATCATAGGTTTACCTCAACTATGAGAGACAAAATAAGAAAAAAAATCCAGAAAATCACATTGTAGGAT
>JAQMYJ010000039.1:19785283-19805823 GCA_030014305.1 Clarias laeviceps
AATAGTACATAATTTGACCATTAATTTTGTGACATTATAGGGGAAGCTGAGCTTCCCTTGCAGTCTTAAAGAAATCCCCACTGGTCTAGACTCTTATCAGACCACAAGATCTTTCTGCATTGCTCAGAAGTCTAATCTTCGTGCCTATTGTAAATTGAAGCCTTTTTTTTCCCGATTAGTCTTACTAACAACTGATTTTTTTATGGCCACACAGCTGTTTAGTCCCAATTCTGTTGAGTTCTTCTCATACGGTGTGAGTGGACATGCTCTTACTTTCACTGTTAAAGATAGCTGTGATCCTGATCACATTACTTCTGTGAAGTTTTTTTATAATGTGCAGGTTTTAATAATGTGCTGGACAGTTCTTAACACAATTCCAGTCATTTTAATGTCTTCATTGCTTGCTATATACCATTATTTTGACCCTTCTAAAACACACAAAAAAAATTCCAGACTGTGCATTTAAACTGAGCATCATATCCTTGTGTTGTGTCAAACCCTGCTAGAGTTTATCAGAATGTAAAAAGACAAAGGAATCAACATAGCTTTATATAATGATTGATCAACAGATCACACAACATGCATCTACACATACAGGTAAGATTTTATTGATATCATCTTATTGATATACTAACACATCGACCATATCCAGAATGAAGTTTTCAGAAATAGAAATATAGATTTAATATAATCAATCCATAAACAAACATTAAAGTTAAATAAACTTTTTATTTTTTTTAGTTTTGTATTAATTAATATCTGTCTGATGTAAATTTAAATATTTTTATTTCGTCTTTTAATTCTACCAGGGCAAATTCTCTTATGATCACATAAATAATAATGCTAAACTTTCCCAAGACAAGTGCAACATTTACAAGACAAACATTTCTTCCTAGATGTAATGTGAAAGATTTCATGACGACATGAAACAAATTACAAATATAAAACATATCAACAATGAATGTTCAATTTATTCCATAAATACAAACTGTGCAACCTAGTCAAACATTCATCTTAACCATCTTAATCTCTTTCATTTTTCTTTCCATCATTTAGAGCAGCACCTGTAGGTAAAGGCATGTTTATCACATAAAACAAATGTTCAATAAAAACACACAATTTCAAATTGTACTAGGCTTTAAAAAAAAAAAAAAAAAAAAGACAACTGATAGATGTACAGATAATTCACTGTTAAACTGGTGTTTCAGCTTAAGACTGCCATCAAGTGGAAGAAAAAAAAAAAAAAACCTGAACAGGATGATGACGCTGAACCATATGGTGGGCATCCAGGACTACTGTATCCTAATGAAAAATACTAACTCTATATTGACAGGACAATCATACTTCCCTTTCATGTGGTATTATAGCTTTCAATTCCTGACATACATTCAGTACTAAATGTACAGAACAGTAGGGAAAATATATGTCTGACTTCACTAGGTTTACTCACACAATAACAAACAAAAATACATAAAAAAAAATACGGTTAAGGCGGATTGTTCGGTGCAACCACTGTGAGATTACATCAGTGTAAAATAGTGTTCCCCTGATCCACATGTGAAAATGGCGAGCAGTGCTCCCGCGACACTCCCAGAAGCTGTGTGGAAGTTTTGTTCATGGTGTGGAAGTGAGGATACCTGCTCTAGTTCAAGTGCAGGACTTGCTTCATAAACTCGTAAGTGGTGAAGGCGACGGCTTGTGATGGTACACAGCGGATGTAGTTGAGCGACAGGCCGCGGTACAGTCCGTTTTTAATCCCGTACTGATTATACACATGCTTAAGTGTCTTTCTGAGGGAGCTAGGCACATAGATAAATAAATAAGTATGAGCATAACTGTGTACATTTAAGAATTATTCGAAACAATAATCATTGACTGTATTGTTTAACACTAGTTAATTGTTTACTACCACTTGCAAATATGATATAAGGTATAAGCATTACAGTTAACAAGACAGGACAGAACGATATTAAAAATCTAAGTACACTTACCGACATTTGTCGGCATCAGGGAGTACTGCTCCCAGCTGCATTCTCCTCCTGGCCACATCCAGGGGATATCTAAACATTATCAAAGCAGATTATTAACTGAATCTATCAGGGGTTGATAGATTCAAGTAGATTCATGATACAAACTTATTAAAAGGGCTTTTCAGCTATCAAAAAAAAAAAAATGCCACCATTTATTTCCAGCAAATGTGTGACTCAGACAGAAATCTAAATATAGATCAGCATCGTGCTTCCTACTGAGCAGAGCAGAACTGCTTAAAATAACAACAAGAACAAAGGGTCAGTTGGGAATGAAAAGTTTACTCATTAATTATAACCTTTACATCATACGATTCGTCTATGTGACCTTGCACCTCCATGGTCGGGGTTAGACACCCAAAGTGTGTGTGTGTGTGTGTGTGTGTGTGTGTGTGTGTGTGTGTGTGTGTGTGTGTGTGTGTGTGTCAATGAATCACCCAGCCTTGTGCCCCAAGTTCCCTGAAATAGGATCCAGACATTCCACCCCCCACCTCCCCACAACCCTGTACAGTATATACAGTATAGAAGATGAAGAAATGAATGAATGAAAAAATTTTCTTTTGTAACCATGACAAGAAGAAAAGCATCTCAAAATGCACAACACACCAAATTTCCATCGTCAAGTCTTCACAGATGCTTTTCTGCTACCGAATGAATTGTCAATTAGCTACATAGGTAAACGGCCAGATGTTCCCAAAAAAGTGGCAATCTCAGCTGGCTCAACTCGCACAAACAAACAATAAAGTTCCAATAGTGTAATATCAAAAATAAAAGAAACAATAATAAATAAACAAATATTTAATGTTTGTTTTTGCAATCACGGTTTATAAATTTGATTTATTGTGGATGACAAAGCATAAAAAGCCATGCTTGATTTGTTTTTCCACTAAAATGATTTTCTAAGTATAACTTACGATATGGTTTGAGCGATGGCCCCCGCCACTCCTCCGCATAGCAGGTTAATGTGTGTCTTCAGAACCAGGACATCAGGGTTGTCCAGAGATGGCTTTCCCAGGATCTCCGGGAAATGAGCCAGTCCCAGACTCTTGAGTGTTCCAAAAGTGAAAAAAGAAAATCCTAGAGGAAATAAAAACACAGTTTTCACAATGCATGAACTGAATGAGCACTGCAGGCAGTGACAGCACATTTAAAGTTACAATCATTTATGATTTATTAAAGTGCACACTTGACAACATTCTCAAAAACATTCAGACAAATGGGGTCTAAGGTGACATGTGTCATGGACAACAGCACAATACCACATTTATTTATGTTTGCATTAATATTATTATTATTATTATTATTATTAATAACAACAATAATAATAATAATTTTAAACCCATAATGTGGATTCCTAGGCCTGAAAGTGACTTAATTGGAATAAAATAGAAACATAATTTGAAGCATTATTATTATTATTATCATTATTATTAATACCATGGAACATTTATTATTCAAATTATGTCGTTTATTTGAGGGAAATATTACATGAAGTATTTGTCTAATAGATAGACACTCTAATCTGTAAAATATAATATATTTTATAACATATAATAATATACTATTAAGTTCCATTTTACTCTGGTTGCATATCTCTTGCTTGCATTAAAAGCAGGTGACCCACTGAAATAACTGTTGCATTCTTCTTATGTGATGCTTTTTCAGGCTTATATGATTGCTGTTTCAGTTGTTGTTAGTTTTGATTGATGGGGGGGTGGTATGGGGCTGGGAGGCTCCCTCCAGTCTGGTTTTCAGGAGCTGTTGCATGTTCAGCTGGGTTAAGGTCTGCACAGTAAAATTCCTTCCAATTCAATTAGACGCACTTCTTTGACAGAATGTCTTTATAAACCTCGGAACTATTCTGCTGCTGCCATCATGAGTGACATTTGTTTAGTGAGCCCATTACAGAAAGAGCCATGCCAGGCCTGGCCATGACACTACCACCACCATGCTTGACCGATGAGCTGCTATGTTTTAGATCACTTTTGTGGCTCAGCTGTGTATTTCTTTGTGAATTTGAATCTGGCCTTTGATTCTAACTGCTAATAAATTCTGACTTTTGAATCTTGTGGTATGGCCTTTATATTTCTGCTGTTGAACTCTTCTTCAAACTGCAGCTTGTGATAACTTCATTCCTGACCTGTGGAGGTTGTTGGTGATGTCAGCGACAGTTTTGTCTTTTTCTTCACGGTTCTCATGTTTCTGTTTTCTCATGTTTGCTTTTTTCTTGACCGACCTGTCTGATGTCTGTTTGTTAGCATTAGTTTATTTTTTTTTTACAGGACATTTTAGTTTATTGTAATAACGATGTGCCATGTTTACTCGATGGCTGTGATGTTCCAATGTTCCATCTTTTCTCTGCTTAACATAACATGGTTTTCTCCCACAGACAGTTATCTGGTCTAATTCGGGTTTATAATTTTTAAAAACCCAAGCCATTAACTAAGATGTGACATCCTGGGCAACAAGAAACACCCAAGCAGGACAGCGGGATTCTTTGAAAACTGGAGACATAAGGGTGTGTTCTGTTTCTATAAGGTACGCACCCGTATCAGAAATTCAGTCTTCATTTCCTGATATTCACATGTAGATGTGTTAAACAATTCAGAACATCCCACCTTCTGTTGCATGTTCCAATATTTTTGAACACTTGAAAAATGTGTGATTTTAAACAGAAGGTGGAATGTTCCAAAGTGTTTAACACATCTAGATGTGATATATCAGGAAATGAAAGCTGAATGTCTGATATGGGGTGTGTTTACAAAACACCTCACTAGCATTAAATATATTTCAGGTTCCCTTTGCTTTTCTGGGAACTTTCCAAACTTGCTATATATATAACAAACGATTAGTTATTTGCATGTTATAAGGTCTCCTACTTTGCATTTGATATAATTTCCAAGATACTGTTTTGTATATCATTAACAACAACCCACTGACTGTAATTTCAATTAATATAATGGAAATTAGTCTAAATTAGGAAACTTGAAATACAACAGAAGAAGAGTTTAACCTGCATAAGGAGCCATGCCAATGATGGTTGGAATTAAACCATGGTAGAATCCAGCGATGCCCCCCTCCTTTGAGAAAAAAAAAACAAAAGTGAAAAAATAAAAACATGACAAAACAAATCTCATTCAGTCTCCACTCCCCTCACATACCTTTAGGTAAATGGTCTGAAAGGCATTTCCTATGCCAGTGTAGCGATGCTCTCCGGTCACCTGAAATGCCAGGCGAGCGCGAATAACATCAAGGGGATATGTACAAATCACTGCAGTCATTCCTACCAAACAAGTGCAAACACGGAGCTGTTAAAACACTCATTTGTACATTTACAAATTAAGAAAAGTACAAATGGGTGGTCAATATTACACACCTGCCATAGACCCAGCCATTAGCCGATGAACATGCCCAGATATACCAAGCCGTGTACTAAGGAACTACAGTAAAAATACAAGGTACAATTTAACACACTAACACTCGTATATCTGCAGATTTTACACACATGTGAAAAATGTCTGGTACCTTTTTATAGGTGTCAAAGGCCATAAACTGAATGGCTCCGTATGGAAAGATCCTGACCATCATGGCCCCATTTCCTTTGTACAGCCCGAGGAGGCCCTCTTTCTTTGGTACAGCCCTGAGTGTAGCAAGCACTCCTACAAAGTGCACAAAGCACATCCTGTATAATTTGGTTTACCCTAACAAGTACTGCATAGCCAAAGAGAAGTCACCATTCGGATTTAAATAGAGCTTGCATTGGATAATTAATATGTTTCAGTTGGCATCATTTTTTGAAAATTAACTGATGCAGTGAGTACAGTAGCTTCTCACTTCTTAAACAACCATGTTGGAAGAAATGATATCCAGTAGTCAAGAAAAAGATATACTACGCTTCAGAGAGGTCAAATTACTGGTCTGCATTAGGCAAAGAAAACAAGAGACGATATTACTGGAAGATAAGAACTGTCCAATGCATTATTAAACCTCGAAGGATAGTGTGTGATAGGATGTGGATGAAGGAAACTGACAGTAGAAATCACAGCCATGTTTAATCATGAAAATAAAAGCATTTTCAAACACACAATGCAGAGAGAACTCACAGGATTGGGACGGTGTGCTCATAAGAAAATCACTTGTTACTGAGACTAAATGACTAAAAAGGTTCCAGTTTCCTAATGAGCATAAAGATTGGACTTTGGAGCAATAGAGAAAAGGTCATGTTGTCCATATTGACCCTATTCTTGAGAAGTGGAGCAATGGGCGTTTCAGGATAAGAAGGGAAGGGAAGTGAAGCATGAAGCGATGCACCCATCATGCGTAGTGCCCACTGTACAAACCTCTGGAGCCGTGCTATGATCTGGGGTTGCTTCAGTTGGTCAGGTCAGGTCTAGACATATTGTGTGGCAATAAAATGAAATCAGCTGATGATCAATTGATTTACATCAATCGATTTTTTTCTTGCCTAAGAACACAGGCTGATTTCAGGACCTAATTTGTGAAAGAGGTTCTGGGAGCATGAGGAATCATTTTTACTCATGAACTGGACACCACAGAGACCTGACTTTATCCCATTTGAAAGTCTGTGAGATGTGCTAGAAAAGATTTCACACAGTGGTTTCAGTCTCCTGTCATCAATACAAGATCTCTGCCAAAAACTGATGCAACTCTGAATAGAAATAAATGTTTTTACATTGTACAGCGTCACAGAAAATGCACAGTGTAATCAAAACTAAAGGCAGTCTAATGAAAAATTTCCATGTGCAACTTTTTGTTGGCCAGCCAGTATATTAACTTGCTTTCATGTGCAATAGGTTTTACTAACCTAAGTGTTTGTAATGAGGGTTGTGAGCCTGAAGTAAAATCTTCACTCTGTCCAGGGGTGCAATAGTAGTTTTGGCGCAACATCCCGCTACACCTATATAAGCATAAAAAAGACACATTATTAGATTATGGACACCGAATTACTTTGGCTCACTGGTTTACAATGGCAGTCAAGAACAAAAAGGTCACAAGAAGGAATGAGCTGCAGTAAACATCCAAAAACATTGTCACTCTTAAGTAACACTCCTCAGCGACTAATCTAAATCAAGCACTAAAACACTTCACAATCTTTTTTACAAGTACAAAGGGTAAGCCAACATATTTATAAAGGTACTGACTTACCAGCCTTTTAAATATTCATAGATCACATAAACCTGAAATAGGCTACGGTGCCCTTTTCCAAACCACAATTTTAGCATCTGCACCAACGCTCAGATGTTACAGATGAGTGTTGGTGCATTTGTGGGTGTTTTTATGATTCACACTATTCATATAATCCAGTACTGCAGTACATCTACGTGATGTAATGCATGTAAGGTCATGTCAATGAATGATCAATGTTGTTGTTGTTTTTTTCCTCCCAGATGATGAAATGATCATCCTTACCTCCTGCTGCAAAGGAGCGGAGGAAATAGTAGTAGTCTCTTTGCACAGTGTTTCCTCCTGCAACCTGAGACCGACCAGTGGAAGAGACAGACGTCTCAGTTGCCATGCTGGATTCGTCAGCACTAAAGCTCAGGCATGTCTTTAGCACACGACCTAAAACATGGGGGGAAAAAAAACAATTAAATATTTTTTTCTTAAATGATGATAACATAACAACAGCAATAACATTTAAGAAAGGAATACGAAAGTGTAGAAAGCAACATCACTCATACCACATAGAAATATATAGATTTTAATTGAGTAATGTTAGAACAAGTAATACAAACTTTGACATATCTCAGTACCATAGCATTATACCATGTTCTTTTTTTTATGATAGTTAACCATTGCCAATCTTTACTTATAAAAAATTACTAGCTTTAGGTTTTTTGTGACTACATTAGGTCATTAAGTGACTACATTATATGCAGCAGTTTCACTTTATTACCGCAATAAATCACAGCACTGTTGCAGTGCCTTCAATGCACGCCCTATAAATTACCATACTATAATTTCCGTGCCATCCGATACATAGGTTGATGGATTCCCCCCCTCCCTGGACAGATATATCCATAGATTCTGTAGCAGTTACTTAAGGGGTCGGGTTGCCAGCTTGAAGCCCGACTGTCATTTACACACTATGGGCAATTTGGGAACGGCAAATTGGGAATTATCATAATCTGCATGTCTTTGGACCGTGGGGGGAAATCAGAGTACCTGGAGGAAACCCACCAAGCACAGGGAAAACATGCACCAGGCTATCAAGCATGGGAAAAAAATGCTAATTCCATGCACACAAACCCAAGGCGGGAATCGAACCCTGATCCTGGAGGTACAAGGTGACAGTGCTAACCACTACACCACTATTCAGCCATACCATAATTACATTTACATTACACTTAAATTTACTTATCGTAGTGATGTATGCTCTTATACAGTCAAGGTCAGATTATTCAAGGTCAGATTAACCTTTGGCAAGGTTATAACCTGTCCATAACATTAGAAAGAAGTTCTCAGACCGCCAGAGAACAGAGATATGTCAAGAACATTATTTAAAACCCTTAAAACACAAATGGCGCAGATCTGTTTGGCAACAAAGCACAGGTCAATGACGATATAAAAAAAAATTATATGTGTCTTGCTGGCGTGTGTTAACGGGGAGGTTTCAGACTTCAAACTGTGTATTTGGGTTTTCAGATATCTCAGGTAGTTATCATTAGTTTTATAACGTGTAAATTTGACCACTACCAGAATATTAGAATGATGTCACCAAAATTAGAGCAGTTAAAATGAGCATATTATTATTATTTTTGGGTCACAGAAACAACCGAAAACAACCAGAAAAACACATAATCGTGTATATCTGTGCTATTTCTTTGCCTATGTGACCCTTTTAATTTTTTTTTGTTTAGTCATATTTGCACAGCTAGTCAAAATTAAATGAAATTCACTTAATCATATTCCCTTTTAATAAAAAAAAAAATTATATGTCACTCTATACAGCACATTCCTAAACCCTATATATGTTTATTTAGAAAAAAAAATGCAAAAAATAATGCCTGAAATCCTGAGTTTTAAGAGCTACACATTCACAGCGGTAATTATGTGTATTAGTTAGACCTCTGGCGGCACGGTGGTGTAGTGGTTAACACTGTCGCCTTGCACCTCCAGGGTCCGGGTCGATTCCCAGCCAGGCCCAATTCCTGTCTCTGTGTGCATGGAGTTTATATGTTCTCCCAGTGCTTGGTGAGTTTCCTCCGGGTACTCCGTTTTCCTCCCACAGTCCAAAGATATGCAGGTTAGACTAATTGGCGTTTCCAAATTGCCCGTAGTGTGTAAATGAGTGTGTGTATGTGTGTGTACCCTGCGATGGATTGGCACCCTGTCCAGAGTGTACACCACCTCGTGCCCTAAGCCTCCTGGGATAGACTTCAGGTCCCAGGGAGTGAGTTAGACCTCTAGAGATTTTATTCCTGAGATATTCACTGACTTGAACTTATAAATCAAGATTCAAATCATCACTGAAACCCATTAAAATATTAAGGACTATAATAACCCAGTAATGAATATAATATCTTTGATAATGATGCTTAGAGATTCCCACTACTGTAGAAAGACACTGAGCTGCTGGACATGCTTGACTGACCTCTCTTAGAAAGCCACTGATCAGGCTAATCAGGTAGTTGTTAGCTAACAAGCTGTCAAAAGATCTGGTCGGTAAAGCAAGAGATTACTAGTGTGACCGGATCTCCAATGTAATTCCGATCTAAAAAGAACATGTTTGGGTATTTTGCAGGAAGGAAGCATGCTGGGTTTAAAGACAGATCAAGCCCCCGGATATAACATTCCTACCCGACAACAATGTCTCCTGTCAGTCGAGGTGATTTCCTCCGTGGACTTTGCGTTGGTCCCGTGTGATCGTCTCCA
Source organism: Clarias laeviceps (assembly GCA_030014305.1). Classification (NCBI taxonomy): domain Eukaryota; kingdom Metazoa; phylum Chordata; class Actinopteri; order Siluriformes; family Clariidae; genus Clarias; species Clarias laeviceps. Next base: position 19,795,207 of record JAQMYJ010000039.1, read on the forward strand.
CACACAGCAGTTCCGGATGGTCTACGTGAAATCTCCGTTATTGCATTCCCATGCCAGGTTTAATAATTAGCTAAACAAGCTGGCTCCTGGATCATACTACCAGTTTGAGAATCCAGTGCACTATGGGTAATGGGTTGAAATGTTTCCCACTGTGGACCGTATCGATCAGGTTACACCATCCTGATGGCTGGGGTCTGCTCATCAGCCAGGTTCAGGACATTAGGGACAAACTTCGCACGTGTCTCTTTCACTTGCTATCTGTCTTCGGTGCTCATTACGGGGTGCGTCTCAAATCGATTTGAACAAGCTCTAAGAGTGCCTTTAACAGTAGTTTGTGGTTGTTGCATATGCATGCAGACACATTGTGTAGTTTTGTGCTCCAGGTCAAAGATTTGTGATTTGTTTCCTAACATAGACTCATTGTCTATACCACTTTATTCTGTATACACGGTCCCGGGTGACCTGGAGCCTTTCCCAGGAGACTTAGTGCCAATTGGGCTCTGGACGGCGGGGCCAATCCACACAACGGCGCACACACATGCACACTCACCCCAGTCTGGAGAGACATTCTGTGGCAGTTACTGGTCGGGCTGCCAGCTCAATGCTCAATTGTCATTCACACACTACAGGCAATTTGAGAACACAGATTAGCCTATCCTGCATGCTCTATGGACTGTTGGAGGAAACCGGAGTACCTGGAGGAAACCCACCAAGCACAGAAAGAACATAGTCCACACACAGAGACTGAGGTGGGAATTGAACCCGGACCCTGGACATGCAAGACAACAGTGCTAATCACTACGTCACCCTGTCACCTGCCACTTCAAATCATCTAGAACCCATAACACCAAGAGCAGGAATTAGGATGTTAAGTAAAGATTGGGTTCTGTGCAGTTATGTGGTCTACAAAAATAAATAGGATATCCTTGCTTAATGTGTCTGATTAAAAAAAAAATGTCTTCATAATATCAGTGTCACTATAAGTGCATCAGTTAGAATTTATCTTTGGATCCATACATTTTCCCTAACACAGGTACAAATCCAAGGGACTGTTCATCACAGTACACAAAAACACACACCCAGTCATACAATATGAGCAATTTGGAAATCTCAATCAGCCTACATGTCTTTGGATTGTGAGGGAAACCTGTATATCCAGAGAAAACCCATCAGGCACAACATGCAAACTTCATGCACACAGACTAATGGCAAGGTTCAAAACCTCCAGACACGGAACAGCAAAGCAACAGTGCTTGTTTATTTGTTTGCGCTATGGGTGCAAAACGTCTAAGAACCCCAGAGTGGCCATAAAATAAGAATTACATCACGAAAACCTATTTTTAAAAAAATTTCAGAAAAAGACGTCGATTTGAGACGCACCCAATACGACCGTCTCCGTCGCATAAGTACTACGTCATTAGTAAGCGGCAATGGGACGTCAGTGTAGCCAAAATCATTGGTTTAACAAGCTGTTTAAAAGAAAAAATCAATTGTTATAAAATGATAATACAGCATAATTCTTACAAAATAATAATAATAATAATAATAATAATAATAATAATAAACATAGTATAGTATTATATAATATTAATATTCAGATATTCTAACAAATGTATACAACTAAATATATAGTGTAACTGCCCCTATATTATAAGTAATCAAACAACTTAGGTTTTAATTCCATTTGAAGTTAATACTATCAGCAGAGTTATTGGTCTCTGTATTTCACTGCTGATGAAGACTTTTGGTCTTGTTATATTGCTATTATAATTGTTATATACTATTATATTATAATTTAGTGTACTGCAGTCAATATTGTATCTAAAAGTTGGTTTATAATACCTTAATACCCTTACTGCCAACCTTAACATTTTATTTGTCACGGGTGTGCACAAACCAGTAGTGTTATTTATCCCAACAAGTCAAGGTCAATATGACAAGGTCAACTATTTTTATTTTCAAATAGTTTGTGTATGTCCTTGTTGCATGTGTTCTTGTGTTACATGTGTTGAATTTGTTAAAGAGGCTTGTGGTGAACACCATATTGGGAATTTCCCATGGTGACTGTGTATACTTGCACATTTGTGTGCTGATGCAAAAAAACAAAAACAAAACAACAACAACAACAACAACAACAATTGCATTTGTTTATTTGCCATCATTTCTCTTTCATAGGGAAAAAATTAAGGTCATTTGATGTTTCACCTCAACTCAGGATGCTTGATTGTATTCTAAATACAAAGTTTAGTAACCAATGTAGAAGTAGGAGATAAACAAATAGAAAATTAATGTAGAAGACCTACCACATTAAATACAGTTTCCCATAAAATTGTTAATTGTTCCTACAAATATTTTAATATTAACACCAATAATAAAACATCTTTCACTACTACTACTACTACTACTACTACTACTAATAATAATAATAATAATGAAATTATTATTATTATTATTATTATTTTATATATTTTTTTTATTAAAGTGTGCATGAAAGTGTCTGTGCTTCTCATCCAGCATGAAATCTTCTGCTTTTCACCTCAAATCAAGCGCTACTCTAACCAAGATAAAGCAGTAATATAAATTTAATGATTAAATCTTGAGGGTTTCGTATGTTTATTTATTATATTTAAAGGGAAAGTGTAGTATCCCAAAAAAAGCCACAGTGTAATATCGCACAAGAGCCACAAGAACCTTCGTGAAGACAAGCACTGATGTTGGGTGTGGAGGTCTGGGGTGCAGTCAGCATTACATTTCCTCACAAAGGTGTTCATGGTGATGTCTGTGTGTGAGGGACACTTGAGGTCTTGCGCTTCAAACTTGCCATACCTTGTCATTATGGAAATTGATTTGTGCACAGTTGTATTGTGATACTGGAGCAATGTTTGGGCCTCTTAGTTTAGTGGAAAGTGTGAAGCTACAGTGTACATAAACCTTGTACAATTGTGTGCTTTTAACTTAACCACATATGGCAGTGATGTCTGGTGGTCAGATACTTTTGGCCATGTTGTTGAGAAGTTAATTAAGCTTAAATTGTAAATGTTTTGCTGTATGTGTGAGTGTAATTTGAGATGGTTTAGAGAAGACGGTCCACTCCGCGTTTTGTCGGCGGCCGCCGGCGGGCGTTAAAGAGCCGAGTTGTGCCTGAGAGGCCGGAGGGAGTGGAGCTGAGCTGAGCTAACTTACGCGCTCGCCTCCGAGTGCGGGTTATTACGGTGTTTTTAAACCTGAGACAGCATGGCAGTGTTATGAGTAAAAGTTTCTAGATGACTTATTGACGAGTTTATAGTACTTCGACCGACTTAGTCAGTTCGCTGAGTGGAAATGGTGAAGGACCAGGCGTCTTTTCCAGGCGTGGAGTATTATTAGCAGGTCAGACGCTGCAACTGTCTCTTCGGTATGTCAAGTATTTAAACTGGCTTTAATATCTATGCGCTACTGTAACACAGAGTTCCTATTGAGTGTGTGTGTGTGTGTATCATGTCGTGTGATTTATTCTGTGATTTTGTATAGACAGTCGATCTCAAAGCTCGTGTAACTTTATTGAGTGTTGCTTCTAGACACTGCCGCGAGCTTGTAGCAGCAACAGCGAGTCATTAGCTGGCTAAAGCTAGTTTACACAACTTAGTTCGGAGTTTAGCTGGACTGACCTACTGTACGACTTCAGCTCGACTTGTCAGCGTGAACGAAGGATTAAAAATACACCTCGCCTTTACACCCACTATAAATAAATAATAAATATAAATGACTCAACATGTAATATTGGAAAGTTTACATGAAACGTGTACAGATGACTTTATGGTCCGTGTGTGTTCTGCACTAGGGCGTTAGCTCTGTTTAAAGCCACATGTTTATATGCTGTTTTATTTGCTTTAAAAAAATCAATCAAGCTAAAAAGTAATTTTGGATGTAATTTCGTACACATTTTTGGCCGCATTCCAATAATGTTGCTGTGTTACATTGTAACTAACAGACTGAGGAGGCGCACACTTCATTTATTTACACTTTGTAACACTTTAGTTATCCTAATAATCACCACTACATCCAATGATATTACAGTGTAAGACATGTTAATATTTATATAATAATACAAACATGATTAAAAAGCAAATAAATAATACAAACATACTTTAATAGTCTTAATCCTTGGGGCTTGTCAGCATGTTCATCCATCTATTCCTCTGTTTTATAACTATCCTCTCTACATTACTAATCATTTATTGTTACAGGTAATTTGTAGTAGTTAGTAGTAATTAATTTGTAGTAGTAGTAGTAGCATGTTTTAAGATAAATAATGTAATGACAAAATGTTACATGACATAAAGGATTATAAGGATGAGTTCATGATATATTACCTTTTTTCGCAGACATGGCCAGGATTTACTCGACTGGATTCTAACGAGGGAAGATCCGGTTTCATATTTGGAAGATCATAACTCCACTCTCCATGTGTGCCGACTTATCTTTGAAAGCACTCACTCTAATGCAGCTTAGCTATGCCTCATCCTGTCAAACGACCAAAGAGAGTGAATCCCGCAACCAAACAAAATATTAGAAAGTTGAAATTAGTCACAGATAAAAGGCGAGCAGGGAACTCAAACAATCCCAGAGGGCCAAAAACACGCAAACAGCCTCCAGGATCCAGAAAGCCCAAAGCAAAGAAACAAGCAACCAGGGTGGTCCAGGAGAGTGCCATTAGCAAGGTCACAAATAAAACAGTCCTAGGAAGAGCAAGCAGGACCAATAATACATTTAGCATCACTGGATCTCTCAGGTGTACGCGTAGCTCTCAGACCCAGCATGGCCTGTTTGCGGACCTCGCTGGCAGGAGGAGGTCTCTTCGAGGAAGTCAGTTGTCCCAGATTGTCCTGCAAGAAGTGAAGTCTCCCGGGAGGGTGGTCACAAAAAAGACCAACAAAGGCCAGGACACTAGGGAACAAGATACTATGAAAAACCCAAAACCTTCTGACCCCAAAAGTGATGACCAACAAACAAAGGTACTTGTTCCTAACAAAGGGAATACAACATTTAATCCAGGCTCTAAAGAAACAGTTGTGGAGGGGGACAGAGAATCACTTGTTCTCAATGCAGTTAAGGTGCAGGATGAGGCGACAGAGGTCAACTGTGAAACAGTAGAAAGTGAAAACAAGCCTGGGCCCATTCAAAACACAGACAAACCAAGCACTGAGTTCAACGATTTGCTTGTGGACGCGTGTGACTCATCCGTTAAGGTGGACTTTGTTTGTGCACTTAATACCTCAGACCTGACAGTATCCACGCTTTCTCAATCACATGATCTTGATGCTCAGATAACTCCACAGGACTCTCTCCGGCCAGATGTTTTCGTTGTGCCTCCTGTAAATGAATTTCTTAAAGAATCAGCAGCACTTCAGCACACTCCAGATCCTACCCAAGTGGCGGACAGAGAGCATCAGTGCACCTTAGACCTGGAAACCAAAGATCTGAAAGAAGCTGATGTGAAAACCAAAGATGCAAATGACAGTGAGGATGAGCTGTACAACAAGAATGAAGGAGCATTGTCACTCCTCTCACTGTGCGCAGGTTTTTACTGCAGCACTCTTCCTGGCCTGGACTGTGAGTCTCAAACAACATATTTCTCGAATAAACTTTTGAGCAGCTCAGAGAGCACCCAGTCCTCTTTTGACACAGAGTCAGAGGCAGGAGGTTCAGGACTGGCTCCAGAATCTGAGGCAGTAGGTGCTTCTTCACCCCTGGAGGGAGAGTTATATCAGAGTTTACCCCAGGTTCAGGACAGAAGAGAGAGAAAGAAGAGGAGGAGATGTGGGGCATGTGTGCCTTGTCTTCGCAGGGTCAACTGTGGACAGTGCAGCTGCTGCTTAAACAGAAAGACTGGCCATCAGATCTGTAAACTCAGGAAATGTGTGGAGCTGAAGAAAAGGCCCTCTTCGATCCCTGCTGGAGAGGTAGGTCACTTCACTTCATTCCTTTAACGCTTTTGTTCCTCATTGCTCACCAAAGTCAAACCGAAACTCCGTCATATAGCGGATATGTAGCAGATCATAGTGTAGCAAAGCTCATAAGTTTTTTTCCCCATATACAGATGTTCGTGTTTAGTAATTTGCATTTGTCGGTTCAGTGCTTGAAAGATTTTAATGAGAAAAGCAAAACTCTTGTATATGAATCACACTGACTGTAAAAGAGTATCGTGCACATTTATTATCTCAGAACAGCTAAAGAGCCGTCACGTTCTCCTTTTTTCATCTTTGCTTCCCCTGCTGCAACATGAATGGGAGTACCCAACCACATGAGTCGTTGTCAGCGCAGCACGTGGTGCGAGTGTCTGTTTGTGCGTGTTATGGAGCGATAGACTTCCGCATGCTAAACGGCAACAATGACGTGTCTCCTTCCTACAGCACAGAAAGCTGCAGCGTGTGTTTTTTAGCTAAAGTATCATGCTGTGTTGAAATTCAGCGCTGTTCAGAGCATGTTATGTCATGTATTCACCCTGAAAAAGTTGGCAAAAGGCAAGTGTAAGGATGCTCCTCCTTTTCTTCAGTCAGGGGGCTTCAAAAGTCGAGGTACAGAATTGTAAAAAATAGAAGTCGGGAAACGTTGGGCTTATCAGATTTGTCAGTAGGAATGTCATACATTTTTAGAAACATTGCAGATTCACTTCATCTGTTAAACATCCAGTGCAGCTAATGCCTGTTTTAATCTCTCGTACTAAAAGTTTTAACTGCTCCACAGACACGTAATAATAGAGGAAGCTGTTCACTGTCACATATTCCAGATGTCTGAATACCACGTGGAAAATTAAGATAAAAGCATAGTTGTTTTTGGAGAGCTGGATGAGACCATCAAGTGTCTGGGCACCGTGGAGTTATATTGTACAGAGTAATCTGATTGTAGACCATTGTAGGTGATGTAGACCTTAACAGCTTTGTGACGTTTAACTCTACGTATCACTTCGCATCACGGGTGTTAATTACACTAACTGTTGCTTGGCAGCATGGGTGAAAGTAGATTTGTACTGTCTGCAGTACTGAAGGGAGAGTAGTTGTTTGCCAAAATGCACGTTCAAAAACAGTCACTTAAGCACTTGCAGTAAAAACAACAACAACAACAAAAAAAAAAACTACATCTGCTAATGTTATGTTATCTTAAACAACATTTTGTGTCTTGAATAATTGCTTCTAATTAGTTCCGGATTGCCTCTGAACTGTCCATATTGTTGTGGTAATCGCTAACACAAGCTACAAAGCTAAATAGCTTCTTACACAAGTCTGAATCCCAAAGCCCTCTCTAACCCCAGATGAAAGTCGTTACTTGGTGTGGAACAAGGGATTTTACACTTTACACTATTTACGATTGGAAATCAGAACACCAGAAGTTAGCTGATATATTGATTATTAAATCAGAATAAGTAGAAATATTTAAACCTTTTGGCTCATAGTTCCAGTAAGAATTTCAAACTTTCACCCATGTTAATTACAATAACTGTCTGCCGCCAGTCCCGGAAGGATTTATGTAAGCGTGCTGTAAAGTAACTGGTTAAATAAAGAAACAAATGATCTGTTTATAATAAATGATCTGTTGATAATATATATTGTTTTTCATCACAAAAAAATCTTTTTTTCCCCCATGTGTCCGTTAACACATTTGAGGTAGTGCTGTTGTACTGAATATCAGCACAGCTGTGATAGCCTCAACACATGGGGTGTGCCCTCGTGCCTATGACCGCGTCAAAGTCGTGCTGATATTTAGTACAACAGCACTCCCTCAAGTGTGTTATTACTTAAGTAATACGCAATGGATACATGGGAAAAAAAGATTTTTCTCATATTGTGCAGTAAATCATTGTCATGAAAAACAATATTTGTGTGATTCTTGTGATTTAATTTTAGCAATGTCAGAGCCAGCATAATTACTTGCATAAAATAATTACAATCAGGACAAGTCGAAACACACCATGGCTTTTGTATTGACAACGCTTTTGAGATATTGAAAAGTATGTTGAGAGTGCTAAAACACACCTTAACTTGTGTGAAGTAATGTTAAGTCAGCATCATAAACCCTTTGAAATATTGGCTAGTTGAGAGTCGTACAATAACATATAATCAGATTGTTTTCTTCTCTTATGTGCTTTTCCATGCACAACAAAATAGTGTTTCTTTTTAAGTGACCTTAAGTGGCATAACAGAGAAGCGTTTGCCTTGTTTTCGTGAGGTTGCACGTTTAGATCTTGACATTGTCATCCGTGGCACAAAACTGCTCATGTGCTTGAGGTGGGAGGCATGGAGCTATTCTCTTTTCTGTTTCAATCAGAAACTAACTAATTGTGGGTGTCTCCGAGCTCAGAGAGGCGTGCTTTCCTAAGAGCATGTTTTCTTCTGTGACACAGTGTGGAGGTTGGCTTCACGTCTCTCATCGCTGTGTTTTGGGGGAGATCACACAATTTGTGCACCTTTTAAATGTGTATACGCCTCCGAGTGGCGCAGTGGTAAAGCGCTCGCCCTGTCATCCGGAGATCGCTGGTTCGAACCCCGGGTGATGCTGTTGCCTCTAGCCGGAGGTCTAGAGAAAACTGATTGGCCGAGCTCTCTCAGGGTACTTCGCGCTCCCACATTAATCACGGCTCTACTGCCACTCAGGGTGTGTTACTCCGCCCCTAACGGTGCGTGAGCGAGCAGTTCGAAAAGATGCGGGCGGCCGGCGTCACGCGGTTCGGAGGAAACGCGTGATAGTCTTTGGCCCCCCGGCTGAATGGTAGTAGTAGCCTTAATGTGGGAGCCCCCTAGGGACGGGGAGGAATTGGCCACGACTAAAATAGGGAGAAAATCGGGAAAAAATCCAAAAAAAAAAAAATTCTTAAATGTGTATACAAACTTTGTGGATAAATTTAAATGGATGATAATTTCAGTTTCAAGATAAACATATTATGCAGATTTTTCTCTATTAGTTTGTGCGTGTGTGTGTGTGTATGTGTGTGTGTGTGAAAGTTAGGAGGAGTGTGACATGAAGCCAGTGACTCCATGCAGGGTGATCAGGATCAGCCTGTCTCCACACCTACACCAGCTCAAACACTTGCCAGACCTTAACTGACAATCATTTCAGGTGGCCAAACAGGATGAGGATCGGCCCTGAGAATCTATTGTGTGCAAACCAGTAGTGTAAGAAAGCTACATTGTAGATTGTAGGGCTGCACAATGTTGCACAGTAGAGTAACTGAGATTATATCGCAACACAAGCATTCACCGTATGCCATACAATAAACAATCAGATAGGTGATGTGACAACTGAGGTGTATGTTTAAGCTGGCCAAAAGTACGCCTAATCATTACACTATTATACGGTTTTGAACCTTCATTCATCTATTCAATCATTTTCATTATTCTCTTTATCCTGGTCATGATCTGGTTTGACCTTAAGCCTATTCTGGAAATATTGGTTGCATGGAGGAAATCCAAATAGAAAGGGGGCACCAGTCTGTAAAATGGCACCATGCACACACAAACGCACACATATCTGCTGTTTCAGTTTCTATTTTCTACACTCTAGGCTTTTAGGATTGACACAACTCGTGCTAAACACTATTAAAGAAAAACATGGTAATTCAAACACATGAAACATATGTTCAGGTGCTTTCAATAATACGAATGGGAACATCCACACATTTTGTAGTATAGCTATAAATATAACTTTTTCCTATGGAGATTTTAACTCATGCTTTGAGCTTACTTGGATTTCTGTTGCCAGCTGAAAGCAACCCAAATTATACCGTGCCAAAAGGAAAACCTGCACCGCAGCAGTAACCGAAAAGATTACAGTCATAGCAGAGGCTTAGTAGCAAGAGTGAGGCTACATTGGCACATAATCGACACAACGTTCAGAGACGAATAACATTTGCCAATGTGAGGAATACATGTCACCTGTTCATAAGATCAGAGCAGCTCTTGACCTTAAACTTTTTTTTTGATTTTCATAAAATGCATTTCTTATGTCACCTGTTTATTGAGACAGACATGCATTTCTAAATTGTCGGCACTGAACTAAATAGACTTGTACAACATATAATAGCTGTAATTCAGAACCTGTCATGCTGTTACCTGCAATTTTGTCCTGTAGTCATAATAAACACAGCATGTCTGTTTTTTTCCTCACTGTATGTACTCTTTAGGCTTGTTTCTTTTTGTCCAAGTCACTAAAGAAAGCCGTGCTCACAGTTAAGTGCAACATTAAAATTTGGAGAGTTATCGTTTAATAATTTCCAAGTCACAAAATCTGTGATTATGTGGCATTAATTTCGCATTCTGTGAGTTTTTGATGTAACAGGAGGAAAATTCTGGTCAATGGACACTGCAGAGAGCCAACTCGGCCAGTCTGGCTGGACGATGTTCACTCCCTAGTGACTATGTAGTATTTGGTGTGCCACAGTGACATAGTTATTGGAGTTTGCATTGTAAATGTAGCAGGCTTTTGTTTGGCTGTGTAGGAAGAGGAGGGAAATCAGGTGAAGTCAAAGGGTAAGAAGTCAAAGGGTCAGTGAATATATCAGGTTGGGTTAATTCAATTCAATTCAATTTTATTTGTATAGCGCTTTTAACAATTGACATTGTCCCAAAGCAGCTTAACACAATC
>JAQMYJ010000039.1:19805923-19823423 GCA_030014305.1 Clarias laeviceps
ATCTGCTCCTTTACCTAAGACAAATCTATTTATAAAAATGCTTGATTAAATAAATAGGTTTTTAGCCTGGACTTAAACAGGGTAAGGGTAAGAAGTCAAAGGGTCAGTGAATATATCAGGTTGGGTTACAATCTCATACTGGATGCGTAAGTGTCAACTATCTTATTCATTAGTCTCAGGTGTGGGAATTTCACAACAGAGTGAATGTCATTATAATGTCACATCACTGGCAGTCGAAAAATAGGGTTATTTTCTAAGGTATTATCTTCTGGTTGTGAAGGGTGCTAAATTGTGAATTATATTCTTTATGTGGCCTGTAGCAGAAATTACTTATGCGCTTTCAAACCTGGTACAAGTTTCTGATCTATCGTAACACATTTATTAGCAATAATAATGTGAAAAAAGTAGTAACATTATATACACTAATTCCATGGTCTTTATGGAGTTTTGAAAATCTCATTTGAAGAGTTGATATTGAGATGTGTCTGCTACTTTACCTTCATAACGGCTTTAATCTGAGGTGCTGTTAAATGGTGATTTTTGTTGCTAAAAGAACTTTTGGTCTTGTTTTTTGGGATGGTCTTCATGAGAGCCAGTTTCGTCATGTTGCTTGATGGGTTTTACAAATGCACTTGACTACTGTTTTTGCAAGAACTATTCCAGAACAGCTGACCTTCGTGTCTTAAAAAAAACTGACTGTTGATGATGTTATTTAATTACCTAATGCCATATGTATTATTTCATGGTTTTGAAAAAAAAAGGCCCAGTATTGTTAATAAATTCAAACTTGTATACAAACTTTTAGCTGGTATTGTATACTGCATCTGCTTATTTATAGAACTCTGTAATTAACCAATTCTATGGCAGTTGTACATTGCAGAATCATGCAGATACAGGTTTAGAGCTTCACAATGGAGAAAAAAAAATTAATCTTAGTGATCCTGGCTATTGGTGCTAGGCAGGCTACTTTGAATATTTCACAAACTACTTTGATGTGGATGGGCTACAGTCACAGAGGAACACATTGAGCTTGTGTTCATGGCTACAAGGAAACTAGTTGAGGATGAACAAAATTTTCAGTGATTTTTATTTTTTTTTTATACAATCTTCATCTTTATACTTCCAGAGCACTCCATCAACTGTCAACCATCATTTTATTGAATGATAAATTCAACACTAATTCAACACTTCACTTTTATCCTGAGAGCATTATATAAACTTCAGAAACACCCTGTAAATATTGTTTCACACTCTGCTACATATAAATATTAATGCAAAAATCATCTGTCCACCATTTCAGGTTGTAAACATATTAGTTGGATGTTATAAAGTTGGGAACATGTCCACTATGCTGTAACACAGAAGATAATATTTTCTTAATTTATAGTTTTCGAGCTCCCAGATTCTCAAATTCCATAACCATTAGGATTTGGAAAATATCTGCTCTTATGCTATAGCCGTGCTCTTGTTGATAGTGGTGTAAAATTCAAGGAATGTGTGCACCTACATTGATTTGCCTATATTAATAAAAATCACACTTAGAGAAGTTAAAAAGAACATTTTTTTTTTGCACGTGACTGCACGTGACTGCACGTCTGTACTGAAGCTTAGCCCTACCCTTAACCATAGTGACCAGAAGGAACCCTCTTAGGCAAGTAGTTCTTCCTGTTGGGACCAGCCAGCATAAAAAGCATGTCCATACACATGCAGACACACACACACACACACATACACACATACACACTGCTGTTGAACTCATTCAACCCTCTATGGTATTTCTATACTGTAGCTCAGTCATGGAAGGAAGTTGTGTATAATGTAATCTTGTGTGAGCCTCCACCCTGCCTCTACAACACATGGGAATGTCTGACACTCTGGACTATGATATCATGTTTGTGTTTAGAACAGCTAAATACAGACATATAGTAGAGAAGTATTTAAATATAAAGTTTTTTAAAATGTGCTTTAAGTAAAATGTGACAGATTGCACAACACAAAACTGAAAAAGATTATTCATACTGTGAGTGTGTATCAGATTGTAAGGTGTGGGCATGGCCGCTAGGAGGCTGAGGAGCCAGAAAGGATTAGTCAGAATCGTGAAGCATGAAAAAGTGAGGAGGCTGCGCTCACTGGCTAAAGTATTGTAACATCTTTTCTCCTGTATGCCTACCAGGGTTGTTAACAACCTCCACACCCAGGAGCTAGCCACATATGAAAACACCAACCACCCCATGTTCTGCAGTGGAGATCACAACACTCCAAGGTGTTCCTCCTGGGTTAAAGTTATCAGGAACTTTGAATAGCTACATAGTTTTGCATTTAAAAAAAAATCTGGAACACAAGAGCCATAGAGAGGCGTGTAAAGTAGGAGCACCTGGAAAGGCTTTTTACATTTGGTATTGGCAAAGACTGTGTGAAATTGAAGATATATGTAGACACCCTGGCACTTACCCATACACCGATCAGCCATAACATTGTGAAAACCTGCTAATATTGAGTAGGTCCCTCTTTTTGCCAAGAACAGCCCTAACCCTTTAAGACATAGACTCCACTAGACTTCTGGAGGTATGCTGTTTTATCTGGCACCTAGCTGTCAGTAGCAGATCCTTTAAGTCTTGTAAGTTTGAGATTGGATTGAGCATGTTTTTCCACCACATTCCACATTGATTGGTTTGAGCTGTAGAGAAATTGGAGGCCACATCAACACTGCAGATTCATTTTTGTGTTCCTCAAACCATTCTTGGTTAGCAAGAATGTTTAGGTAGGTTGTATGTGTCAGAGTAACATCCACATGAATGGCAAGAATCCAGCAGAACATTGCCCAAAGCATAACACTGCCTCAGCTGGCTTGTCTTCTTCCCATTGTCCATCCAGGTACAAACTCTTGCACAGGAATATGACACACACTCATCTGGCCATCCATATGATCTTCTACTAGACCGGACTACACGGGCCAGCTTTCGCTCTTCCAGTACACCAATGAGCTTTGGTCGTCCATGGCCCTTGGACCACTTTTGGTCCTGACCACTGCATACTGGAAACATCCCACAACAACTGCAGTTTTAGAGATGTTCTGATCCATCATAGTCATCTAACCATCATAATTTGGGCCTTGTCAAAGTCACTCAAATCCTTACCCTTTCCCCTTTTTTGCTGTTTCAAACACATTAACTTCAGGGACAAAATGTTCACTTGCTGCCTAATATATTCCACCCCCTTCCAGATGCCATTGTAACAAGCTAATCAATGTTATTCACTTCACCTGTCAGTGGTCATAATGTTCTGATTGATCACTGCTCATATCATATATTTTACATTTTCCAAGCACAAAAAAAGATTTTGCCTACTAAGATGTGTTTGGTTCAATTTCACCAACATAAATAAAAGCCCTTATTTTTTTTTAAGTACTATTTATATTGCCAACACAATATGCCTTGGCAGATTTTCTGCCTGCAGCATAAGATGAAACAAAATTTTTTTGCAGATGTGAACTAAAATTCCAATTATTCGCGATCTCGTACTTCTAATCCCACCTTCTACTCAGAAATGTTTACCTGTCATGCCTAATAAAGTGCTCAGTGTACATGTAAATTTTCCCTTAATCTACTAGGCCACATCTTATGTTCTAATTTTCATCTTTATATTGTACTGTAACTGAATTTCATTAGAATTTTATGTTACAATCTGAACAGTGGTTAATGCCAGCTTTCTTAGTGTAGGAATAGTTTACATTTACATTTAGGCATTTGGCAGACGCTCTTATCCAGAGCGACTTACTTTTTTTTTTTTTTTATCTCATTACACATCTGAGCAGTTGAGGGTTAAGGGCCTTGCTCAAGGGCCCAACAGTGGCAACTTGGTGGTTGTGAACCTGGGATCTTCCGAACCGTAGTCCAATGCCTTAACCACTGAGCTACCCCTAGTTTAAAGTGTCATTGTTATTTGAGCATTTACACTGGTTCTGAATCTGAGTCACAGTGGTCCAAGCTGCTTCTAGGAAGTTTGTTATTTGAAGTGTTAGATTTCACCAGCGATTAAGATCACAAGTACGCTACATATTAGAGGTGTAAAGGTACGTAAAAGTTTTGTTTTGTTTTTGGTACAATTAATTAAAAAAAGAAAAAAAAATTTTCATGAAATGAAATTTCTTTTAATTTATCGTGAATGTAACATGTAAACAATGGTTTATTTAAATAAGAAATAATTAAAAGATAGGTTTAATCATTATTTGCAGTATTATCACTGGTGATGGCATTGTTACTGTTTTTACAGTGTACTTGGTGAATACTTCTTTCTTGACAGAGTAAATGAGGACAGTGTCTTTCATGACATAAAATAGCACAGCAACAGAAGTTAACTTGGGGTATTATTCCCAAATCTGAGTTCCTGTCCCGTTAATAGAGTGACATCAAATAATCCTGCATTAGAAATAAACGAAGTAAAACTTTTAAGCAAGTCTTACGGTATGCAAACATGTTTATTTATTAAACCTAAAACACTGACTGTACATTTTTGCTGTTTAGAAAGATAATATACATTGCGTCCCAGCATTAACAACAATACACAAACATAGCAGCAGTCCATTTCCCACTTTGTCTTTCGAAGTGGAAACTGATGTAATACTGTCCGGCGAATTAGTGCTAAGTATGGAATCCTGAATTATATTTTCAACAAGTCGTCAGCGATGGGTTGCCAGTTCCATTAATTTGAATTAATAGAGAAAATCCCCTGACACTAGTTAAAGCAAGCTAGACTATATTCACTCAGATCACAATGTGTACCGAGCAAAACGGTATGAATATACAGTACGTACATAATAGGTCAAAACCCTACTACATATAAAGCTATAATCTCAGGTGGGGATGTGTCCACAGATACAGATGGATCATACGAGTAATTTATGTAAATCACTGTGTATAAACCTCAGTTTCAGCTCGACTATACAGATACAGAAATCTATCTTGGCAGTTGTAACAGGACATCAGGTTCCTGTCAAATGTGTTAAATTACATTTGTATGAGCTGCTGATTTTCCACTAGCGTTTTTGTTCTGATTGGAACAATAACTACAGTCCATTCTGAAGCGATAAAACATAATCAGAACACTATGAAGGGGGACTGGCCTTGGCGAAGTGATGGAAAACAGATGCATTAAAAGATCCTTCAAAAGCATCATCATTAGCTGATGGATGCTTTCTCCTGTGATTTTTTTGTTTTTTACTGGTGAGTGAACTTATACTGTAAATGTAGGCCAAGTTTAAATATTAACATTTCGTTTAGGAATAATAAACTGTAAAAAGCGTAAACAGATAAAAGTAGTTCTTAAGTTTAAGTTGGGTTCATATTACATTACTACATCAATAACTGTCTATAGGTTGTGGGAAATACAGCCTTGAAAGGATGTGCTTCAAATGGCTGTTACTTGTAACCCTAACAGAGAGAGACAGTTTAGAATGTGTACTGTAATGTGTATAGCCTTCAGGGAGTAGGGCATAGTCATGATAACCTCATAATGCCAGTATTAGCCAGTGAATAACTACACAGGAAGTTATTTTCAGTGGTGGATAGTAACAAGTAAATGTAATCCATTAACCAAATTGAGCTTCCACCGGGTGTGATCCTTAGCTACATTAAACCATCCAACAGTCCAATGCCATACACTTATTTATCAGTCGGAGAGACTGATATTTTGGATACTTATATAAAATTTTATTTATTTTTATTTTTTTTACTGTACTTGAGTGTTTTTTTTTTTTTTAAGTATCAGTTTGCTAAATGATTTTCAGGTTGAGGGACTTTTAACCTTAACTCCACTACATTTTAAAATAAAATATTGTACTTTCAATCAGGGAACAGGGAACACCTTATTGTGGCTGATTTCCATTGATCTGTTGGATCTGTTGTACCCATTAACACATCTAGTATATATCTAGTGAACAGAAAATCTGCTATTACAAGATCAGTGCAATAGTCTACATTGTTAAGCACTTGTAAAAATGACTGAAAAAGGTTCTGACTTTAACTTACTACTTACAGAACGCATGGCCTAATTTAAAATTCTTTTTTTGTGGAAGTTGTGGAATGGACGAAAGGGTCATTTATTTTCGAATGCCTTCTCTACCTGCCTTATTCCCTTATGGTTTCTTCATGCAATGATTCTAAACAAACATGAAGAGGTAAGCCTATTTTTCTGCTGCTGGTCAGTTCTTTAATAGGACAGCTAATGTTGGCTTGCAGCAGCAAAATATGTGTAGCATTCAAGTCACACTGGGACCTTTGATTGTGCAGAATAACAGTTATGAGAGTAAAAACTAAGTTTACTTCTCCATATTATCCACTGCTACACTAATGCAATATCCCCTTTAATTCTTTTATCTAGCTAACAGTTTTGCCTCAGTTTGCAGGGTTGGAAGCTTAACAGCTAAACATTCTTATATTGTCAAATAATAAAATTTAAAATTTCAAACTTGGACTTTTTAAGAGGTTTTGCATGTAGCTGATGATTAACCATTAACCAAATTGAGCTTCTACCGGGTGTGATTTTTAGAGAGCGTGGTAGCCTTGTGCAGAGATGTTAGGAGAGGTTCAACATTAATCTTAAAATTAATTCCTGTTCTCCAATCCTGTGATTCCAAAGCTACTCAGATCTCATTAATGAAGCTAGTTTTCCTGCATGTTGTCTGTTATGACAATGTTAACATTATGACAATATTATGACAATGTTAATTGACATCGGCATCAGACTGATTGATAATTTAATGGCCTTTTTTTTAAACAGATCTCTGAGTAACATTAATTAGAGTAACATTAATCAAGTCTAATTACAATAAAGATAATATAACATTAATCCATTATTAAATCACAGTACTTGTACTTTGGTTACTTGAGGAGATTTGATGGCATGTACTTTTGTGCTTTTACTCAAGGAAAAAATTATATGGAGAACTTTTATGTTTACTGGAGTAATATTTCACTTTTATTCAAGCACATAGTTTATGTACTTACATTTTATGGATTTTGGCAGACACCCTCATCCAGAGCAACTTACATTTTTATCTTGTCATATATTTGAGCAGTTAGGGGTTAAGTGGAGCTGGGGTTACCTTCCGATCAGAAGTGCAACACCTTAACCTTTGAGCTGCCCTTGTTTCCTTGTTCCACCACTGCTTATTTTGAAGTGTAACTTTTTACAAAGACATTTCCTTTATAGGACAACACAAATATGGGATAGAGCTTTTGTAAAAGTTAAAAAATTGGTCTGGCATACAAGCCAAAGCTGAAAGTGATACACGTGTATTTGCATATGTATATGCTATACTGCTGTAATCCAGCTGTGTCAGTGTACACACCTGTGTCAGTGTACATCTGTATTTACATTATAGCTGCCTGCTTTGTGAAAGTGTAACAAAACAGGTGGTAAAGCCACTAAAAGTAGCTTTCTGTGTCACTCCACACACACATACACACATCAAACACATAGCCATACACTTTGTACTTTCCCACCACTCAGGGAACCTGTGGACTGGATGTCGTCAGTGATAATAAAAGCTGCATGCAGAGACAAAGTCTCAGTCCAGTACTGGGCTGCCCTTTAGAAGACTGTGCTGGGTGATATCCTTACTGAGGGACTTTTAATCATGTAGGATTTTTGGGCGGTCAGCCTGGTTTAAAAGAGAGATTCAAGGAAGCAACACGAGAAATTAATTCGACTGCAGATGAGAAATAATGACTTTCACACTTATTAATGCTATTAATTTGACCATCAAGAATGTAGCATGTTTGTTTTTTCTTCACATTAAAAGGATTTGACTTGATTTGCTGTTTCTGCTGTCAGGTGGCTTATTCATAGCATGGGTTCATGGATGGAGTCATGCTTTCCAAATCTGTCACCATTAATGCAAGTGTTGGAACTTTCCACCATTTCTCCATCCCACTAGCACCTGATAGGGCGTGGTGTAGAGGGACAGGGTGTCTCCAACCATCTAACTCATTAATTAGTTGTCACCGAGGGACAGTTTGCCAACATGCTGAAAAGAGCATGATTAATGCTGGCACTGCTTGTGACTAATGACAGTTGGTCAGCTTGTTAAAGCTTGGCATATGGCACATTTTAAGAGCAAGCCAACAGGAGAACTGGAGAGAGAAAGAGAAAGAGAGAGGTGGAAGAGATGCATCATCATCAACAGGCATCATCACCATCAAAATAATCTAACTTGTCTCTTGATATGTTTTACATGTTCAGTGCAAAGAAATGACACGTGTTTGGGCATTTGTGTTTTTATCAGTGACATAGGACATTTATATATATATAGTGTGTGTATTGTATAATATATTTTATTTAAAAAAAATAAAGCCCTCAGAAAGCCAATTTCATCATGGCTTCTACAGGAAAGCTTTTTAGGCAAACTTTTGTACAATAAAGTGAGAATTAAAGTGAGGATTTTATGAAACAGTGTTTATTTGAAATTTGATAAAGCAATACTGTGGAATTTAACGAGTGGGCAGGTTACAAAAGATCATTTTTAGGCCATGTTAAATTTAGCAGTATTATCTATAAATAGCATCAGCTTTTTTTTTCGGTCAGAGATTACCTCATCAGGTTCACGCTGCCGTCTTCCTGTCTGAAAGGATCTCACGAGCTGTATTATTCGGCGTGTGGTGTGAAGACCGCATCTTTCTGAAGGCTGCTGATTCACTGCACGACCCAGAGATCCGCTAACGACAGCACTCGTCATCGCTGAACGCACAACGACAATAGCTGGGATGAGGGAGGGTGAGGGCGACACACGCTCACAGATCATTTGAGAACACAAAGTTTCTAGGAAGTAGAAGCAGTAGAGGTTTAGATAGATAATTAAATTAATGCAGATAAAAATATAATACATAACAGTCCTTATGAGTAGAAACCTTAACTAGATTAATTCAGCATCTGGCATTGAGCCAAATGATAAAACCTGGCACACCGGCTTGAATCAACATTTCAAGCAAGAAAGGCAACCACACTGTATATGCAAGGTATGCTTTTATTTCTTAATGTAACCTAATGCTTAATTACAATGTAATTAAACGATTGCATTGTAAATTGTAATTTTTATTGTATAAACTTGCCTTTGTTAATAAGACTAGGTATGTACACTACCATAATGATAGCTTACTTAAGTTGCCAGCAGGGACTCTTATAGCATTTATCCTGCTTTGTAGCTAAGGAGATGTGTTTACATTGTTTGCGGTAGTGAAGTAACAGATAAAAGTATAATCAGTGTTTCTTTGTGGTTGGGTGTAAATCTGAACAGGCCAATGAGTGTAAATTGCATTGTGGTGGTTAGACAAGTTTGACAGTGGAAAGAACGGAGAGAGGACTCACGACAGCTCGGAATACTCTTCTCATGGGAAAGAGAACAGCTGTGAACTCTGGGATGTCTTATACGTTTGTTCCCTGAGAGTGTGGCACACCTTGCTTCACTGTTACTTCAAGGAAATATTCATTATCATTTAGAGAAAAAAAACAGAGTTATATTTAGGTCTGTTAGGGTACTAGACCGTAGACAATGAGTGCAGATACGTCTCTGCATGTGTGATACAATCTATGGTTTAGCCCTGTAGAACAACCTGTTCCCGTTCAAAACCCTGGCACTGCTTTGAGCTCCAGTCCAGCGCTGCAGTTGTCCACCCCACAGCTTGTCTCATGCCATCTTGCGTACTTGTAGAGTAAGAACCCACATAGGGGATCCTTTGTTTAGGAGGGTCTAGGCATGGGCGATGATTTACAAGCTGCTAAAGTCTCCACGCGATTGGCTGCCCGTGCTGTGTGTGCGTCGGTCAGAAGCATGCGTCAGGCGTCTGCGGCAGTGTGTAGCTGTTTCGGTCTGTGCTGATCATGCAAACCCGAGCAGCTCACTCCTCATCAACCACTACAGCCACTTATTCTTCTAAATCCAAGAGAGGCAAGATGGCTACCTTTTAGGATTATGTTGCCTAAAATTGAGGGCTTACCCCTGAGGAGTGACAAGGTATATGACTGCCTCTTTTTTTTTTCTTTCTTTTCTTTTTTTTTTTTCTTACAGCTATTGTCTCAAGGAGACCGGGTGTTGTGACTGTGGGTCTGCTCATTTGCTTTGTGTATCTGCCTGTGTTTTGTTCTTAGTCCTGCATATGTGAGGGTTTCTGTTGATTTTTCTTTTCAGGTGAGGTGCAAAGATCTTTCCGAACCACAGAAAAAGAACCGAGTCTCCAAGGTAACCGACACCTACTTTTTTCTTATTTTTGCAATGAATATTTTTTTATTTTTAAAATTTTTTTTTTATTAAGTATAGTGTTTGCACCTGCTGCTTTTTTTATTTTTAATTAGCATGTAGGTGCGTTTATGCTGCCTGGCTGGCAGGAGTGAGCATAAGCCTTTCGTCTGCACTCTGTTTAGTCTGTTTTCTATTGAGTTAAGTGAAGTTGTGAGACAGGAAAGGAGTGCTGTATGAATGAAGCCACCACAAGCAGCTTCAGAGAAACTCACCAGGAAGGAAGCATGCTTTTTTAGAAGTTATGTTGCAGTAAAGGCTCAAAACCCCAAAATTGTGCATGCGGAGCAGTTTTAGTAAATTACTCTTTGATGGGTTTTACAGAAAGGCTGGGTGAGCATCACGACACTTGTTAGTTGCATCAAGTTAGGAGCAACTCGTTCGTTTCAGATTTCAGAATTGCACAACTTGAACTCTACACAACAGGTGCAAATCTGTCATTGGCTTTTTTCTTTTTTCTTTGATTCTCACTATGATCATTTTGCATCTTTGTTTCGCGATTAAAGAAATAAAAAGATTTAAGACAATGTGTTGTTTAGGTCACCTTGTTTTTTTTTGTTAATGGTGTATTATGTTATCTTTTTTTTCTTTTAAATTGGAGATTTTGTCAGTTTGTGTAATTAGCGAGATGCAAAAGATGAGAAGTCTCTCCTCCGTGTTTGGGTTGGACACGCCCACTCTGCTCTAACTTTCCCTGGTAACGCTTCCTTAGGGAGGCTTCTTAGAATTCTGTAGGCAATACGTGCTCTGTTGCTAGGGGTGTGCGTGGGGGGTGTGTGTCGTTTGCCGTGTCTACACTCTGTGTGTGTGCGTGTATGTGTGTGCGAACAGGGCTGTTTTTACCCTGAAAAGGAGTCAAGTGTGACTTTTGGGGTTTTCAGGGCTGCAGACACAACAAACGAGAAACAAAGAAGCTCTGACGTGTGACGTGCTGAGAATAAGCAAATCATCTTCTTTGCGAAGTGATCTGAACAAGCATTATTTGTGTTTTTACACTAAACAAGAGTACTTGCTGATATTACTTATATCACTTTACATCCAGCTGGGGATTTCAAATTATATCAAAGTTTTCAGGATATTAGTTTGCTGTAGACATTAGAGTAATGCAAATGGACATAGAGCATGGATCTTACTGATTACTGGCCTTGTCAATTTTATTTGCAACTGTTTCTATCTATATATCTATCTATCTATCTAT
Organism: Clarias laeviceps; assembly: GCA_030014305.1. Lineage (NCBI taxonomy): Eukaryota > Metazoa > Chordata > Actinopteri > Siluriformes > Clariidae > Clarias > Clarias laeviceps. The sequence goes on from JAQMYJ010000039.1 coordinate 19,817,413, forward strand.
CTAACTATCTATCTATCTATCTATCTGTCTACCTGTCTGTCTGTCTGTCACCAGAAATAATTATATGTATATGAGTACATGGAAATGCCAGCAAAGTATTTTCATTATATACTACCAATGTGCGCTTATTAGCTGCGATAAAGCAAAAATTGTTTCTTTCATCACTCAATCATACTGATAGGTTGTTTTTGCAAGTGACAGATTTGTTGTGCACGTTGACATCAAAAAGATGTGTGTTAAAATGCACATCAGCAAATTCCTGTATATTCCGAAAGCAAATCTCCACATGTCGAGTACGACAGCTAGTTCACGCATCTGTTTATTGATTGCAGCGAAAAGAATATCCTTGAGCAATGCAGCATATACGTAGACATTCTGAAAGTTGCTATCTGAATAGGACAAAGAATGGCAAATAACTTAACGTCTCACACGCTAGAAGTTTTATAGTCATGTCAACTTATTATTGGTACTTAAAGCCACTAGATCCAGTTGTTTGGAAATCTGTTCCAGCTATCCTTTAAGAGAAAGATATGATAGATTCAGCAGCTATACAGCAGTCCCCTTTCAGCTGCTTTCTATAAAAATGAAAAAGCGCATGATTTGTAGTCGATGCTGAATGCTTGCATGTGTGTAGTTTTTATATAATGTTTGGATTTTAGAACATATTGCTTACGATAATGCATTTTTGTGTATGTAAATTTCACGTTTGCTGTAATACAATGTAATTTTTAAGATATCATTACTTGGAACATATTTCATTTAGATTTGTTAACTGAAATGTAACGCATCCTGGGTTTTTGTCTGTTGTAAAACAATACACGAAACAACTGACAGATGCAATTTACAAATTATAGATTGTATCAAAGCCTACTAGTAAACACCCTCCAGTTGGTGGCCATCCTGCAATTCTTTCCAGACACTTATTTTAAGTCATACAAGACAGACTAAGATGTTTCGGGGAAGAATATCATGTACCAGATAGAATTATTTTGCCAAGATGAATTTAAAATAAGTATTCAAATCTGACAAATTTGTTAATTAATGTGTGGCCTTTGGCACAAATCATGTGAAAGAACGTTTTTATATGATTTATATGAAAGATTATATGAAATTATATGAATTTCATATGAGGTTATATGAAAAATTATATGAAAAAACATTTTTATACAGGTTGCTCTAGCTACTGTAACTGTTGAAGGAAAGGGTACGTAAATGTGTACTTAACCTATGTCAATGTCAGTAAGTCAAAGATAAGCTAGGTGTTTTCTGCTAACTTTTCTAACCATGTAATTGGCTCTTCTTTGTAAGAGGCATGATGCTGCATTGTTGAGTGTTACACTGTTTCTACTCAACCTGCAAACAAAGGTTAAAATAAAAAGGCATCTGATGGTACCGATCTTGAATTCAAGTACATTGATCTCAGTGAGAAACAGAAGTAAGTATCAGTATCACTCTCTGACAGTTTATTTTAATCAGTTGACTTGATTTGATTGCTCCAGTATTGTGTGTCATTGTCATATTTACTACTTTGTCATGCAGAAAAAAGAAAAAAAAAGTATTTGTTTTCATTATTAATTAGGCTTAATACTTCCTGCCATTAGTGGTAAATGCTACTAAATGCTACTAGTTTATTATGCAAAAGATAAACTCTCTCACTAAATGTGAGCAAACGCCATATTGTTATATCAAATCATTTGAATTGCTAACATTGTCATTAAAACTAGGATCGTGTCCTCGTTATGACATTTAGCCTAATCACTGATTCATTCATCTTCATTACTGCTTTGTCCTGGTCAGAGTTCCAGTGAATCTGGAGCCTATCCTGGACAGCCTCTGTCCTGAGAGCTTGAAACAAGAAAAATTTGGGAACTGAAAATTCTGGGCTGCTCAAGAAATCAACTGAAGCAGCTGCATAACATGAGTCTGAATACAGACAAGTTTCCCAGCGTAAATATCGATGTAATATTTGAACTTACATTGCAGATTGACTATAAAGTTTTTATGGCAATAAAATGGATTAAACACATTTCAAAATTTAAAGAATTTAACATTTTAAAATTCAACGTTTTTTAAAGTTAAATGTCATAATATACAAACATATCAACGCTCTTAGATTTAATTTACATACACAGCATGTTCAGTGCTATAAAAATACATTCAAGTGTGATAGGAATAAATGTGAGGATATACAGCAGAATCCCATCATTTTCATGGGCTACCTGTTCAGGTCCTGGACATGGGTTCAAGGGTTGGGTATCAAAAGTAGTTTCTGATGCTAGCTACTTTTATTTTTTCCCACTTCTAGATACCAGGTAATCTGATGACTCTTTTTTTTCCTTCATCAAAAACAGTTGCAGTTGCAGCCTAAGTTATTGCCTCACTCTGCTTTTGGAACGGCTAGTCCATAACATGCATTGCATCACTGCATGTCCTGGAATAAAGGTTGTGAAGGAAGTTTATGTGTACAAAATTATACACATTAGCTACTGGTGTATTATTTCAAATCTTACACATGTTTAAACCAAATCATTAAATTATTTTACTTCTTTGAAATGTTTTTGTGTCATTGGGCTTAAATTTATGCAAGAAGTGACAATATGGAATATCTACGAAGAACCTTATAAAGTTATTAATTAAATTATAGCCAACTGTCTGAGTTGAGATTGATTATTGATTGTTGAGGCTTTTTATACTTTTGTCCTGTTATGACAAAATAATATATACCAATTCCACTGTTTTGGATATTACTTTTTCAGACATGACATCCTGAAATCTAAGATACAAAAATGTAGTTGACTGCAAATAGGCCATGAATGTCCAAAATCCAGTGTGTTGTCCTCTGATAAGACATAACAGAGCCACAGCAATTATAAAAGAAAGTCGCAACACAGTTAAACCCTTGCAGTTAAAGTAAAATTAACCTTAAACACTTTGCATGTCAATACGCACAATCAGCAAATGGTGTCCTATATATTATATATTATAATGATAACTATGATAATATATTATAATGATATGATTCATAATGTACTGTATATATATTATGTATATGGATTATATGTATGGATATATTATAATGTTATTCTTGGATAACTTTACATTACAAAAAACTAATCATTCCCTTTTAAAAAGCTAATACAAAATCTGCACTTTATTTCTTATGTTTAAGATTATTGATTTATTTTTCCAGTTCTCCAATTAAATGTTATTGTAACTTTGCTAGCAATGCCTGATTGATAGAATGCCTGAGCATGCTTGATTCAAGATTCAAAGAAGGTTTATTGAAGGCAGCATGGCCCACGGATGTTAACTTGAAGGAAGAGTAATAAAACATAATTAAAAGCAAAAAAAAAAATAAATCACATACGCAACCAGTTAAATGTTTCTTCCAGTTTTAGTTCTTTGCACATTCAAAAACAACGCTGAAGGCAATAAAGAAGGCAAAATATGCAATAATCTTATTTGAACAGTTGATATTGACATGTGTCTGCTACTCATGCTCTGTAAAGCCGTCATAACAAGTAGCTCTAATCTGAGGTGCTCTTAATTGGTGATTTTTAATAGTGTTAACTTTAAATTAACTTCTTCTCTGCAGCAGAGGTAAGTTTTGGTCTTGTTTTCCTGGGATGGTCTTGATGAGAGCCAGTTTCATCATGGTGCTTGATGGGTTTTGCAAATACACTTGCAAGAACTATTCCAGAACAGCTGACATTTGTGTCTTAAAATAACAAGACTGCCTTGACGGCTCTTAATGTCTTAGGAGTGATTTCATAGTTTTGAAAAAGTTCAGTATTGTTCTAGAATGTAAAAATAAATCCAAACTTGTTTCCAAACTTTTGACTGGTACTGTATATTGAAATATTGAATTAAAAACTGACTTTTTTTTTTTTTTTTAAAGAATAACAACATAAGGGTTAATGAGTTTTAAAGTGTCATGTCTGAGCCTGAAGCATACTAGTTACGAGTGAAGGATCAGATTTGGGGACTCCAAGCCAAGGACAGCAAAACTTTTGAGTCTATTCATTGCCATGTCCTTATTAAAAATAGCATTTATCTAAATTCAGGCTATATTCCTGCTGTGATACCATCAGGCTGTTAATTTGCGATGGCCAATATCAATATGTGCCACATCACTCCTGTGCCAAAACCACTTTAGTCATCATTCTGTTTTTCCTTGCCCAGGTTGAGTCACAGGGCATCTCAGTAAATGGCAATAGTTCAGAGCAGATGGAGGAGGACGTGCCAGAGGATGAGGCATGTGACGTATCTCAAGAACACTCTGCTCCACCTGACTCGCCCACGCCTCTCCAGCACAGCCCTGCACCAATACCAGCTGAGAGCGAGCTTCGGCCTGCTGTCAGCTACCATGCACTTCCTACTCACCACGAATCTTACTCTGGTGCTAAACATGTAAAACCAAACACTGAGAAACATACAGATACCACCAAACCACAGGAACCTAAAAGGACTTTGAACATGCTCACCAGCTGTCAACCACCTGATGAACTTCTTAAAAAGATTAAAATGGAAGAGCCAAACATGATGGTAGATGAACCAATTACATCTCACATAGGGAGTAGTGTCTACTTTGAAGATGCTTTGTCGACTCTAGCTACTGTAGTATGTTCCTCCATTACCGATAGGAAGGCTTTGGAGGAGAAGTTATTTGGTCCACAGACCTCAAATAACTGTTCTTTTAAAAGTGAAAATGAAGAACCATATCAGAGTCATAAACACCAAGAACAGAATTTTAAAAATCAAGAGGTTGATAATAATCCTCATTTGAAAGAATCAGTTGGAATGTCTTTTCCTAATATTCAGTCTTTAGTTGAGCATAGAAGCATAAGCATTGAGCAGGCCATAGCTATTGAGGCCTTAACCCAGTTGGGAGCTACCCCAGAAGCAGAGTCCTTTAAAATAGATCATCAAGGTCAAAACCCTCAAAATGAAAGCACATTGTCTACAATTTTTGCATCAAGCAAGCCTATACCTATTCAAGAAGCTAAATCAATATCAGAGGTTGTTTCCAATAAAGTCCCAGTAATTAGTTCAGCATTGCATCAGACATCTGTTATTTGCAGTCCATATAATAGACAAGAAAATTCCACCCATCGCAGCACACCTGCCCCGAGAAAACTCTCTTTACATGACCTCTTAAACGCTAGCTCAGAATGTGAAAAAATCTTGCACACCCAAGAGAATGGAAGATTAAGTCAAGCACTTTGTAAAACAGAGAGGATAGATGGCACTTTTAAAAAGATCAAACATGTTGATAGAACATATAGCTCAAGAAGAAGAGATGAGGAGGAGGTTGCTGCCCAGTTGTTGCAACTTGCATTCATGATTGAATCACAACACAAGCCAGTATCTTCTGAAAACAGTCCACCCAAGGGAAAGCCAGTCCAGACAATAAAATACAATCATCATGCCATTGGGCAGCATATAAAAAGGCAAAGCAAAACAAAAACCACCTCCTCAAGTCCAAGGATATCAAAAAAGAGAGCCACTGAGATTGAGAGAGGCAATCACAGGATACCACTAGCCAAGAGATCCCCCAATGGCAAAGCACTTCTCAAGATGAAGGGTAAAAGGGAGGCCTTACAGCAAAAGGCAAAATTGCACTCCAAAAGAAATCCATTTCTGCCCCAGACTCAGATAGACTTGAATAAATACCTAGGACATGCTTATAATGAAAATAGGCGACTTTTCCATTACAGCAACTCCCACAAAAGAGAGCACTTAGACCTACAGGCTCTCATGAGCTCTGGGAACCAGAACACTCAGCATTTCCAAATGGACCATGCAGCTTTGGGTTACTGCCAGGGCAACCAGTGTCAACCAAATGGACATTGTCATAGTCTCACAAATGGTCACTTAGGTGCTACGCAAGGCCAGAGGCACGAATGTGAAGAGCATTTTATTTCTCAGGTATCGAAAACCCACAGTATGCTGAATAATGGTGCTAAATCCCAAGCCCCCTGTGCCATGCCTAATGTTCAAAGGCTAGACCC
>JAQMYJ010000039.1:19828451-19839764 GCA_030014305.1 Clarias laeviceps
GGTACCGGTCCATGGATCAAATGGTACCGGGCCGCACAATAAATAATTAAATATTAAATATATGTATTATCTGAGTCTGAACAATATTTTATTTAGAAAAACCTTTTATTTTGAGAAATGACCGGATTCTCTCGGTTACATCTTGCGCGCCATTATGAGAGCCGCTGCAAAGATTTCTCTCAGAAAAGAAGTCACCGCTGGCAGCACATTTCAGTAACGAGGAATGGGTCGCAAAACTGGCTTACCGGTGTCCCCCCACCACCCAACCCCCCCACCGGGGTCCGCTGTAAAATTGTCAAGTCTTGACTGGTCTGTGGTGATACAAAGGTTGGGGACAACTGGTCTAGATAATTAATATTGTTTGGACAATTAGGACTTTGTTTTATTTGAGAATTAAGCTAATCCAATGAAAATTTTGTTTGGAGTTTGTTTAAAATTTGAATGAAGACTTTAAGTTGTTTTTCTTAACCCTTTTCAGTTTGAGTTCGATGCCCTGCCCTGCACATTTTAGCATTGTTTCATCTTCCAACACACCTGATTGAACTAATAAGCTAATTAAGAGCCTTTTCTGACTTGACGTGACTGTGGCAGGGCAGGGAAAACACTAAAATGTGCAAGGCAGGGGGTCCTCAAGGACCAGGGCTGGAAAACACTGGCTCAAGTGCTAGTGCTAGTTTTAGCCACATTCCTGATGTACGTATGATGCTTAAAAAGAGTGGTGTAGCAGCCTTGTTAATTCTTCAAAGATCTGAAATATGTTTCCAATAAATATTCAACCAGCTCCTTAGATCACATCACTTATATTTTTATTATACATTTGTTGTTTGTTGTATCTTTGATCACTTTTTATTATTTATTTCATTTTAATATTGCCTGTTTAACTATTTAATTTTGATTACCTTTTGTATTTTTTATTTCTCTTACTTCAACTATATATCATTTGAAGAAGATGTATTTGAAGAAGATGATGATGATGTTGATTCTTCTTTTTATTCTTCTTCTTATTGTTATTATTATTATTATAAAACTGTATAGCAGTTGTACTCTGACAAAATAGTCAATGACTATTGATGATGGTATGTGTATTTTATAAGTAGATATGTAAATTGTTTATCAAGTGTGACAAGTAAAAGCTCATGAGGGCACAGAAGAGGAAAAATCCAAGATAGTATTGACACAAAACAAAAATTATTTCATAAACAGAAATGAATCAGTAAATCAGAACCAAAACTTCACTGATTTTCTTATTGTTTAATTGTCCTAATATAGGAATGAGTCCTATTTGTTAGTCCATAGACTATAAAAAGGAAACATATAGTAAATAGGAAGAGTGTGTTCAGTGCTCAGAGGAGGAAGCCATCTGCTGGTATGGAGGTGTCACAGCATGAGCTAGTATTACACTATTATACAGTACACTGCCTGTCCCTCAAAAAAAGTCACACATTCTATTATTTCACTGGGCCACCTTTTGCTTTGATTATGGCCATGACATTGTTTTGTTAAGCTTATTCAACGTCACAACCTGTATTCCCAGCTAGAGTCATAGAAATCTTTCTCCAAGATCTTGTGTTGATGAAGGGAGAGTCAGACTTCTGTGTAAAGCCTTCACCAGCACGTCCCAAAGATTCTCAATGGGGTTAAGTTCTGGACCGATCTATGTGTCAAAACTATGTGCTTCCTGACCCATTCTTACACAACTTGAGCTTGGTGAATCCTGAGCTTGGAATATGCCATCAGGGAAGAAAAAAATCCATTGATGGAAAAACATGGTCATGGTCATTCAGTATGTTCAGGTAGTCAGCTGACCTAATTTTTGGGCACATAACTTTGCTATACTGTATCTAGACCTGAACAACTGAAGTGACTGCAAATCCTAACACTGCTTCCACAGGGTTATACGGTTAGCACTAGGCATGAAAGGTGCATCAATTCATTAACGTTTAATTAACGAATGTTTAAGTGTTCTCCCATCACCCTCATTCAGGATGTTTTTCTGACGACATTTCTTCCTCGAAGTTGATGGTTCAGCAATATCCTTTCAGGTTTTAATAATATGTTTTACAGTTCTGAACCTAATTTTAGTAATTTCATCAATCTCCTGTTTTCTTTGTCTTTCAGGACAATAATTTGACTCTTCTGAAAAAGTGTAACATACAGTAGACCACAACCACAGGGTAGTCTTTCTGACATGACTGTTTAGGAAATGAGAAGCTACTCACTGCATCAGTTAGGGTTAAATAACTATATGCCAGCTAAACTATATTAATCACTGCAGCTTAGTTAAATCGAGGTGGTGACTTTTTTTTTTGCTGGGCAGTGTATAAACCAGGCAAAAAGAAACAAACCAGTGTATAAACAAGCCATACTTGTAGCATATACACTGTGCTGTAGCATGTACTTGTGCAAGTGTGTCATTCATGGTAAACTTTTTTGCCAACACTGGTTATGCCTCTCAGGTTATCCGTCGGGGTAGTGAAGAGGAGAAACTGCTGTGCCTGGTGCGTCAGCGTGTGGGTCACTGCTGCCAGAATGCAGTGGTGGTCATCCTCATTCTAGCTTGGGAGGGCATCCCACGCAGCTTGGCTGACAGACTGTACAAGGATCTCACCAACACTCTTTACAAATACGGATCGCCCACCTGCCGCCGCTGCGGCCTCAATGAAGAGTGAGTCAGGAACTGCACGCAGCACAGAGAATGCTCATGGTTCACACACACACACACAGGAGAACCACACATGGGTGGTTATTTAAATAACAGCAATGTGTGAGAGTTGCTAGTTTTTTGGGTTTTTTTTAATAGATTTTTTAACTATAACTAATATTCCTCTTTTCATCTTTTTTTTTTATTTGCCTTCTTAGTCGTACCTGTGCTTGTCAGGGTCTGGACCCAGAGACCTCTGGAGCCTCATTTTCTTTTGGCTGCTCATGGAGCATGTACTTCAATGGTTGCAAGTTTGCACGCAGTAAAGTGCCTCGAAAGTTCCGGCTGCAGGGTGACTACCCTGAGGAGGTAAGAGCAGTTAGTGGACATCATAGTTTTGCTTTTTAATTTCTAATCACATTAACCATTGTGTTTATTTATGTCTAACAAGAAAATAAAAAAGTAAATAAAAAGGTTAATGTCTCTAGTATTTACACATAAATTGTGTGGGGCTTGTTTTGTGTAGCTATGCTGGTTTATTTGATTGTGTACAATGAAAAATGGTCCCATAATTGTGCATCCTGTGCTTGCACAGTATAGAACACATTTATCTAATATACTAGGGGCGTTCATCATTTTTAATTGTGCAGAATAAGAGAAGACAGTTATGAGAATAAAACTACCTTTACCTTTACTCTTTATAATAATCCACTTCCCAGCATTTTACAGTGCATAGTGCTTGGATAAAATCATGGTAGAAAGTTTTCTTAGTACTCCAGAGCCCATGACTGGACTGCCTACTTCATCTCTGAAACACTGGCTTCTCAGGAACTTCTTTAATGGCCCTTTCTTTTAATGGCAAAAAGAGCCTGTTTTGATCACCAAAGCCATTTTGTTTTTGCAGGACACAATACATTATGTCATACTCCCCACTGCAGTACATCCTCATTATTGGAACTCAGGTGGGAGTTATTGCCACACCCCCATACAGTACTGACCTTGCTTTATCCCATTTTCTTATGTTTGGACCATTAAGAGTTCCTGGGATGTCAGGATTTAAGACTGGAACCCTGTACCCTGGCGCCAGTACCCTGGCTCCAGCATACTGAGATAACTTTCTACCTTAATGTCATCCAAGCACTAGTGAAATGCTGGGATAAGTGTATTAGGGTAGGAGGGGCTTATATATAGAAATAAAGGTATTTTTTACTCTCATGGGTGTGTTCTGTTATTCTGCACAATAAAAAGGTTTGACTTGAACACCGCTCATAGAAATTTTCTAATGCATAAATACTTGTACATAAACTGCCACTTTTACTTTTCTGCATGAGAATAAATAATTATATTTTTCTGAAAAGAGAATAGGAGTTGTAGTGCTCCATATGAAATGTTATACCAATATGCTATCAGAATATAAATCATCATTTTTTTATTATCTTAATAATCTTTTAATACAGCAGAATACATTATACATTTGAACATTCATGCACATTTGCACTCACCCTGGACATTTCTGGACATTTCAATTTCATTTCAATTCATTTAAGTTTGCACACTTTTGCACATTGCACATTTTTCCATATTTTTCATATTTGTACAGCTATTATTGTCTATATTTTGTACAGCTAAGTTTTTAAAATATTTTTTATATCCTATATTTTACATTTTGTTGTTCTATTTTTCTCTGCAGCTAAGTTTTTCTATATTTTATTCTTATTCCATTCCCTAATTTATTTCTTATTGATAATGTAGATTTTAAGGTCACGAGCAGTCGTATAAGCATTTCACTGCATATCATACTGTGTATGACTGTGTATGTGACAAATAAAATTTGAATTTGAATTTTGAATTTGAGAATAAGCTCATATGTGCTGAAGAGTCTTGTTTAGTAGAGACAGAAAAAGGTCCTGTCATTGTTACTGCTGTTGTATTTCTTTACTATGATTCACATACCGTACTGTGGTGTGAAAAGGGTCTACTGTTAGCACAGAAAATTCTAATATCCATTCAATTTAATTTTTTTAACAGGAGGAGAAGCTTGAAAGCAATTTGCAGAATTTGGCAGCAGGTGTGGCTCCTGTGTATGAGAGACTTGCACCGGAGTCTTATCAAAACCAGGTACACAGTCAAACCACCATAGTCACCATAGTTACAGTCAAATAATTAAGTTTGAACCCTAATACTTTAGGTAACCTTCAGAGATGAAAGCAAAATGGCAAAATGAAGCAAAAGCCTAATGAATTAATGAATATGAATGCAAGAATCAATATGTTTCTCTACATTCTCTTTATTGGCAATATTTGGTAAATACATTTTAAACTGATTGACTCTGAAGGCTTTAATTCTGTGTGATAAAGGAATATTGAGTTCACTTGTCACATATTATTACTTCCTTTCAGGTCAGGGAGGAAGCACAGGGGCAAGACTGTCGTCTGGGGATAGGAGAGGGTCGCCCATTCTCTGGTGTGACGGCATGTGTGGATTTTTGTGCTCATGCTCACAGGGACACACACAACATGATCAATGGGAGTACTGTGGTGAGCATTTCACATTATTTATATAAGGCTATATTTATAGCAGATGTAAGCACAAATAGTGAGGATACCAAAATAAATTATACCAAAATTATTACCATATTGGTATTCAGACCTTACATGTAACTACGGCAGCAACCACTACAGGATTTTTCTGTAAACAAAGGCATATCACGTTATACACGATTCTGGGAGTGGAATTCAAAACAATTTGTGGTCTACTGGTTAGTACTGTCTCCTTAAACCTCCAGGGTTGGAGGTTCCAATATCTCCTCTGCTCTGTGTGCACTGAGTTTGCAGGTGGATTTCCTCCAAATACTCCAGTTTTCTCCCACAGTCCAAAGACATGAGGTCTAGGTTGATTTGCCATTTTAAGATTGTAATGGAAAACAAACAAACAAATGAACCTGCACTTTACCTTTGAAAAGAATCGCAACAGAGCAGTGTTTCTGTAGTGTGTGTGTTTGTGTTTGTATGAAAACACTAAAGGCGAGAGAGAGAGAGAGTGTGTGAGAACCGGCACAGTGTCAAATTACGCGTGCGCACACACATAATGACAGGCTTAGGGAGAAAATGAATTTTTAACCTCTATAATGAGACTTTCTTTTGCTTTACACGTGCGCACACACATGTCATGTGTTATAAGAAACAGTACACGCGCGCTGAACACGCGCTTACAGACACAAAATAAAATATGTTTTACACACACGTGGTCACAGTGTTATAGTAAACAGTACGCGCGTGCACGGATGTTGATTATACCAGTAAGAGATGAGCACTAAGACCCAGCAGGAGAGACGATTTAACCACAATTCCGCAGCACAAGAGAGAGAAAAAACTTTGGCTCAGTTGTGATCACATGACGCTCGGCGTCAAAACAAGAAGCGCATGCGTGATACATGATACTCGGTACTCGTAAACCAAGATTTGTTCGTTTTCCAAGTCACAATTTATTAAAAATCTTTGCTTGTTTTTCGGAACACTCGCAATCCGAGGTTTCACTGTATATCCTTTTAAGGAGAAATCTCTGCCTGAAATGACCAATGAACCATGTCAATAAAACGTATGCTTTGTCACTACCACCCGTAGGTGTGCACTTTAACTAAAGAAGATAACCGTGCAGTGAGAAACATTCCAGAGGATGAGCAGCTTCATGTCCTGCCTCTCTATAAGATCTCAGAGACTGATGAGTTTGGGAAAGTGGAGGGTCAGACAGCGAAGATTGAGACTGGAGCCCTGCAGGTGCTTTCTTCCTTTCCTCGAGAAGTACGGATGCTGCCTGAGCCCGTCAAGTCTGCCCACAAGAGAAGAATGGAGGCCAAGAGAGAGCGAGAGAAGCTGCGCAACCAGGAAAAAAAGCAGGTCACCCCAGCAAAAATGAAGAATGAGTCTCTCAAAGGTATTGTCAGTACCGCCATTCTTTTACTCTGTATCCATCAGTCACTCAGCTGGTTGTGTTTGTGTGACTCTTTCAATAGCAGGGGTTTAGACACTGTGTTTAAAACTTTTATGGCCCATTATTTGCAGTGAACCAGGAGACACATGATAACAACACTTTTCTGCTTTCTCAGCTTAAGCAAGTAAGAAAGAATGCAAAGAAAATCAAAAAAGTTAATTTAATTAAAGCAAAAGGACAAGGGGTGTGAAAATGCATTTTCTTTTTGTTAATATTACATCACACAACTTTAACTGAGAGAATTTTGACCTGTGAATTTGTGAACCTTATTTGTTCAGAAAATATTACTCGAATATCTGATTATCCTTATTAAAACTATTTTATTGGTATAACTATGTATATGTATAAACTATTTATACATAAACTTTTTATTGATGTTTTGTAGGTTTAAAAAGCACTTCACCATGTGTTAAAATGGAGCCTCAGAATTATTGTCCACCGACGGGATTGCCTCCAGACATGGAGACACGCTTCTTACATTTAATAAATTCATCGAACAATTATAGCAACACAAACAGTACTCCACAAGTGAACCCTGGTGAACACACTGCAGCACTTTCTCCCTACTCTCACTGCAACCTGCCTGTCCTTCCCCAGTTTGCAGAACAGAAGCCTTTCATAAACCAGCAGGATACACATTGCTCCTTACAAACCAACTCCCCAGATTTCAGTAACTACCATTTTTCAGTAAAAACAGAACCCAAGGAGGCACAGTGCTTCCATGGAGGAGCTTCTCCGAGACTTCTCTCCCCAGCCCAGGCCGAAGGTCTTCACACCCGAGTGAACCAAGCACAACCAAGTCTGGACAACAACTACCACCATGAACCACCCCCAAGCTTGCGACCCCTGACTCCGGAAGAGGTTAAAGCTGAGGAGGTTTGGTCAGATAGCGAACACAACTTCCTGGATGGGGATATCGGTGGGGTCGCAGTGGCACCGTCTCATGGCTCCATCCTCATTGAGTGCGCACGCCATGAGCTTCACGCCACCACTCCCATCTTGCGGCCTAACCGCAGCCACCCCACCCGCATCGCTCTCGTCTTCTATCAGCACAAGAGCCTCAATGCACCAGGCCATGGCTGGCTCCAGTGGGAGGCCAAGATGGCTGAAAAGGCCAGGGAGAGAGAGGAAGAGGCTGAGAGGCTGGAATCTGAGGCTGTAAACGGGGGAAGATCAAAGGCACTTAAGAGAGAATCAGAAAGTGAAGAGGATGATGCGTGGCAAGATGTTAGGGAGGAGCTAAAGGTCCCTACTCGGCAATCATTAACAGCTACTCGGGACAAAATCATCACAACATCCCCATATGCTCTTACTCACGTCACTGGGCCTTATAACCGCTGGACGTGACCGTGGCCATGCCACTTTTAGCTAATGCCTTACCTCAGTCAGATATCTCTGTTTTTAACACATGCTTTTTTACTTTTCGCTCTACATCTCAGCTTTTTGATGATGCTGACTACATTTGTCAGTTTTTAACTGTGAGATTTGGTGTCTATGTTTTTTTTTTTTCTTTCTTAAGAGATGGTGCTCAAAACAAATGTTTTAAAAGCTGGTTTTATAAAAGGAGATGGAATTAGTGCATAGAAGATGTGACTATTTATTCTGAATGGTGTTTTTTTGTTTGTTTGTTTGTTTTGGCAACAATTTATATTTAATTTCTGGTCCAAGCCTGTTTACTGCAATATTACAGTGTCAACCTGAAAATCATGTGTGTAGTAAACACTTGAGAATTGACATTGTAAAATGTGAATTCTATTGTTTGTGTTTTGTTTCAGCTTGGGTGCTCTTGTCTAAAATTCAATAGTTGCTGTTTTATGGTGCCATTGTAGCAGTAACTTTGAATAACCACAAAATTACTTACATTACTATTTTAAAGTATTGTGACACAGTTGGTTGTTGGATAGATTTGAACATGTAGCATTGGTTTTTATCCTGTAATGAAGGTACATAGATGCTGAATTATTCCCATTACACATTGCATAGTTTGAAAAAAAAAAAAAAAAAAAAAAAACGCACTTTGAGACAACTTGACTTTTGAAATGTCCTGTATGCACAGTTTTTGTTTATAAGTGACCTCCTCCATCCAGTATCTGTATATATGCTTTTCAAGTTGGTTTGGAACCCATTCAGGATTTGTTTTGGAAAACATGCTCATGAAAGCAATAATCATGGAAGGTTATATGCTGCATTTTGATAATGTGTGAAATCTAAACCATTTTTATTACTGGAATTTGCATTAAATAAAATATTACTAGTTTCCCGATTGTTTAGGTTTTTCAGCTCACAGATAGTTTGAAACAAGACTTGAAACAGCATTTTATAGAATCTGACGTACTATTTTGTCACATATATGTGCTAAAATGCATCTATAGATTTACTGTATGTTTCTCCATGGTGCTTTTTCGAAAACCTATATATATCCAATTGATAGATCATTTTATTTTATTTTTAATTTATGGCGTTTTTATTTGAAATAAATCTTGCCATGTTTTACAACTTGGATTCTTTAAAAATGTCTGAATATTAGGTTTAATATTATGTTTATTTTTTGTTTTAACCAGAATATTAGGCATTGTTATTGCAATTTAGGGACTGCTAGGGTTTTTCCTTAAGGTGCTTAAAGTTTACTGTGTAAATGTAGTATATTATGATGCATTCCCAGAACTTTTATATTGACACCATTTATGTATAGGAAAAAAAAAAACATTTCTTCATGCCAGCTCTGTCAAATCACCTTTTATAGTTTTTTCCTTACTACAAAAGCTGAGAAAGTTCTTAGAGAAATTCAATAGGACCGTCTGAAGACAAAGTGGCATGGATATATTCATTCTAGTGTACACACTTCCAATTAAAGCTACTTTTGATGAACAAATAAAGTGTTGCATTTGTGACTACAGAACTATCTTTTACAACACAGCTAAAATATTCATTCTTTTATAAAGAAATAAAGACGACTTATAGTTAGACTGATCTGTTACTGTTTTTGGGAACACAATCCATTGGTGTCTATAGTCATGAGTGACTTAATAACGCATTTATTTAAGATGTTATACTGTATGCTGACCCTTTATACCCTAAATTGCAGTTTGCTGCCAAAATAAGCAAACAACAGTTAACAGCTATGTCATATTTTAAAGTCACCACAGACTTTATGAAATGAGTTCATGATTAAATCCTTTGGGGAAATTGAGTGTGCAGACTGATCAGCGTGTAACTGTCACTGCAGTGATTGTGCAGCTTTGTGATAAATTATATAAACAGGCAAATGTTATTGCATCCTAAAATAATGTTCTGTTAAAATGATTATTTATGGCACTTTTAACATGAGACTTTTTCACAAAGCAGCTTCATAGACATGCTTAATTATATCTGCATCTTTAATAAACAAGGCATAAGTGAAAGTGGTGACCACGACAACATGAGGAAGAAACTGTGAGGGGAACTTTTTCAAGGGGAAACTGTGTAATAGGATTTTAGCGTTACAGCAAATAATAAAATCATGAAAAGTGAGACTGTAGTAAATCTGTTCAAGTAATATAGAATTGGAATGATTATAAGATATATATGATATAGATATAGATAGATATACACATAAGTATAGGGCGCCAGTGGTATTCATGTAAGATATGAGTCTCAAATGCAGCTTAAAATATAGACAACATTACAGCAGATAATAAAAATAGAGATATATAGAACAATAGATATATAGAACAACACATTTGTGACTAGCCACATAGCAATTTGGATAAATGAAATCAAAGCAGATCAAGGGCATCACACCAAGTACGTTAGTCATGTTTTCACTTAAATATAACGACAACTATCTCATGAGTTAATGACTAGTAATGAAAGACATATTGTTATTTGAACGTCTGCTCTCCAACATTTCCTGAGTATATTGCTTGAAAATAAAGCCATTAATAAGTGCATCACTGAAGTTTTTAAACAGGGTTACAGTACATTTTTGTATTTACTTCAGGTTGGCTGGATTGTTCTGTGTGTAAAAGAAAGAGGTAGGACTTTGGTCAGGATATGAATAAATGGGGAAGAGTATTATAAGTACCTTACAATAACCTACGGACTGGTCAGTGTCTCTTCCTTCTCTTTTTTAGGTTGTTTTGAACAATGTCCTTTGAAATATTTTAGAACAGATCATCGTAATGTACATACACGGTAAAAAGTCTGTAAATTTAACGATTGTACAGAATAAAACCGTATTCCACAAAACATGCGATAACCGTAATTTACAGTGAAAAACAGTAATTAGTTTCACAGAGTAAGACCTTACATTTAACAGTTAAAAACAAATGAAAATACGGTTTATTGCAGTAAAATTAACAATATACTGTATTATCCCTTACAGAAAAGATGAATTTCATATGTTTTTACATATGCAAAAATGTGTTTTTGGAACATTTTTGTGTGAAACCCATGGGATCACATGTGAAAACCCATGGAATAAACATGATGTTATTATTTTGTTAAAAATTAAACCTGCTTGTGTTGATTTCAGTCAATGCTCTCTAAAAACCGTCCTGGAGAAACGCGTTTCAACATTTTTATGCCTTGATTTTTTTGTAATCTGTACAAATTACAAAGTATACCTAGTTGTTATCATAAAATATTGTATTGTAGTGTTTTAAAGAACAGTAAACACACTCAAAAAAATTAACAAGGCAGGT
>JAQMYJ010000039.1:19850991-19897901 GCA_030014305.1 Clarias laeviceps
ATTCAATATGTAATTAATCAATATTTTTTCATACTGCAAACCAAAATTCAAAAACTGTAAGTACACCCTATAATTCAGTAATGTAGAAACTACTACATCATAACTGAAAAACTGGTTTCAATGATTGCACATTTCCCAGGTCATGTAGCTTCAAAACAAGCTCAAATCTTCACCCTTTCACCACCATGTGTGACAGCTGGTGTTTTTGGTAATTGTGGTGATTTTTGTTCTGTTTACACCAAACATTGCACTCCTCAGACAAAAGATGGGATTGGTGCTAAAATATGTCTCACCTAAGTAAATGTTCTGATAGGTTCACATAACACCATTTTGATGTTACTTAATGCTTCTCCTGATCTATGCTTCATTTTTAAAATGTGCATACACATTTTTATCAGATGAAAAGAAACACTCTGCTAAATACAATTTCATGCCCTTTTATGTAGTGTCCATAACTTTTTGGAATTCAAATCTCTCGATCTTAATTGTGATTCAGATAAAAATTAATTCACATAAAAATATTCTAAAAGGCAAAATTGTTAAGATATTGCAACACGAATTTAACATGGTTAAAGACACTACAGATTTCTTTTGCCTTTTTATACCAAAAAACTATTTAAGTAACAATTTTACAGCGCATATGCTTCTAGAGGCTTACACCAATTTTATCATCAATACTTATAAATATAGAGAATTAGCATTTTTAATTATTATTGCTTAAAGCGAGACAGCATAGTGCTGAAAAATGGCATTCTTTTGCACACATATAAGATCATCTCTCCAAAATAGCTGAAGTTAGCAACTTAAAATTTTTAGGAAGCAAGAAGAGTCATTTCATTGGCACACACATTGTCTGTATCATATATAAAACATAAAAAAATCAGAATCAATACTGTGTTTTGGCTGTATGCACGATGACCAAACATTTCTACCTTGGTTTGATTTTTACATTTTCATTTATGTCATTTGGCAGGTCCCCTTATTAAGAGTGACTTACATTTATCTCATTACACATATGAGCAGTCGTGGGTTAAAGCCCTTGCTCAAGGGCCGACCGGTTGTAGCTTGGTGGTGCTGGGGTTAGAACCTTAAGATCAGTAGGCAAACACCTTAACCACTCTGAGTTCTGCCCATCAGTACAAAAGGATATTGGTCCTGGATTTTGTGGTTTGTTTAGATGCAGTTTTGCAAAACCCAAGTCTTGTTCTTTTAGCTCTATGTTCTTTTAGACAGAATGGGCTTTTGCTATCTGGCCATTTTTGAAAGCCATCAATGACAAATATTTTCTTACAAAAATGCAGTTCCTAGAATGACCACTGGGAGCTGGCTCCGAGAGTGAGCCAATCCCTATATACCCCCATGTTAAAATGTCAAATTTACAACAGAAATAAACATCTTGGTACAAAAAAAAAAAGAAGAAAAAACCCACTGGTGGTAGTGGGGATTATATGTAACACATCAGTTAAAATTACATTAAGCCATAGAATTATACACAATTAGGGGTGTGGCCGATTTGAGGGACACCTGCATTGCAGGTGTCAAACCGCTAGCTGTCTGCTATGCATCACTTTATCTAATGAGCTAATTTGAATCGCTGTAGAATATCACAACAAAGGAATGTAATAGTTGACATGGAACAATGTGTAGAGGGGTATGGATGAAGGACTTCAATCAAATGCAAACTAACAATAGTATATAAATTCATGTTAGCCACCTTAACATTTTAGCTAAGTGAGCTTGTGGTAACTGTGGTAAGTAGGTTTGCTCGTTCCACCCATTTGCCCACTCATGGATTAACTGGAGTATAGACGGAGTCAGCCCCTGCCAAGATGAGGTTGATCAGAACTCCCACAGATCTCTGGAAAACTTGTGGGTGAAGTTCTTATTATATGGTTTATAGAGGTCTATAGGTCACATAATCTTGTTTTTTTCTTTTCTTTATATCTATTCTTTGAATCTACAAGTTAGGCCTGTACCTTTAAATATCTCAGGAATTTACAACATGTAAGTTTATTGATATAAACTGGTGGATGGGGCTGCATTTTGCAATCCCTTAACCATGAGCACATATTAAAAAAAGAAGCGGGGGGTATTTGCATATACAGAACATCATTATAAATTTTTAAAAGGAGACTCAAATGCAACAGTTGATTTTATTGGTCAGTTTGCTGGCCACTCAGTGGTGTCTTGATGTAGGCTTTTTCGAAACAAAATCTGCTTTTTCCAATCATGACAAAATTTACATCCCCACCACATACATATAATAAGAATTTCTCTCTATATATATACTTTAAATTTGATTCTATATATAATCAAATAAGGGATCAATAAGGGATAATACAGCCTGCGTATATTTAACGTTTACAGAACACTTCAGATAAAAAATTCCCACCAAGGCTGAGGATTTCATTTGTGCAAAATAATGCTTACATGCCTGAGTAACAAAGATGAGTTACAAACTCGTTTACTGGTTTGCTGCTCTAAATATCTTTTAGGACTTTCAAGTTTGATCGTAAGCTCCTTAGAAATAACAACGATTTGTTGCTTAACAAGCTAGAGGCATGGGCAACGTGTCAGTTGTCAGGACAAAATCATTGTGTTCTCTTCATCCCTTTTTGAGAGGAGTACTGAAAGCACTGCAGAAGAGAAGGAATAAAACTCCACAGCATAGCTGAGTTCAAAGAGCTCCAGGTTCATGCTGACTATCCACTCAAAAATGGCAGACATGTGCCTGTAGAAGAACTCCTTTTGAGAAAAAAAGATGCAGTCTGACACAAGCCGATGTTAAGGAATAGATTAAGAAATATATGAACAAACTACAACCAATATACAGTAATTTTGTCCTATTACATCTGCGATGTGCATATGTTTAGCTTGACTTGTCACTAAGCACAGAATGTGGCACATTCTGGCAATCCATTAATTATTTTGTTGAGGTACGAAGTCTCTTGTAGACATAATCTACAAACTTGATCCTTGCTAATTTACACCTCAATCCTGGCGGTGGGATACATGGTGGTGCGATGATTTTGCTATGCAACAACAGAGACTGCTCTAGCAATCAGCATCTAAGCATCAGGGAGAAGATTCTAGAGAATTATGTGATGCATTATGGAATTACCTGTTTTGATCTAAGCATTCAAGAGTTGTTTTGCTAGTTTTTGTAGGTTAAAACTTAAGGGTCTCTCAAAAGTCTCTACGCATAGGTGAAATTAACACTTTTTAGCAAAAGTCTTCCAAAAATTGTAATATTCTTAACATTTTTAGCTTTTGACAATTCCTTTGACATAGAACTTGTTAAAATCATTCTCATGGATGGATCAGGAAGCTGTCAAAGATGTATAGAGACATTTGGGACATCCTGTATAATGATTTCAGAAATTACTCTAATGTTCCCCTAATGTTTTACACAATAGCATATACTAAAATTGGCCAGGTAGTATACATTAGTACTGTACAGAAGTGAAATTCTTTATACCTATATTATCTGTGCCACCCAGATGTTTCTTTTTTGTGCCTGGTTTCTCTCAAAGGTTTTGTCCTCATGTTGTCTCAGAACGTTTTTGCCCATCACCAGTGCCTCTGGCATATTCAGTTGGGATACATTTAACATTAAAACTTTTTATATTCAGAATAATTTTTTTATGCAAAGCTACTTTGGGACAATGCACATTGACATAAATGCTTTTCAAATGGAGCTGAAATTCATTTCCAACATGGAGCCACAATTTAATATCATAACGATATTAAATCAATATCAATCCAGAAATAACTTAAGTACAAATGGCTCAGGCAGCTAGTTTCTTGTCAAACCAATACTTAATAGTACTAGATAGAGTATGTAATGCATACATTTAAAAAGGATACAGAGTATGGTCACTGTGACCTGGATGCTGGAGAACACGATCCGTATTGGGTAGAGAAAGCACTCTAGTCCAGTTAGCATGCACCTGCTTGTCAGAAATGTGAGCAGCACCGTGTAGAAGCAGACACAAATGAAGCTCAAAGCAGCACCTATATTATGCAGAAATATCAGCTCTGCTGGCTAAAAAAGGGGGGAAAATGACACAAGCACACAGTCATTTTATGTTCTTAAATGGGTTTTGTTTAAGAGATTTGATTTGAATTTATATTGAATACTAATTTACTGTTCTGTTTTCCCTTACTGCCTTTGTATAAAAACAATACATTTGCTCCTATCTACATTGTGTGTATATCCTTGTAAGATCCTAGAATGATGACCATTCTTTATTACTCTTGTGCTACTGAACAAAAAACATGAGGAGTACAAAACATTAGAGCTGGCTAGGCTATAGTACACACACTTTTGCTGCTTTAGCATATAATCAAAGACAAGAAGAAAAGGTTCTAAAATCTTTTAATAGCGTAGCATAACATTTTGGTCAATTGCGTTAGGGCTGGAATTATAGAAACTGCAGGAATGCAGATTTCCCCCCAGCAGAGCCTGACAAACCTGATCCAGTTAAGGAAGCGTTTTAAACACAAGGACCTTAATGCTGCTAGTTATTTGAATATGAATTACAAGTTATTTTCTTAACCTACAGCATATAACGAACCAAACACCCAACTAACCAAATAAATAAATAAATCACAGCTTATGGCCAAGAAGCAAATGATGGTTTCGATGGGCATGATAAACCAATAAATATAAATATAAACCAATGCACAGTTTTTTCCTTATATAAAATGTTGTTAGGTCTTCTGTTGTTAGCTTCAAAACCAAATGCTCAAGTTGATAGCATCTGATTTCATAGCACTTGCATAAAAAAATAAATAAATAAATAAATGTTGAATTGATGATGAAACATAAGGTGGTTATATCCTTTCAGCAATTGTTCTTGGCTAATGATTACTGACTTTAGATGGCCTTAAAAGAATAAGGCCATTTTTTAAGGCCATCTAAATCTTTGTATATGAATTTTTTTAGACCAAAGATTTAGATGGCCTTAAAAAATATAGTCAAATGTTGTAAGTAGTCATTAGCCATCAATTCAACATTCTTTTTTTTTTTTTTTTTGCAAGTGCTATGAAGTCAGATGCTATCAACTTGAGCATTTGCTGTGATTATATATATGCTTATAGGGTGATAACCCCCCCCCTCGCCTCCTCCCCAATATTCATTGTTTTAATCAGTTTATATATACTCACGTTACAGTTTCCAGCCACGAAGGCACCGACTGCTGCAATACAACCAAAGACCATGGCACACTTGCTGGTGAGATGGTGAGCATTGCATTTCTTCAGGATGTGTGCATGATGGAAAATACTGAAAACCACAACTAGACAAAAAGGAAGAATTTACAGTATCATTTATTAATAGTTAGTATTGTTCAATACATCAGAAGCTGATTTATCCTTGTCAGACAGTGGATACAGATTTTATCACACTGGGCTCAAATGTGCAGTACAGTATAATAAAGCGTTTTAACACTTGAATTTGCCACTAAAGGTCATAAATAACCTCAACTGATCTATGTAAAGTGTCATAAAATATTTTACATTAGTAAAAAAATTACTTGTATGACACTCACACAAAAATGAAGCCCCATTGATTGTAGCACTAAACAAAGAATTTTCTGGAAATTGGGTTCCACTTCCACTAAAATGTAAGAAGAAAAATACGTGTTAATGCTGGAATAACCAACCCAAAGTGGCAGAACTCCAAGATGGTTATAGGAATAATGGATGCCTAACCTTATGGTGGGTATGTTATATCCTGTGCAGCATCTTTCAGTTTCATTTGTAGGACATGAGTCGGTGTATTCCCTGTAAAAGAGATTTACTGAGGAATAAAACCAGAAAACATTCATTTATTTCCTGTGGCTGATTAACAGTTCATGGTCACAGTGGATCTATTCTGGACAGGCCCGCAAACTGGACAAGACACCAGTCCATCATCAAACAGTCTCACATTTAAACCATTTATATAGTAGGTAATCCATCACCATGGAGGTCAGGAGAAAATGAAAAATGGAATGTACATGGGAAGCGCATGAGAAGCTCCACAGACAGTTAATAAAGCTCATGCTCAAATCTCAAGCATTTGAAGTTCACAATAACCTACATGTATCAACAACTACATTCAAACATAGTGACATGGGGATGTTTCAGTAATTCAGAACTATGGAATCGTAAGCATTAAAGCAATGTGAGACTCAGTTTCTCAACTACAGTGAAAACATGCTAAAAATGACCAGGACATACCAATTACTGAGTGAGCAGACATGGTGGAATCTTAATGCAAGTCCATACCTGCAAAAATGTATATAAAAGAAATATAGGACAACATCAATTAAATACCACTTTGTACAAAGTTCTGTATATCCTCCCACTCCCACTACACTTTATTTACAATAAACCAAGCCCTCAACAGCAGCGTAGGTGAATGGTTAATGAATAACCCGGAACTTGTAGATAGAGACTTACTGAGCTATGGTATAACAGAAAAAAAACTCCAGTAATCCCTGTCCTGTTCTATTGCAATGTATAAATCATACAGCTACACTAACAGTTAGAAAACAGGACAAGTTAGATTTCAACTAAGAATTACAATACTGTATGAGTATATCATATCATTTATATTTTAAGAACAAATCCATGTTTTAATTAATTGTAATTTCTAAACATTTTGTAAAACCCAAATGTGATTTCTCCTAAATAAAGAGAGACTCTTTTTTTTCTACTGTTCAGCTATACGTTTGAAGAAGGCTTGACCTTCTAACATAATTTAGACAGGTTGCACAAAGTGCATATTATTAGAAGACCTCAAGTTAGTGTTTATTTTCTTAGAAATCCAATATTATACTGTACATGAGCAAGAAAGTTTGACTTACACTGTCCAGCAGCCGATAAATGAGACAGCACTGAGACTGATGGGTAATAAAATCCAGTATGCCATGTCTCTTCAGATGAATTACCAAACGATTTAGCAGATCTGATTTTAAGGTTGTCAGTAAGTCTCTTTTGAACAGATGCCAACCAGGCAAGTGCTGAGCCTCATTGCGTTCCTATTCTCAGCATCTCAGTAAGCCTACTAAAAGTTTTCATCCTAAAGAAAAGTTCTTACTAGTAACCTGTGTCTTCCAACAACCAAACTACTTTCCTCCATGGCTTCTCTTCGACAGAGGTAAAGCACTCTGCCTCCTTTAACCACTCCTTGCAAAACATCACCCTGTCAAAAGGCAGGAATGAGAACATTAGGGCTGGGTCAACTCAACTTTATCTCACTGTTTGCTTTGGTCTAACACTTTTTTTTTTTTAACTTAGCTACCACTTTACACATGAAAGTAAAAAGAAAAAAAGCTTGCTGGGAGTGTTCAAAATTCATTTTTTTTAATGTTCTGGACAAATTAAAAGTGTTTTTTTTGACTGTCTATACAGCAGCAGATAGCATTTTGAATGGAGAACACCAGGGCAGTCATGTGCTTTGTCATTTTAAACAGAGGTGATAAACAGTTACTTTGAAGGCCACTATAATATTGTTTTTTAAGGAGCAACCAATGGACAATTTTCCCAGTGGACAAGGTCTAATTATATTTACTAATATTAGAGTGCATTTAAAATAAATGTAACTCTTTGGTGTAGATTTCATTTTTTATTACGTCATAGGGTAAAAGCAAATAATTTATTAGTATTTATTTGTTTGCCACTGCACATTTACAAAAACCACCCAAATGGAGCTTCAAAATGAAATGCATCTGTTCTTTAATCAGGAAGTTTTTTAAAAAACCTCCAAATTAATGTTATTTTGAACATTTTACTGTGAAAGAGGGACCAGGAAACATAAAAGTGTGTAGACTGATTGCACTGATAGACTTGGAAACTGGCATTTCCAAATTGCCTGTGTATGTGTTTATGTGTTTGTGTGCTTGTTCCCTGCGATGAGTTCATCATCCAGGGTGTCCTTCACCTTGTGCTCCAATATGCTACAGCCCACTGTTGTTTGCAATATGTAGCCTAACATGGATTGTTTAGTATTTATGCTTCATATTGTATTCTTTTTGTTAACAAATGTACAGTATGTAAAGTCTTGTGTGCCCCCCACAATCACTCCTACATGGAGCGCAACCATAGACTGTAGAAAAAGAAGTGCAGTATTGATGGTGAGATAAAGCCTTATTTATTAGTGGCACAACTGTAAAATGAAAACTGTTACAGCTGACTCTGATGAGAGAATGCCATGAGTTTGCCAAGCTGTGCAGAGTAGGTGCCAAGTATATCATATTGTTTATATCTTAAGAAACAAAACCACCTGCAATGGATTGGCACCCTGTCCAGGGTGTACCCCGCCACATGCCCTAAGTCTGGGATAGGCTCCAGGCCCCCCACGAACCTGAATACAGGATAAAGCGGTATACACACATACACTCACTCACTACGGGCAATTTGGGGATGCCAATTAGCATAGTATGCATGTCTTTGGAATGTGTGAGGAAACCAGTGTACCCGGAGGAAACCCACCAAGCACGGGGAGAACATGCAAACTCCATGCACACAGAGAGGGAATCGAGCCTGGCCTGGAATTGAACCCGAACCTGGCACCAAGGTGACAGTGCCTACCACTACACCACTGTGCCGCCTTCTATTTCTTTCTAACATAAATAATTTTCATTTTCACCATGAGCTAGAAAGTTTATTCATTAGTGGCACAACTGTGAATCAAAAACTATTCCAGGTGACAACCTCATGAATCTGATGAGAGAATGCCATGAGTGTGCCAAGCTGCCATCAAGGCTAAACGCTTTAACAATGTTAAACATAACACATATTCTGGGTTGGCACTTTTTTGTTTGCTACATAATTCAATATACAGTATGTTCTGTCATAGTTTGGATTTCTTCAGTCGAAATGTACAGTTAGGTGCATCCAAACAGTTGGCAGTAAGAAAGTGAGAGTTTGTTTGAACAGTTCCTTCTACTCCACACACGCCTCAGAGCTTCACAGTCATGCCTAATAGCGCTACTCTGATATAGGTGACTAATTAACTGCCCTGTAGAGAAAAGTATCATTATTTAAAATGAAACGTTTCCAGGAATTTCTGCACATCATTTAAAAACGATTTAATTGTACTTTGTAACGATTTTTGTAAAACGGTGATATCTATCATAAGTTGTTGGTTTAGCAGGAAATATGTTAGATAACTAGCCTTGGGTCCTAAATATCAAAACAGTCAACATGGCGGCGGCGGCGTCTTGCAGGCGGGCTATCCTGAAGCTCTGGCGGTTGCAGGAGTCCTCGCGTTCTGTTAGGTTAGTAACAAAAAGTACAGATTCATTGATATGCTTAGAATTGTTTCAGAAAATAGTGATCATGTGGAGTAACTTTATGTTGCATAGCGTAGAGTTTAATGATCGAATTTGACCAGCTGGAGGAGTTGAAGCGGATAAAGTTAGCTCGTTAAGTTAACGTCGCTAAGTTATCTCTTAAATTCACTTACATGTTCAGACAGAAAAAAACACACAGTTTAAGATGAGTAATTGAATGCACTGGCGACATTTTCAATGGTAATAAACTTAAACAAAGAAAAGTTCACCGTTTGTTAGCTGAGGTAAACTTTTTTGTTCTTTCTATTGGTGTTACAAAACGAACCAGTGACTCAAATTCATATTGTATTTGTCATGTACACAACCATACACAGTAAGAAATGCTTATAGGACTGTAAAAGGAAAACTACACTAGACAAATACAGTTAAACTAAAGAAAAACAAACAAAAATTGGGATGGAATACACAAATGTATAAATAAAATAGAATTAAAATATAAATATACACAGATCAGCCATAACATTATGACCACCTGCCTAATATTGAGTAGGTCCCTTCCTTTGCCACTATCAGTGATGCACTGTGTGTATGGTGTTTGTCACCTTTCTATCACAACCAGCATTGACCTTTTCATCAGTTTGATCTACACTAGCACTTCTATGGAATCAGAGCACAGCCTTGTTCCTCATGTGTGTGCGTCAGTAAGCCCTGCCCACTCATGACCCTGTCGCCAATTCACAGGTTTTTCTTCCTTGCATTACTTTTGGTATGTCCTGATCACTGCAGACCAGGAACATCCCACAAGAGCTGCAGTTTTGGAGTTGCTCTGAACCAGTTCTCTCGCGATTACAATTTGGCCCTTGTCAAAGTCACTCAGATCCTGATGCTTGCCCATTATTATTTTTTGCTTCCAACACATCAACTTCAGGAAAAAAAAAAGTTCACTTCCTGGCTAATGTATCACACCCACTTCCAAAATGCAGCTACTGTGAGAAGAGCAGAGTTGTGATGGCTAGACAACTGGGTCAGAGCAAATTTTTTTTTATTCAAAAAACTTCAGCTCTTGTGGGATGTTCCCAGGCTGCAGTAGTTAGGACATACCAAAAGTAATCCAAGGAAGGAAAACCAGTGAACTGGAGACAGGGTCTTCAAAGTGTATAAAGTGCAAAGTGTACTTTTAAGCTGAGAAGTATAGGATTACTCAGGATTTGCAGATATTACAATAAGGAGCAACGGTTGATAATATGAATAAAAACAGACGAAATAATACTATTTTACAATACACGGTTTATTACTATTTGTATTTTCCAGTTACAGTTCTACTGTCAGAATTTTCCGTACACTATCATGAACATAAATGTGCATCTTTTCTTGGGACAGAATGATTGTACAACATAATGTTACATCTTTAATAGAAGAATGCCCCTAGAATTTGCTGCAGTTTTCATTTATTTTAAGGTTATCTGGAATTAGTACCAAGCAAATGCACATACAGCACACATAATATATGGCTGTACGTTGTAGGCGTTGGCACAACGTAGCCAATATGATAAAAAAAAATTATTTAATTTTACCCAACTATATAAACATGACTGAGCAAGAAAAAAAAAAAAATTTCACATAGGCAAAGTGACTGATTTTTGCGATGTCAAGCCCATATTCTTTTAGTGGTAAAATCTACGCATTTTATGTTATTATTAAAGGGTTATTGTATCAATAATTGTATATATTAAATTATACTTATATATATTAAATGGTTAATGTCATCAAGTTACATTACATTACAAGTCCTCCTCAGGGAGGAGGTCCTGAAGCTGGCAACCTGGTGCTCGGAGAATAACCTAGCTCTGAACACCAAGAAAACCAAAGACATCATTGTTGACTTCAGGAAGCACAGCACCAACAGCCCCATTCTATATTAATGGTGAGTGTGTGGAGAGAGTCCATACTTTCCGGTTTCTCGGTGTCCTCATCTCAGATGACATCTCATGGACAGCGAACACCACAGCAACTATCAAGAAGGCCCAGCAGAGACTTCACTTCCTGAGAGTTCTCAGGAAGCATAACCTGGACCCCAGCCTGTTGCTGACCTTCTATCGCACGTCCATTGAGAGTCTGCTGACATACTGCATCACAGTATGGTATGGTAGCTGCACCGTGGCAGACAGAGAGAGGCTTCAGAGGGTAATCAAAGCAGCACAAAAGATCATCGGCTGTCCTCTCCCCTCCCTGTTGGACATTTACACCTCCCGCTGCCTCAGCAGGGCTGAGAACATTATCAAAGATAGTTTCCATCCGGCTTCTGATTTGTTGAACCTGTTGCCCTCAGGAAGGCGCTACAGGTGCATCAGAGCCAAGACAAATAGATTTAAGAACAATTTTTTCCCAAAAGCCATTACCACCCTTAATTCACACTTGCACTGATCCTACATATGCACATACATAGACTGACTTGAATCACTCTGGACTTTATGAAAAACACATTCATCGTGAAAATTTTATTTTTATTTATTTTTTATTTTTTTGTATTATTAATATGTCTCTATATGTTGCACTAAGTAGTGAGATGCTCTTAATCTCATCGTACATGTATATAATGTAAATTGTATATGTGTACACTGACAATAAAAAAAGCATTCTATTCTAATTCTCCTAATGAAAGCATGCTTAACATCAATCTTTTGTATAATAATATAGAAAAGTCTTTCTGTGTCGTCAGTTGTATACCCCGTGTATATCATTGTACCGTATACCCTAACGTCACTAAAGTGTTGCTGTGTAGTTTAATGCAGTTAAGTGTTATATTAAGATTAAGATTATTAGATTATAATAAAGGTTATTAATTAGTAACCAGAGAAACGAGATTAAAGCATGTACAGATAATGGCAGTGGACGTTTCCTTGCTTTCTTCACGATTTGACCGGTATTATAGAACACTTAAAAAGATATTGATAACTAGAAATGTTCCTTACTGCGTCAGTGCTTAATTGTCTGTCTTTTGTATTTTATATATTTCTTTGGCTGACAGTAGACATGGAATGAAAATCTTGTCACAGTGTTTTACTATTCATTTCGGAATGGGTTATGTTGTTTGGGTCAGTAAATAACAAAGAAATAAAATAATCTCCATAGGTTCTCAGTGCAAGATGGAGGTCAGTGCCGCTCCCTGTGGTCGGTCCAAAAGCACAGTGTACAAGCTCAGCAGTCACAGTACAACCCGTTTTTAGGTGAGCTGTTTTAAACGTGCATATATCTGATATTAAATACCATATGTATCTTTAGATAGCATATAACCGATCTGACCTCACTAATCAGTGCCATGCAGATGCCATATCACCTTACATTAATTAAGTAAATTGTGGTTTATTATTTAACAGGCATAATGCTCTACAGCCTGGTTTCTTTCTAAACACAGGGTGTGCTTTATTTTTTTATTTTTTATTTTTTTAAACAGCAAGATGGTTGTCAGTTTACACAGAAGACACACCAAATCCCAGGAGTTTAAAGTTCCTTCCTGGGAAGCCTGTGCTAGGAACAGGAACACTAGACTTCCCAAATTTAAGTTCTGCAGAGTGTTCTCCTTTAGCCAGGTAACATCTTTAACTTGTGCTTCTTTTAATTCTGATCAGTAAAACGAACATGTTAAGTTTTTGATTTATTAAATGTAATA
Organism: Clarias laeviceps; assembly: GCA_030014305.1. NCBI lineage: Eukaryota > Metazoa > Chordata > Actinopteri > Siluriformes > Clariidae > Clarias > Clarias laeviceps. The sequence continues at coordinate 19,863,946 of JAQMYJ010000039.1, forward strand.
AAATAATTTTAATGGGAACATTTTAGTGCTCTTTTCCTATGTACTGATTGTTGTGAAATTACAGTCAGACAGAGAATATGGCAACACAGGCCAGAACAAAGGACGGCTTATCTGTGTTTATCATATTATGTTATGCCTGTTCAATTTGTCCTTGTTCTTTTCGTTCCCACAGAGTGCAGAAATAGTCTCTCCTTCCTTAACCTGGTTGTGTATCATTTCCTGTAACCCAGATTTGGCACAAATTGTTGATTCAAGACTGTAGGATTAGATTATTTTTTTTGTTTATGCAGGAATCTTTTTCAGCTTAAAGGGGTGAAAAGTGTGTTTTTTGGCCCTGATTTCATCACGCTTACAAAGGTATCAGTCAAATGTTAATGTTAATTATTCAGTGTTTATGTCGATTATTTAAAAAAAAAAAAAAAAAAACAGTAACAGTAGATGAAACCGAGTTAATACCTTTTTTAATCCTGATCCCAGAATGATGACGCTGAGTGGGCAGAGGTTAAACGGCATGCTATTGAGATCATCGAAAAATTCTTTGAAAGTGGAGAACCTGTGACAACAGGAGTAGCACACACAGAGACCAGTAAGTAAAGCACTGCAGAGTCTCATGGAACAGCTTGGGTAATTGGAGTTATGCCAGAACAGTGGTCATTATGAGTCATTTCTGAGTTACCATGTGTAGCTGTTTTCTTCAAATAAATGTTTACCTGAAAAGTCACATTTATCCTTTAGCCCAAACATAATTAATCAACCAATCAACATGTTTCATGTATGTTTTTTTTTTTTAGTAGATAATGAGTAATGGATTTTTTTAATGGATGCTCAGTTCTTGACATACTTGTTTTGTCACATAATGTCTCAAAGACTTCTTGTATGGTTTATGATACAGTATGATCTAAATCCTGTCCTTGACACTTAACGGTGCTATGGAAGCAGTCATCTCAGACAACCAGTATCGGTCAGAACAACACTTTCAGAACATTTAGGTATTTTGTTCCCTGGGGGACAAGAGTCTTGAGTTGAATTGATTGAGAAAGCTAGAAATTATATGATACCTTGTGCCTACATTTTTAAGTGTGGACATTCCCTGGTATTTTGTAATTCGTGTATTTAAGAAGTAGACTGAGTGGCATAAAGATGTTTTCAACTCTGTGTATACAGTGGCTTTGGCCATATAATAACGCAATTAAGATGGACAATTAGAAGCATGGGTCTTTTTGCTTCAGTGGTTATAAATAACAATTTATGCCAATTAGATGTTTTTTTTTTTAAACTTTGACATGGCGAGATATACTTTATATTTAGATCTTTTTGTTTTCTACTTTTCTAGATGTGTCAGAGGAGGATGATGAGATTGTTTCAATGATTAAAGAGCTTTTAGACACTCGAATCAGGTAATTTATTTATTTTATTTACTCATGTATTCATAACCTTGTGAAAACTGATCTTACAGGCTATTACTACTTGGCCTAATTGCTGAGAGTTTTTTTCTAATATGACCAGTAAAATGGGAGGTATAGCACTGTGACTTGTGTACCAAGACACCAATCAGGACCTTGTACTGATAAAATACAGTGCTGTTCTAATAATTATAGATGTTATAGCATAAGGCCTAATGCATTGTTACACAGAAAAGCTGCATTTGTGCCATTAAACTAAACAGGAAGAAAAAATATTTTTAAGTGTAAGATTTATTCACCATATGTTTTATTTGTCAAATAATACAACACTTTGTCATTATATGTGTTTATACAGTGGGGAAAATAATTATTTGATTTCCTGTAAATTTTCTCACTTACAAGCGTCTGTAACATTTATCAAAGGATGGAGACAGATTATCAACCAAAAATCCAGAAAAAGCACATGATAAAAAGGGTATAAATTGATTTGCATTTCAATTAGGAAAAATAACTATTAGTTCTAGTATTAGAAATGTGACTCCCAACTGCCTTGAGATCATTCACAAGCTCCTCCCATGTAGTTCTGGCCTGATCCCTCATGATTTTCTCATGATCATCCTTACTCTTGCATGGAGGGCGATTGATGGTTATTTTATATTTCTTCCATTTGCGAATAATCGCTCAGTGTTGTCCTCCTCACCAAGGTCTACAATTTTGATGTCCATTGACAGATCTTACCTATAGTACTGAGGTTTGAATGGAAGGTAGAGATTCTGTGGACGGGTGTCTTTTTATCCACATGACGAGTTATTGTTAGGAGCATCTACTTAAATTAATCTGTGTACCACATGAACAAATAACCAGACTGTGGGAGCCAGAATTATTATTGGTTGATAGGGGATCAAATACTTATTTGACCCACTGAAAATGCAACTCAATTTATCATTTATAAGATGTTTTTTTCTGGATTTTGATTGACATTCTGTCTTTATCTTTTAAAATAAACCTATGATAAAAATCTAGAATAAATGTAAATCATAGAATAAATATAGGCCCTTCATTTCTTTGCAAGTGGACAAATTAATCTACAGGTGATCAAATAATTTCCCCACTGTATAATACAACAGCAACAAAGCAGTGTAAAAACTAAAAAAAAAAAACATGAGAATAGGAGAAAAGTAACACTTTGTTGATGTGAGAGGTCAGAGGGAAATGGCCAGATTGGTTTGAGCTTCCAGGAAGAATATAGTAACTCGAATAATCACTTTTTATTGGGATTATTAATATAAAATATATCCTTGATGATCATACAGTGTCCACTGTAGCTTAATTTTATTGATGTATGACAACCCCAGCTTCCAAGCTTTCATTAAGAACAGCTAAAAAATATCTAAGTGCTAATAGTGTCCTCTTGTGGAGTAACTTCAGCCTAAACATGAACATGATTATCCAGGTCCATCAGTAACAAAAAAAATGGATATTGAGATACTGATTATCTCAAGTGAAACATTTAATGTATTCCCTGTGAGAGATATCTAAAGGCTGCAAATTAAATACTGCAAACCAATTAACTTGGAGTAAATTTGCCAATGCACTGTGCTTTATTTCCATTTTAAATATGATTTCTTAAATTACAAAAGGAAAGGGCAGCATGCTACATCCTATGCTATGGATTAAAGACTAGTTTGGCTTATTCTTTAATGCTACTGTGAGTCATGTGAACCATTATACAACCAGAGAAGACTGGAAAAGCATGTTGATGTGTCTTCCCTGGTTTTCAGGCCTACCGTACAGGAGGATGGTGGTGATGTCATCTTTATGGGCTTTGACGATGGCACAGTGAAGCTGAAGCTTGTTGGCTCTTGCACAGGCTGTCCCAGTTCCGCAGTCACTCTGAAAAGTGGCATTCAGAACATGCTGAAGTTCTATATTCCAGAGGTGGATGATGTTGAACAGGTGAGAGACATTATTCTAGTGATGGACAATGCAACATGGTGAAAAATATTCTACATTGAAAGGGATGTGAGTGGTTTAAGTTTTAGACAACATCTGTACTCATCACACATTTCTCTGCTGTATTTCTTCAGGTAGAGAATGAAGTGAATGAAATCAGCAGGAAGGTGTTTGCTGAATTGGAGAGGAAATTAAATGATTCATAACGTGATCCCTGCATGTTTTGATGACCTGGAGGCTAAAAAAAAGTGCACTTGTGACCGTCATACCCATTTGTCACAATATGGTGACATCTAACAAATGATTCCTTTTTACTTAATCCTGGTCATTGTAGCAGTGGCTCTGGAGACAGTCCCAGCCACGAGGTGGTCATACATCCTGGCTGGGATGCCAGTCCATCACCATGTGAATACCCAAGCACACACATCATAATAATCTATGGCCACACAAAACTAAAACAAGAAAAATAGACATAAAGGTTATAAAATAAAAAATGCATTATAAAATATATTACAAATTAATAGTATTTCATTGTGTATTTTTAAAGATATGCTGCAAGTTTTCCTTTACTTTAATTCAGCATATCCTTGGTTTTATCCTACGTTATATTATTTAATTTAGGATTTCAAGATGCGACTGAATGCTTTCACGCTAAATGGAACTGTAAATAATGTACTTGCCTGAATTATTAATTAAATATCACTCATTCTTTTTTTTTTTATACACTTTTTTGCAGTGTTATATCACTGTTAGACTTCAGTCCCTGTCTGTGAGGAGTTTTGCATCCTCTTCCCATCACATGGGTCAAATATGGCATCTTGCAATCCAGGGTGTGTTATTACTTCACATTCAGCGTACTGGTTTTGAATTTCCTTTTTACTTTGATGAGAATAAAGCTGTTGTTCAAGATCAACACGGGAATCTGTGTGGTTTTTGCCAAGTTCCAGGATTTATGACTATTCTGAGTTTGGATATCATTTGAAAGCAATGTGTGTTTGTGGCATTGGAAGGGGCCCAAAATGGAGTGATTATTCTACAGTCTTTAAATGCTTGCTATGCTACAGGTTACTTGAATTTTCATGGTGCATTTTACTATTTTAAATTCATTTTGTGAAATTGTCTTGGTGTTACATTGCAGATTTGTTGCCCTTTATAAAGATTACTGATTAGAATTAAAAACTATTGCAGGTATTAGCCTGATAATTGCATGTTTGCCTCAATCTCTTGGAAGCTGGTTCTTCAATATTTATTCTGTTCTATTCTGAAAATAAATATTAGCTTGAATCATATCATACTTATGTAGGTATTTCATTCAGGGACATTATCTTAATTAACTTATTTCAGAAGATATATGTTTTATTTTCAATTTTATTATTTGATGAAAATTTAGTGGTTTTGGTTATATAACAGTTACTGATGTATAAGAGCATGGAGGTGTACTGTAGTCAAAGAATAGAGAAAATGATCAACTTGTTAAGCTGTCTAAAATAATGTAAATGTACAATCCATCCATATAAAATGGTTCCTCAGTATCTATTGTTGTATTCTGGCTTTAACAAATGGTTCAAAGGTGAATGTGTTTTTAAAAAAAACTCCAGTAACCATTTTGTAACACATTTATAATGTGATTAATTGGTTGCAATTTTGTCTTTGCATAATGCGTTTAGGGTTCATGATAACATAGTTAATGTTGAAATAGAACTTAAGGAAGTTCTTCAGGCTTCAAATCCTGCCTCTGGTCTGTGTGCATGGAGTTTTCATGTTCTCCCTATGCTTGGTGGATTTCCTTCAGTTACGTTGGTTTCCTCCCACTGTCCAAAGACAGGCAGATCGGTAGTGTGTGTGTGTACGTGCACCCTACCAGATGGATTGGTACCTGTCCAGGCTGTACCTGCCTTGTGCCCCAAGTCTCGTGGGATAAGCTCCAGGCCCTTCCTGTGACCCTTTAGGCTACACAGGATAAGCGGTATAAAAGATTGACTTTTAAACCTGTAACTATTTGCTTTTACAAATTATTTTTGCAACACAGTGGGGAAGTTGGCTATTAATGGCGGGAAAAGAATACTGTAACCATTTTATCGCTTTTTTGTTTTATATTTACAAGTACCGATATCGGTTCGCACTATTGTACCATAATGCCATGCAAGGCAGCACGAATCAGGGACAAGTCGTTGGTGGCCTGACGTCACTCGAACGTTGCGCATGCGCAGTGTTTATTCGTAGCGGCGCTGTCTCTCCGTGCACCACCGGCGGTAAGCGGTTACGGTAAATACACTATGCGTACATTTGTGGAATATTTGCTGTGCTTATGACATTCAACATTATGTACAGCAGACATTGCTTTCTTTCTTGATTTATGAATGATTCTTATCGCCTGGGTGTCCATGATTAGCCGCAGGCTAACTTATCAATGCTAATCACTGGGGCTCAATTAAAGCCCAGCTTAACCAAGTGTCCCGCGCGGCGCACTCTGAGCAGGGTTAACGTTAGCGCGTTAAGCTAGCCTGCTGCAGCCGTTGTACGATTTGCTGACTAGACATTTTGACTACTGTCTGGATAAAGACGTTTGCCTGGAGATAAGGTTCAATAAATGTTATCTTTTATTTTATTATTTTTTATTTTAAAGCCGTTGGACAGGGGTGTTGTTGTAGCAGAAACACCTAGCCGATACCTATGGCTTGCCACTATGCTTTAGCGCATATTATTTAGCCCGTGTTAGCTTAGCGCGTATAACTGAAGGGGGCTAGCTAGCTAATTGGCTAAGCTCATAACTTGTTTATATGGTGAAATGAAACTGTCTCTGCGTTTTCTGCAGCACACACCACCCCAGTGTCTAAACTCCATCTTGTCTTTACCGAACCTTATTAGGTGGTTTATTGTATTTTGTACTTCACAGCAGATGTGTCTACATTCGTTTGGAATAAAGCGGTAGCTCTGTGGCTAACAGGCTCGCGCAATCTAAAGACGAAGAGGATGTCGCGATATTTCATGTAGTAGCGTTATATTTAGACGAACTGCTTGTACTAGTTTGTAAAACCAATATAGATAGATAGATATGTATGGAATTTTTTTCAGTTATTTCAATGACACCAGATTGTAAAAACACAAGCACTGCTTGGCTAGAGGAATCAGTTTCGTACTGTAGGCTTCTGCGATATTATTGTTACAAAGGCCAATGATTAAATATTGATGAGCTAACACCTCATCTCAGTATAACACCGCAAGACAAATCGCAAGGTTTAATTGCCGTGACACTTCAAAGTAGTGTCTATGAGGTATAGTTAAGAGGACTGTTTTTTTTTTTTCTTATAAAATTTACTGTAATAATGATTGCAATTTTATTGTTATAAAGTGTGATTGAACTGGTCTAATACAGTCTACAGTAATGTCTAGGGGTGCTTTGCTCAGGTTTTTTGTGGCCGAACACTGATCACTAATCACCTAAATTAGCCAAAACTCTCAAAGTGAATTAATTAGGAAATAAAAATAAATTTAGAAATAAACACAGACACCAGTCATGTATTTGCAAAGCCAATCTTGGCTATTCGTTAGTAAGGCAGCGAGGGCTGGCATTTCTTTATAAATACAGATTTTTTGTATTTTTAAGAGATGGTCTTTTCCTCTTTTTTAACCAGAATGTATTCAGTTATTCTAAATAGTCTTTTGCTGTCAGCTTGAATGCATGGAGCGGTAAGGTAAATCTGGAATGGTTCAGCTAGAGCTCTGAGCTGCTATTTATTTCTCTTCGTCATTATTTTTGTGTTACTGGTTTTAGCCTTTTTAGCCTCTGCAGAGTAAGGCTTGAGCTTTTGAGACTGTCAACTTGTATATTTTGCGTCATCACAATAGTATTAGTTTTTGTGATCGGCCAGTTGAAAGACAAGCAATCTGTCAAAATTAAGTGATTATCGGCCTATTTTGATCAGTGGCCAATCGATGGATCATCCTTAATAATGTCTGCCTCGATCCAATAATTATTTTTAATAAAACCATATACTGTGACTGGGATGTTTAGGAATCAAAAGCTGTCTGGCTTTGATATATAGTCAAAACACAAGATGTCCCAAAAGTCTCCATATGTAGTTCATGGTTGGATCAACAGTTTCCATGTTTGTGGAGTAGCCTCTGAGATCTCTAGATCTAAATGCACTCGATTTTTATCTGTGGAGGCTTATAAAAGCCACGGTGTACAGTACGGATTGGAATCACCTGGGACCACCCAATATGATATTATCACAATACTTAGGTGCTGACTAGATCTTATTGTGATTTTTATAATTATGACGATTTTATAAATATCCAGATTGAATTTTCTTTTTTTTTTTTAGATTTTTACACAATTTTAAACAAACTTATTCACTCCTACCACACAGGATGCTGTGCTGCCTGCCAGTCAATTTGACTGATTTGCCTTTTGAATTCAATTTGCCAGTCAAAATGATCAATTTCGAGTGCATCACCAGCAGGATTATAGAGGAACAGAAATACTGTATCACCTCAAATGCAAACGTGTATAAATAAAAAATAAAATTTGATTTATTGAATCCCAGTATGCAGCTGAATCGATTCCCCCATCTATAGTGTACAGGGAAAAGGCACAACATTACCAATATCACGAAAAGTGATAGTTTAAAGGTACACATTCAAAATGCACTTACATGATCGACACCAGATTTGTTAAGAAGAGTTAACCTTTAGTGGGAGAGACAACTCCATGTGAGATTACAAAAAATATATATATAGATGATGTTTTGTAAATAAAGTTAGCTTTTATTATACATTTGCCTGTGTATCAAGACTTTTGGGACACCCTGTACCATTGTGCATATTTACATAATAAGACCAATATGTGAACAGTTGCATAATACACATAATAAATGTGTACGGAGATGGTCTGTGTTGTTGTTAATGGCTATGGGGTTGCAAAAAGTTTGAAACCATCTGGCTTAATGTATGGCTGGTTTTTGTAAGTGAGATCACCATTTTCACAGGACATAATTTGCTGCTGGTGCATCAACATCGTAAGCCATTCTCATGGCTCAGTTCGGGGGACAGAAGAACCCCCCATGGGCGGCCCAGTTTGCTGCAACTGCGGTGTCTCAGCCAGGGCATTCTGCACAGTCACTTGACTTGAACAGTTTACACTGTGAGTAATATAAGTAACAAAAATACTTCATTTTGTTTTTTATTATTATTGCTAGTAATCTCTTTGCATTCTCAGTAATGAAATCTTATCAGATATGTCTGCTTTTTACTTCTAGATTCTGTCTTGACAAATTTGTGGAAACAGTGTTTGGTGCCGGAATATTGCAAGTAATTTTTTTGTGCCTTTTTGTCCTGCTCCAGCTTTAGGTGTTCAGCAGCCGTCTCTTTTAGGAGCTTCCCCCTCCATGTACTCCCAACAGTCAGCCTTGGCTGCAGCGTCCCTCAACACACAGTCTGCTGCCAATTACCAGCTTTCCCAGCAGACCGCAGCCCTCCAACAGCAGGCAGCTGCAGCTGCCGCAGCCGCACTACAACAGGTGAATTGGTGTGATGTTGCACAATACTCTATGTTTATGCGTTAATAGTTCTGGTGTTCATGCATCTAAGCTCACATTGAGAAAACACATTCCAACATTTTCTTTCCAAGGGTTATAATGTTTTAATGTTGTCTAGTGATCAGTGTTTCCTAGCTCAGCATAGCTGTAACTCTATTCACAGTTGCGGTAAACTCGACACTCTGCTGTGTGTTTAATTTTAGTCTCAGATCAATTCAGCCCTGCAGCAGTACCAGCAGCAGCAGCAGCAGCAGCAGCAGCCACCACAAGCTCCCCCACCACAGCCACCACCTCAGCAGACACTCTACAGTGTCCCACATCAGGTACTCATCAGACTCATCCAATTGTCTTTTTAATAAAAAGAGTTTAATTAGCCATATACATATTTTTGTGGAATGAGAGCATGTAGGGTCTGATCTGCAATCAGTGAATTTTATTACATAATGAAATTTTTTACAAAAATTTTAATTTATATATAAAAAAAAATAATATTGTCCTAAATAAGATTTATGGATGCAGTGAGAGTGGACATTAAATTAGTTGGGGTGAGAGAAGAGGAAGCAGAGGATAGGGTTAGGTGGAAGCAGATGATTCGGTGTGGCGACCCCTGAAAGGGATTAGCCGAAAGACGAAGAAGAAGAAAAATAATATTGGCCTGGTAGCAAAAACTGAGTGTGCATTTTTTTTATGATTGTGTGCATTTTAATATTTAAAAAAATATCCAATTGCTGTATTATTTAGCAATTTGACATCATCTCAGTGCAACACTTTATGGTTTTTGGGCGCATGTTACATATGACAAGACTTATTTTTCTCTCAAGTAATTATTTGAATAAACCAGGAACTAACCTTTATCACTAAAAGGTGTAAAATCTCGTGTACTAGATTCATTAATTGCAATCTCTTATATATGTTTATATCAAAATGTTTGTAATGTGATTTGTAAAAGTTCCCTGTATCCCTTCATAGCAGTGGAAATATAAACAGACTACTTCTGATAAATGAAGGCTTCAAGCCAAAAAGCTTGATTTTGCCAAAAATGTACCAAAAAGGTACATTTGACTGCTAGGATTTACAAGCAATTTGGCAAAGAGTACAGCCATGTTGATAATTTTGTGATCTTGTAGAACATTTTAGATTTTATTAGAGACATGGTCAGCGGCTGCATTTTTGCATAAATCTCATGTAGTGCTTCAACTCTGGCAGTGAATGATGTGATCTTTTTAAGCCTCATAAATAGTTTTTTTTTTGTTACCTTTTAATCATTGATGTTTTCATTATTTAATTATGTTTCATATCTTTTGTTATTATTGTTGTTGCCAGCTTCCACAGCCTCAGCCTGCTCTGCTTTCACAGGTAAGTTTCTTTTTGAAGCCTTTTTAAGCCTTAAATTTATTATGCATATACAATATGCAATACTTGATATGGGAACAAATTATATAAAACGCCATATAAAAAAAATGATCGGCAGCTTTATAAAAACCCATTACGTGGCTGCTCTACAAGTACAATATCATGAAGAAAACTGACTCACGTTCGTTTTTAAAGCAGCTGGTGCCAAGAGTTATCATACATTAGTGTTTATAATTATATTTTTTGCATATAAAAACAATTAAGTGTTGGAAATTGGTAATATTGGTAAAATTTTGGGGTGACAAACCGATTATCTTCATTTACTTACTTACTTATTAATTTATGTGTTTTACAATATGAAAAACACATCACCTTAAGTATCCCGGAGCGGATTAAATTCATATGCCGTGGTGCCACTGTATAGCTAGATTTAGTCAGTGTGAAATAAAACTTTGTGTAAACTACTATAAGACTTGGAGTAATTTCAAGACTGATAGAAATTCTTTCTTTAACTTTATTTATTTCATCAAAACTCACTAACTGCTGATTAAATATGCTATTGTAGATAATGTAGTTTTACTCTATTTGTTATAAAATCTGTACACCTACTCGTTATCTAATTAGACAGTCATGTGGCAGCAGTGCTGTGTAAAAACCCGGTTAATGCTTGCATTAACCATCAGAATGGGGAAGATGACATCTCTGTTGTTTTGACATGATTGTTGTTGCCAGTCTTGTTTGCGTATTTCTTTTATCCACTAAATACCTGGTATTTTCAAGTCTCTAGATTACTGTGCAATAAAGAAAAACCATACAGTGTATGGCAATTTTGCGGACAGAAAATTCTTGTTAATGCGAGGTCGATGGTGAATGGCCAGTCTGGTTTGAGGAGAAAAATATCTGAATGTACTTGTGTGCCAAGAAAACATTTTTCCACACCTTTACACCACCTCAGCAGAAATTGAGATTTTTTTAGATAGCCACAGCCTGTTTGAGTACCATTTGCATGTATATGTTGACACAATTAAACATCATCTAATGGCTATTTCCAGCATAATGATGCATTATATCACAAAGTCCTCTCAAATTGGTGTCATGAGTAAGGTAATGAGTTCATGATCTTCAGTGGCCTACCAGTCACTGGATTTGAAGCCAATAGAACATCTTTGGGTCGTGGTAGAACAGGAGAATCACAGCATAACAATGCGACTGAAAAATCTATAAGAATTACAGTCATGTCAATATGGACCAGAATATCAAAAAAAGAATTTCTAACATATTGTGGAATCAGTGTCAAACAATTGAGGCTGTTTTGAAAGCAAAGGAAAGCAGAAAGAAAAATTAAGAAGACAAGCAGATTGTTTTAATCAGTTGAGTGCATTTATTTATGTATTTACAAATAACATGTATTTATTTGTAGATACTTATGAATTGCAGCAATGCCTGCTTTAAAAGTTTTGAAGGTTTAAAAGTGCTTTGAAAGTTGTCGAGCAGCATCATGAAAAATCCCTTGCTATTGCATTTGACCTGCCTTTCTAATAAACTTAACAGGGTTGGGTGTTTGTCAGTAGAATGTCAATGCGAAAATATGATTTCTGTATGGTTTTCTGTAATTTAAGAAACTTGGTTTGTTTTCCCCAGCCCCCTGTTGCTTTGCCGACCAGTATGAGTCTGTCGAATCCACAGCAGACAGCACAAATCACAGTATCGTACCCGACTCCCCGCTCGAGTCATCAGCAGCAGACTCAGCCACAAAAACAGCGAGTCTTCACTGGGGTTGTCAACAAGTTGCATGATACGTTCGGTTTTGTGGATGAAGATGTGTTCTTCCAGCTCAGGTAAGACATGATGGGACTACTGTGTTTTGAAAGGCTTTTAAACAGCGGAGAATTATAAAAGAAAAATTTATTATCAACACATGTTCTACTTTGTCTGTAGTGCTGTAAAGGGAAAAACACCCCAAGTGGGTGACCGTGTTCTGGTGGAGGCTGTCTATAACCCCAACATGCCCTTCAAATGGAATGCCCAGCGCATACAGACTTTACCTCAGTTACCCAACCAAACGGTGAGCAAAACTAGTTTGCTCATCCTCCACCAGAAGTCTAAATAACCAAACAAAATAACCGATTCTACATTGCTTTCTATAGCTGTCCTTGCCGTGATGTTGATTACTGTGCTTTTAATCCCCATATAGCACCAGGCGGCCCAGTCCTTACCTCAAGTTTCCCCACAGCTGTCCAGCTTTTACTCTGAGGCAGGAGTACAACGCTACACTGACATACACGCGGCGGTGGATTCAAGACAAAATGTAACCTTTTGTCTTTTGAAGCTTCCTTTTTATGTTCTGTCCCTAAAGGTGCATTCATTTCATTTTGCAATTATGGCAGTTTTAATTTTTCAGGTTGTAAAAGAAATGCACATCTTTATAGTACTACTAACACAAACAAACAAGCAGCCTCCATAGCTAAAGGTAGTTACAAGTATAAATGCTGGATTTTATTTGCTGGTTATAAGATTTTGGAATCTAATGTGCTCTTCTCCACCATGCAGATTAATTAGACTGCTGCTTCAAACTGAGTGAAAATTCAGGGTTGTGTTTTAATGAATACAATGTGAAAGAACAAAAAATTTTTCCTAAGCCGCCTTCATGCTCAGTTTTTCTCAGGTAGGATCCACAGAGACCCTGACCCTCATAAGGTGATGACTACAGATGAATAGCCTGTCATTTTCAAGAAATTACTTTGTGAAATAGCGCTTAGCATCCTTTTTTACAGTACAAACCATATTTTACTTTTCTTAATAGCCATTTAGGCAGTAAATTATTGCATTAGCTTCCAAGTAAGATGAGATGAACAGCTCCATTCTTTTAATGACCTTAATTCTTTCATGGCATGAATGAATTGAAATACTGCTTCTTTTCCTCCGTTGTACAGGTGTTAGTTGCAGTTCTTTGCTGCCGTTCCTTTGCACTAAAGATGTGACAAAAATTTCCCTGCTTCTGCTATAGTTAAGAGCTTCATGTTTTTGTTACGCGTCAGTTTATTATTATTATTATTTTTTTTTTTACACTACTACCCATAGTGTGTTTTAGGCCAAACAGTGTTTAGATGTTAGGGTTTGAAGGATTTTTGTTTTTTTGGTACTTGAAGCATTCATTGAGTGTTTGCACTATATTAGTTTAATAGTAATGGATTAAAACAAGCATAGAGTAGCTGAAGTCTGTATTGTCAATGTAACTAACTAATTGTTTTGAAATGTAATATTCAGGATGCTGCTACATGTCCTAGTTCTGACCAGTCAAGCATGATCTCTTGTAGTCTTTCCCAGAAGACAATATAAATAATTAGCTAGAAATATTTTTAATGGTGTCCTTACCATTTAATCTGACCTCTGAATCTGAATGATCATAAATAACTGCATGCTTATATTTAATTTCAGACATTGAATTTTGTTTTTAAGCAATGGCCAAACACGATACATTAGAGTTTTTTTTTGACTAATTCTTCTTTGCATGTTTCTTTATTGTAGGGTTCGTTGTTCCTTCTTATGGGGTTTTGTGTTTTAACAAGCCTTTCCCGCAGGTTATTAGGTTTATCTTCGTAATGGGTCACTCAAGAATATTATGAAACAGTATTAATATACTCTTGGCATATTGCATCAAAAAAATTATACCTTGCACTCATATGCACATGGCCAGCACCATAGCCAACAGGCTAGTCCCGAACTGATTGTTGTAATCTACTGGCTCATTTGATGCTTACTTGTGTACTGCATGTTTCAGAGCCAGCCTTCTGCTCCCAACATGATGAAGCCAGGCCCATCAATGATTCAATCTCTACCTCCACCCACCACGTTCAGCGTGCCAGCACAGGGCCCCCCTCCCTCGTTACTTCAGGCTCAGCTTTCAGCTGCCTCTCTTGCTCCATTGCTCCAGAATCCTCCACAGCCTCTCCTTCCTCAACCACCTCCAAAAGGTTCGGCAACTTAAGCGAGCTTCCCAACAATTTATGAGTTTGTGCTGTATGACAGTCAGTCAGTACTTGTGCCTTGTAGTCAGTTTTAGCTGATCCTTTTGCTTGTCCTGTAGAGTCAGTCTTTTCGGGGGGGTTACTTCAGCCTCCTGTGAGGATGATGCCCCAGCCTCAGCCTGTGAGACGCATAGACCCCTCTCCTCGCTTTCCCAGCCGCAGCGATCGACCAGAACTCATTCTGAGGAAAGAAGACCGAAGGTCAATATCTATGTATTTGCTTGTGTATTTATTAATTATACATTATAGGTGATAGATGCCCTTTTACATGTAGCAATAAGATAAAGCTACAGGACAGCTAAAGAACGGTTAATATTTTATTTTAAAGAATTTATTTAAAGACCATTTGGAGATATTCTTCAATCATAAGTTGTCTTATGTACACATTAAAGCTATAAAGCTGTATCCTCCACACTTGGTACTCTGCAGATTTGTTGAGACATATAAGCGCATTAAGGCTACAATTGACTAGAGGTCTTGGACTGCTTTATTTTATTATTTTATATTTGCACACATGAAGTCAAGTCAGACTAAAGACTTTCAGCAGGGTTCAGTTCCATAGATGGCATTTGCATAACATAATTTTTTCTTCCTTTAACCCTCTAACTGTAAATTTGGGAGTCTGTTCATGATTAAAAGACAGCAGTAGCATTTCTACAAACATCAGTTAATTGAATGGTTGATTAATTATAATTGTAAATAAAATGATTGATTAATTGTAATTGCTTTTTGGTCCAGTGTTGCATCCTTTCATCTTTCGAGTGGCATTAAATGATTATTTGGTTGTAGTCGGGAGAGAGACAGAGAGCGGAGGCGATCCAGAGAGCGTTCCCCAACCAGAAAGCGTTCAAGGGACCGGTCACCTCGAAGAGAGCGTTCTCCTAGACGTCCACGCAGAGTTGTACCTCGATATACTGTACAGTTCTCCAAGTTCTCGCTGGACGGGTAAGTGTTTTGGTGTTACTGTGTAAACCTTAGTAAACTTCCTGTTTACTCTTAACATAAATACGAAATACATATTTCTATTATAGCTGCATGTGTGTGTCTGTGCTGTCTTTGCAGATATAACTGTGACATGATGGAGCTTCGACGAAGGTATCAAAGTCTTTACATTCCAAGTGACTTCTTTGATGCCATATTCACCTGGGTGGATGCCTTCCCCTTATCACGACCATTTACTTTTGGAAAAACCTGTAACTTCCATATCATGCATAAAGAAGTGGACTCTTTAGTGAAGAATACAGCTGTACTGGACCCTCCTGATGCCAATCATACCTACAGCGCAAAGGTGTGAGGGCACATACCTTTGTCTGTTTTTTTTTTTTCTTAGCATGTTTCCTGTATTTAAATTTTTTTTTTGTGCATGAATGTTATTTAATATTTACTTGTGGTGTAGGTGATGCTGCTTGCAAACCCCAGTCTCGACGAATTATATCACAAGTCTTGTGCCTTGGCTGATGATCCGCAAGAGCTGAGGGACTCTTTTCAGCACCCAGCCCGCCTCATTAAGGTAAGGCCAGAATATACACAGTTAACATTTAAATTAACTACAAACTGCAGCCAGGTTAGAGTTTAGTAGTTAGTAAACTGGTTATTAGTGCCAGTACTGCAGTATCTTACAGGACAACTGCCTCAGCTAATATTTTTGTATTAACAAATGTTTCACTAAGGCTATCTATACAGTTATTCAATAGCCATCAAATATATATATATTTTTTCTTCTCAGTTCTTGGTTGGGATGAGGGGTAAAGATGAGGCCATGGCGATTGGTGGTCACTGGTCTCCATCCCTGGATGGAGCCGACCCAGAGAATGATGCCTCAGTCCTTATAAAAACAGCAATACGTTGTTGTAAGGCTCTGACAGGCATTGATCTGAGTTTGTGTACCCAGTGGTAAGTACAACTCTCTTCCAAAGTTTTTCTCATTTTGTCTCATTTTTGTGTGCATCTATCACTACTAGTCCTGAGTAAAGCTAAAATGCTAACTAAAAACATCAGCAGTCTGTGACTCACTGCATGGTTTGACAAAGCTCTGATGTGTCAGGGGCTTATTTGTTTACTTAACTGTAATTTATTTTTTGCTCCTTTATCTTTACTTTGCAATGTCCTTTTTGCTAATGTGTGTAACAGTCATGCCTCTATGTGGTTGAATGCACTTAATCTGTTGTTAGAAAAGCAGAGCCAAAGGAGGAGTCGCCACCATTACATTCTGTTTTATGACATTTGACATGTTAAATATCTTATATATTTAACTTGCTTTCACTGTGTCTTTTGAATATATGTCTTCCTCTCACAACCCTGTGGTTTATGAGCTATCCCTCACGAGCATCCAGTTCAGACTCTCAGTTTCTATGGGGAGGGGTCTGGCAGGAGGGCAGGCGAAAAATGTCAGATTTGTTGTTCGTTTTTTGTTTATTCTGTCTGTCAATTTTCCCAGTCCATGGCTGCTGTTCATCGTGAGAACCTACTGTGGAGATCTGCAGACTTATTTTCATGTCCTATTCTTGGGTCATTTACCACAAAGTGGGGCAGTGGGAATGGAGCTGTGTGTGTATGGAAGTGTGTTGGGGTTAGGCCTTGTGATGTCTGACAGAATGTTTCTTTCCAATGCACTTCTTCCTTTGCGGCAGGTATCGTTTTGCAGAGATTCGCTATCACCGCCCTGAGGAGACTCACAAAGGGCGGACAGTTCCCGCACATGTGGAGACAGTGGTTTTATTTCTCCCGGATGTTTGGCATTGTCTTCCTACCCGCTCAGAGTGGGAAGGGCTGTCCCGTGGACTCAAGGAGCAGCTGGCAGAGAAACTCTTGGCTGAACGGAAGGAGGCTGATGGAGAACAGGCACTGAATGCTAATCCTTTTTTTTTTATTTCCGCTTCTCACAGGCACAGGAATAGACAGACAAACACTCAAATACACAAAAAACAAGTACAGGCATAATACAAAATCCCCTTATACTGTCCCTGTGTGTCCACCCTTTTTCCTTGACCCCATCCCTCCTGCTACCTCTACTTGCTCTCCCCCAGCTCTGCCCTCGCCACCACACCCCACCCCACCCAGCCTGCAGTCACACAGAGTGGAACAGATTAGGACATACTTTAATGAGACTGCTTCAACTGGTAAAACAGATTCTAGCTCTGCCTGTTCATAAATTGAATTAAAAAAAAAACTATGATATTTTGTTTAGCACAAACATAATGTTTAAATTCCACAGTTTGCTTGTGGGGTGTGTATATGATTTTAATTGGAAATTGTTGACATTATGGAATGGCATGCTGGAATCTGGAGAGCCAGTTGTGATAAAATGTGTGTTTTTAGAATGTTTTGTTATAATTAATTTTATATTTTAAATCAATATCTGATGAATTTCTTAGGTTTTGTTTCTTGTCTGTCCTCATTTTTATTTATTTATTTATTTATTTTTATTATATTATTGGAATTGGACTGTACCTAGACTTGTTGACTTGAATTCTCCATGGAGTTTGGTTGATCCAGGGACAGTCCTCTATGACTAAATGTTAAAAATGAGAAGAAAAAAACGGCATAAATTTAAATTGTAAATTAAAGTTATAGGGAATTCTTATACACACCAAGTTGGAGACCATCTCTGAGTGCTTCTGATTCATTTCTTGGACCCACTGTCATTGATTATCTTTTTGTATTCCACAGAACTGGCATTGATTGGCCGATGGGTGGGGTTTGGATCGGTTATAAAAGCTAGAGAGCACCCATGTATACTAGAATTTGACGCATTTGGTTTGTTTTTTGTTTGTTTGTTTGTTTTTGTTTTCAAAATCCACACCTCAGTTGGAGGAGAGAATGAGGGACTGTTTTGACCTTGCTTTTTGCACGGATCAACTTTTATATCAAGGATGAAAATCATTTCAGAGTTACCGTTTAACTTTTTATTCATCTGTTTTACACTGGTGTAGGAGGAAGAGGACAAAGACGAAGACGATTCAAAAGAGGTCACTACTCCCACTCACTGGTCTAAACTCGATCCAAAGTCTATGAAGGTAAAGTGGTGGTTAATCATTTTGGCTCCATTTGCTGTTGAGCAGCTCCTTCATTTGTATGTGTGAATCTATGTTTAGGTGAACGATCTGCGTAAGGAACTGGAGAACCGATCTCTGAGCTCCAAAGGACTGAAGTCCCAGTTAATAGCTCGGCTCACTAAGCAGCTGAAGGTGGAGGAGCAAGTGGAGGAGTCTAAAGAGCCTGAGAAGGTTGAGCCTACCAGTGTGGAGGAGGAGGAGCCCTGTAGAACGGAAGAGGATCGTGAGGTGAAGGATTAATTTCACTCATACCCTGAAGATATGTACTCAAAATATGTTTGTGGTTTGTGCTTTAAGATGGAACCCATATAGAAGAACGTCTTTGTCTCTGTGTTTATTTGTAAAATCTGAAGTTAAAATTTGAAGTTTGTTTGACTTTTAGGAGGAAGAACGTAAGCGACTTGAGGAGTTGGAGCGGCAGCGTAGGGAAAGGCGTTACGTTCTCCCAGACGAACCCACGATCATTGTCCACCCCAACTGGGCAGCCAAGAATGGCAAGTTTGACTGCAGCATCATGTCCCTGAGTGTGCTATTGGACTACAGGCTGGAGGACAATAAAGAGCACTCCTTTGAGGTTTGGAAATCTAATGGACATTTTAAGAACTTCATTATGATTTTTTAAAAGTCAGTCATGTTAATGTAACATCTCATCGTGTGTGTTTTTTTTTTTTTTTTTGAGTGGGACTTAAGCACATTGATGCAGTACTTTGTTTTCTGTATTAAATGCTGATAACATTTAAACTAATAATAAATCTTAAATGTCCTCTTATTTTTTTTCCCGTCTAATTTCTAGGTTTCATTGTTTGCTGAACTTTTCAATGAAATGCTTCAACGAGATTTTGGCTATCGGATCTACAGAGCTCTTAATGCCCTCCCGAGTAAGGATGAGAAAAAAGAAAAGAAAGATAAGGGAAAGAAAGATGCGGATAGAAAAGAGTTGGACCGGAGAGATACGAAGAAGGAAAAAGAGGACGATAATGCTGAGCCAGTCTCAAAACGACCAAGAGAGGAAGAAGATAAGAAGAGGGTGAGTGGATGTTTCATGCTCCCCTGTGTGCTAGTATTTACATCAGATCAAAATTGCATTTAGACAATTCCTGTTCATAAAATGATTGCCTGCAAATTTCAGTTGACTTATTTACCAAGTTTCATTTGTGTGGTTAAGCATTTGTGTAAATTAAAGATGATCTTCATCACCCTACAAATAGCTGCTCGATTGGCAGTTAATCCAGTTAATATTATCGGTAATTCAGTAACCAGTAGATATAATAAGTATAGTAATGTAAACACTAATATTAAAAATTTTATTAACGTTTTTGTAAATCAGTGATTAGACATACTATATCATTATAAGTTTACTTGAGTAATGGGTGCATTTGTGTACAAGAGGCACCATAAAGTGATGTCTCTGGTATTAAAACATACCAGGATACTAAACTTTTTGAGATTACTGCATAATTTTATGTACTTTGGTAATGTGCCTTGTTTTTATCTCTTTTCTTTTTTTTTCCAAAATTAAGGTTTGTTTTTGTTTTATTTTTTCCTGGAACATAAATGAGACACAATATTCAATATTTTAATTCCATTTGATTTAAATTTAGATAAAGTCTGACCCAGTCATGTTCTTAAAATTAAAACAGTTCACATAACTGCTTGTTATGTTAGGAAGTGGCTCAGTTGATTGCAATTAGGACAGAACATGGGGCCCTATAGATTTTCATTAAACAAAAAACAACCATGCAAGCACTCTTTCCTTATGTTTAACAGGATGATGACAAAGAGAGGACTTTGAAGAAAGAGGAATCCAAAGATGATGATGATAATGAAGATGAAAGCAGCAATAATAATGCTGATGAGTATGATCCTATGGAGGCTGAGGATGCTGATGACTATGAGGATGAAGGTACATCTTACATACTTGTAAAGAGATGGCTATTTTCAATTGTACAATCAACCATCTAAACATCATGGCTATAATTCCCAGATAAAGATGATGACGATTCCAGCGGGAGGGATAGACGGGATGACCGACGCGATGATAGAAAATCAAGAGATAGGTCATCTAAAGATAAAGTGAGCTCTTTGTGGTCTTTATAGTTTTTTTTTTTTTTAAACAACACTTGTTTCCTGCATTTCTTGCTCTGATTAAATGCCTCTGTCGTCTGTAGGAAGACAAAAAGAAGCAGATGGTCACTTATGACAAAGATCTCCTGATGGCTTTTGTGTACTTTGACCAAAGTCACTGTGGCTACCTACTGGAGAAGGACTTGGAGGAAATTATGTACACACTGGGTTTGCATCTCTCCAGAGCTCAGGTATTATGAATTTATAGCACTTAATTTAAGCAATACGTTTTACATCACTTTATAATTAATACACTTCCCGGCCCAAAAAAGTTCCACACACTTTTGCTGGATCACCTTATGGGCTTGTTTTAGCAATCTTATGCAATATCAAATTTATTTCCATCCATCATGGATTGATGACAGGAGAATCAATCTACTGCATTAAAGTCTACATCCCGAAGACTTTCAGTGAGGTTAAGCTCAGGGCAGCTCATCGCCAATTCATGTGTAGAAATAACTCCTCTTGCTCCCAAAACCACTCTTTTGTTGACAATTTGAGCCTGATGGAAAAAAATCCAATGATGTGATAAGCTGGTCATTTAGTACATTCAGGTACTAAATATAATCCAGGTAGTCAGCTGACTTCATTTTATTGCCAATGCTGCCTAGACCTGACCAACTAGAGCAATCTCAGATTATAACACTATGTCCATAGGCTTGTACAGTGGCTCGTACCACATTTCTTCTGCAAAGGTGGTTCAGTAGTAGGCTTCTCGTCTGGAAGGCCAAGGTTTGATTCACAGCGAATGCCCAAACTACTCTGCCACTGGATGCAGGGCATCCTTACTATGGGTCCAAAGCCTGGATAAACATGGTGACAATTCCAGCAGTGGGTCATAGTTGGGATTAAAGAATCAGATAAAATGGGAGGGCTGTGTCAGGAAGGCATCCAGCGTAAAAACGCTGACCACAGGATATGTCTTCCAACATTGGTGTTTAAGAAATGAGAAGCTATGCACTGTATCAGTAAGGGTTTGCTAAATTAAATGGATTGCTGCCAGCAGAAACATATTTACTGCAGTAATTATTCCATCAAAGGCTCTTGGGTATTTGCTTTTTTTAGACAGACATTGTATTTTTAGTATTTTGATTCTGTAGGTGGAAAACATGGTTGTAACTAGCCAGTTTACATCTGAATGTCCTGAATACACGCTCTTAAATGATTGCTTATATAAATCCAAAAGCAAACCTTTTTTTTTTTTTTTTGGTCAGCAGTATATTTGAGGTTATTTAAACAGAGGTCTTTATTTGTCTTAACTGCTTTTAAATAGTGTTTGGTTCATTGGTTGTGCTAACGTTTTCCTTTTCTTTTTCTTTTTTTGTAGGTAAAGAAACTGCTAAGTAAGCCGTTGGTGAAGGAGAGCTGCTACTACCGAAAGCTAACGGACCGAGCCAAAGATGAACCCAGCTCATTCGGGACAGCTAATTTTCAACTTGAGAACTCCTTGGGTAAGTTAGCATTTGCATCCAAAATAAATAGTTCAGGTTAAAGCAATATCACCTGATGGACAAAGAAAATTTTATATAACCTATTTAAAAGTTAAATTGGTTAATTAACAGTGTTTTGTTGATTTGCCGTATAGGTAATCGACCTCTGCTACCCGGTCAGAAGACGAAGCGTGAGACCGAAGGCAGTGACTCGGGCAGCCTTATCGTTTACAATGGCGCGATGGTAGACGTGGGCAGCATGCTACAGAAACTGGACAAAAGCGAGAAAGCCAGAGAGGAGATTGAACAGAAACTCATGCAACAGGACACTAAAATGGGTAACACTCATGCACGAAACAGGGTCAATTTTACAGCAAGGGCTAATGTCTAAATTAGTATTTCTTTTAATAGCTTCCTTCCTATTTTAAGTGTTTTGTTGGCCTACAAATTAGACTAGACTTGTTTTGCTGAAAGTTCCTCATCGATGTATGACTTGTCCTATAGGATGATGTTATTGTTGTGCAGAAGTCTTTTATGAGTAAATGTAAGATTACTATAAAGATTTCTTGCCACCGTCTCTGAAGCAGTGCTTTGTATTGCAGAAGAAGATGCAAAACACATATCAGAAGCAGAGTCGACTAACCGCAGTCTGACGAGAGAACTGGAGCAGGTAAAATCCAATTTGAGAGAGATGGAAAAGAACCTCAGATCGTGTGAACAGCAGAGGAGCTGCTACCAGCAGCAGCTTCGCAGCGCTCTGCTAAGCCTCGGCACAGTAATGAAGGACTTGCAGAAGGTTTTACCTGACGTATGTACAACCCCGCACTGAAACTGTTTGGTAATCAAGATATATGTGTGTGTGTGTGTTTGTATAACAATATTTTGTCTACCATAGGATGATCATCTGGAAGATGGTGACCAGAAAACCCAAACTACTAATGGCTCAGATGACTGAACTACCTTTGTGTGTTTGTGTCTGTCCCCAATTAAACATGTTTAAACCTGTAAATAAGCACTAAGCTCTAATTATTTAGAAGTTGTTTTTTTAAAGGCTGATAAGGTCAAGCTAATTTAGTTTCCTCATTTTGAAGACTTTCGTAAATTATGTTCATTAATTTCATTTAGTAAAATTGTCATCCAGTTCTTTTGTGATATTTAATTCTTGTTCTAATATGATACATGTCATTAATTTCAGAGTTCTAGTGTGTGTTTTGTTTGCTTGTTTGTTTGTTTTTTTCTTCCCCAGTTGCCAGTAATCTTTTCTTTCAATATGCTTGGAGTTATTAGTGCTTTGCCTAAGTTTAATTAGCAATAATGATGTTATTTATGTGTACAAAGTATGTAGAACTGAAGAAAAGGTTCATTTCTCATTAGGACCCAGGTAGAAGTGTGTATTGGATGCCGAGCCAGGCTCAGGGTTTGATATCTTTTTATTGTACTGATGCCACAGATTACATTTGTTCTGTAATGTATTTGCAAACACTTTGCTAACTTGCTGCTATCCTGGTTTATTGGTACGCATATATGATTACGCATGCATTTTTGCTTACCCCTTAGTGTCTTTTGTCATCTTTTGGAATCCTTTGAGGATTGCACTGTGCATGTGTCTTTTTTGGGGGGTATTTCAAAGGGTAATTCTGGCACAAAAGCTCAGTTATGTTTTTGATATAGTGGTTAGTGTAATAAACTTAACTCTTGTTCTGTACACTTAAGAAGAATTCTAAGTACTTAACAGAATATTGCAGAGTTGTAGTTGGTTTGAATGTGAAGTGATTTTCCCATATTTTTTTTTTCCTAGTCAGACAACATCTTTTGAAGCTGGCTACAAAGGGTGGGTTATAGGGAGCTTAAAAGAGCCAAACTTGGTAACAATGAGCCCAAAGCAACCAAGTGCATATTATTTTTCTAATCCAGATGTATGATCATGGTTGTTCCGTGTAAAAATAAAATGGTTCATTTTAACATTTTATTAGGCATTACTGTTCTTGCTGTTATAGCATTCAGAAATTGTATTCATGCATTCATTCTTTTACTTACTTAAACAATATTGCCAAAAGTTTATTTTTATTTCCACATTAAGACTTTTTCACATATACAGTGGAAATCTAAATTGGTGAACAACCGACAATTTCTTAAATTTTAAGGTCACTGCTTAGTCCTATTTGAGCAGTCAAAGAGCAGTTTTGTTTAAGCATGTTTCTTGAGATACATATATTTTGAAACAGAATAAAAACCTTTAGTGGGATTTAAAAAGTAACACTGATCACAATTAGAGAACACGTTCAGATACTTCCCATTTATTGGTGTTAATCAGGCATCTGGTGCTAATTGAGTTGTTCTAAAATGACTGAAACTCTTAACAGGTTGTCCAAATGAAGGCCAAAGGGATGACCATTTCAGCCCTAGCAAGAGAAGGTGGGCGATTGTACATAATTGCATCCTTATATTGTCAGAAACCTCATTCGCGTGCCCCAAGAAGGCTTGTCGTCCAAGAAAGACCTATAACGAAGAGAGAACAGGATAATGCGAAGAATCTCAAAAAGCAATCGGTTCGACACTGCAGCTGAGACTGCTCACCAGTTCAGCGCTGAACAGAGTAAGGATCTGTCTCGTCATACAGTGTCTCGACCTTTAAGAGAATTTGGATTGAAAGCCCAACTCTGCAGTGACCGAACCTCTCATTAGCAAAGAATCAAAAGCCTAGACTAACCTTTGTTGAGTAGCATGTAGTGTGGACAAATGAGAACTGGTCCAAAGTTCACTTTGGTGATGAAAGCAAGTTTAATTAATTTGGGTCTGATGGAAAACACTGTCAATCTGGGGAAAGACTGAACCCAAACTGTCTAAAGAAGTCAGTAAAAGGTGGAGGGGGATGCTTCATGGTTTGGGGGATGTTTCTGCAGCAGGAGTTGGGCCTCTTCTACAGCTACATGAAGGAGTGAATGCAAATGTTTATCAGACTCTACTTTGACAACATGCAGTTCCTTCCCTGTCCTTCCAATTTTCATGCAAGACAATGCCCCCTGTCACACAGCAAAATGGTTAAAGCAGTTCCTTGAAGCTGAAAACATCAAAAAATTAAATGGCCAAAAATTTTGTTGTAATCGATCCGAGTGCTACAGTCATTGCTGTTCTCTAATTTTCATCATGGTGTTCTCTACAAAAAAAAAAATTTGTTGAAGTGTCTTGGTTATTTTGTAAAACACTTATATTATCATGGTATAGCTACAACAAAAAAATCCTTCAAATGTTAGTAGCAATGAAGATGACCTTAATTCAGAAAAAGTGTTAATAACTTCTCTAATTTTGATCTCCACTGTATGGTGAAATTCTTTCATTTGTCTATCCCAGTTAGGAAGCTGGGGTCATGCACTCCTGGGTTAGACAGGGATAAGGGCCTTGCTCGAAGGCCCAACAGTGGCAGCTTGTTGGAGTTGGGACTTGAACCATCAACCTTTCAATCAGTAACTCAAAGACAGAGCATTAAGCCACTTGGTTACCAATGCCCTAACCATCACACTCATTATATATGGCTTTTATATGGAGCTGGTCGCTTCTTTATTGCGGTAACAGCTTCCACTCTGATGGGGAGGTTTTAGTCATTTTTTGCATATTGCTGCCAGGCATGTCCACTAGAGGGCAGCGTTTGACAACTTAAGAGCTTCGGTCTTTAAAGGCGCTGCGCTTTTGCAATGGTATTGGTGTCTCTTCCTGCAGGAGTGGAGTAGTATTTACTTCGAATGTTTTTCATTTAAACAAATCCGGAAGTTTCCAGCAACATCAGTTTAATATGGTTGTCAAAAGTCTAGATACCATTTTTAAACATGGGGCAGATTCTGAGTAGATAAAATTGGGCATTCTTTATCAAGCCTTGTAGCTAAAGCTGTATTTAAATTCTCAGCTTTGGATACGAAAACTTCATTGTTCTCCTTTAAAAAAAAAGAAAAAATGATTGTGTATTGTCATTCATGAGAGCCTTTTGTTAACTAGACTCCCCCAAGACTGAGCTGAGTGTCAGACTGTTTTGGATGAGAGTGTTTACTTGCATTACATTGCAGTGCATAGAGCTGGCTTCAGGGCCCAAAGGAGGAGAACGAGCAACGTTTTCATTGCTTTTTGGGCAGGTTTATTCTTGTGTGCTCTTACTTTATTTCCAAAGTAAGGGAATCTTCTCCTTTCGTCATCCAGATTGTTTGTTATATATGATATTGTTGCCATATTAAAGGGTTTGATTTGCTAAGATTCTGGCTGTTTCCTGAAGTGAACTTGAGAAACATAATACTCATTTCCTGTGAGTCGATATTACGTTGTTCTAAGCTGCTGTAGGAAACAGTGAGTGACATGACATGGTACAACCGGTTAAGGTGATCTAATCCCTCTGCCGATTTCATTTGATTTGACAATCACTCAACCAGTTCCTGCTGTAATAGAATGCCTGGCATATCTGTCCTGTTACATGTGCTTTACCTCATTTTCTCAATGTCCTTGCCTTTGCAAAAACCTATAAAGAAAAAAAATCATGTGTAACTAGAGCACTGTAGTACCTGACCTGATGTCAAATATATTTTTGTTATGGAAACCATTATGGGACATCAGTACCGCTCCACTGATCTCGGCCACAATATCACTCTGCAGTCCAGCTGCAGCAGAGGCAGGCGAGGGTGTTGTGAAATCGGAGCGTGTGCAGGTACACTCACACACACACACACACACACACACTGAGACAGAGGGCTTTTGTGCCTCTGCTTTCTCTCAACCTCTCAGGACTGGATAGCAGGCACACATTAAAGAGATAATGCACAATTGGCTTATTTAACACAGGCTTGGTGCTTTTTTCCCCCTCCTTTTTTCTTTTCCTGAGTAAGGAGCTTGGGTGTCTCTGTTGATCCAGCTTTAGAAAAAAAATAAAAGATTGGATGCCTCCTTGACGGTGCAGACAATTCGTTGAACATGGAAATTAGCTGTAGCTGTACCCTGCAACTTTCTAAAAAAGAAAACTTGTACCAGTAACATGGTAAACAGCATCACACATGGCTGTGTGCTCATTTTCTTTTTACATTTGTGAACTCATTTCTTTTTTTTGCCTAGAAGTGCTAACTTTGGAGCTTTTGCATTTCTTTTGTTTCTTTAAGGTCATTGTGTGATTGTGGCAGTTGACACTCTTTTGTATACAGCTGGACCCATTAACCACTGATCTGTGTCAGACTTACGTCTGTCTTGAACGCCTTTTTCGTCCACCCCCTTTTGTTCACACCCTGTCTTGCTTTCCTAAATCAAGCCCCTCACCATGTTCAACCCCTTCACCCTCCATTTCTCGCAAGGAATGATTGTTCCATATCATTGTCGTAATTACCACAACAAAGCTGAGCGGTCACCCTCAGAACGTCTAGACTGCAGGCTTTTCATAACATATTAAGCTTATTCATGAGTTTGCCTTCCAAGTTATAGGATTCATTTACAGCATCGAAATTTTAATTGGAATCAGAGATATTAGTAAAATCAGTAAATATTGTTTTTTATTTATTCAAAAGGAACAATGTACAGTAAATCTCACCATTTGATGGACCATACCAGGTTACAGCTTTAGGCAAATTTGTATTTGTATTGCCTTGGCAGGTCGATTAAGAAATCTATTTTCTTAAACTCAAAAGGTTGACATAAATCAAGACATTTTGGCATGTTTATTTCAAAGACCATGGGAACAAAATTAATGCTTAGTATTCTTCCCTGTGTTTCCCTCCATATGTTTTGTTCCCTCTATTTCAAAATAGCAAATAAATTAAACCACAAACCCCCAAAATGAATATTCAGCTGACATTCATGCAGTGAATATCTTCTCATATCATAAAACCCATGTCAGAAGATCTGTCCAGTGGCCATGAAAAAGATGATGTAGTGTGTCAGAAGGGTCAAATTATTGGCCTGCATCAAGCAAAGACAACAACTAAGGAGACTAATATTACTGAAACTGGCTAAAGAACTGTCCAACAGATTAGTAAACTTCGGAAGGATAGTGTTAAATTGTACATGGAAGAAATGTGGTCCAAAAATATATATTTCTGATCAGAGAAATGTAACAAGAATCCTAGGGAGCATAAAGTGACTTCCAACAGTGAAAGAAGGTTATGCGGACTGATAAGTCCAGCTTGAACTTATTTCAGAGCGTTGGCAGTTTAAGAAGGGATGTGCAGAAAGCAATGCATCCGTTATGCATAGTGTCTGCTGTACAAGGCCCCTGAGGTGTCTGAAGGTTCCTTATGTATAGCTCTGCCACTGCCAGACAGCCCCATGACTGATGAAAGTAATGTGGTTGTTGAGGAAATTATCCTGTTTCCTGGCTCTGAGGCCAGGGAATACAGGGTTACAGTGTGAGAAACCTGTACAGTTGTTTTTGCTTGCCCCCTGGGCATCTCTCACTGAGTGGACCACACCTCTGTGCAGTCTACAAGACTCCTGCAGATGCTGACTTTCCCTGCCAGCTTTACATATTGAACGATGTGCCTGCTTGCCTGGAACCGCCCAGAGCTGCAGCAGATAACCTAAAGAAGACTGAGCCATTGCATGGAAATCTCCCAAACCAATGTTGTTGTGTTACTGTAACTTGTTGTTCGTAAGTTATTTTGGGGGGAAGAGGTAGGTGAGGTTGTTGTTGGTCTTTCGGCTGCTCCCGGCAAGGGGTCGCCACAGCGGAATATCCAGTCCGCACTACAACTTGGCACAGGTTTTACACCGGATGCCCTTCCTGACGCAACCCTCCCATTTTTATCCAGGCTTGGGACCGGCACTGCATCCAGTGGCTGGGGTTTGGGCACTGGCTGGGAATTGAACCCGGGCCTTCCGCACGGCAGGCGAAACACCTACCACTGAAGAGGTGGGTGAGGGCTTTCTGTTAAATAAAACTTTCAATGGGGCATTGCAGAAAAGGGGGAGGGGAAAAATCTCTCTGAAGCACATAGCAGTTAACCCACCAAGCAGGCTCTACAGTAACTGACAATTGTTGGCATTTGTCCAGTTTAAATTAAGTACAGAGGTCATCTCACTACAAAATCTACAGCCTAAACATGAGATCTTACTGATCTTGCTGGAACATATATTTTATACATGCAAAAAGCTTTTTTGCATTGTGGCCTCATTTCTCCAGGGTTGAGGGTTCGATTCCCAATCAAGCAGATTAGGTTAATTGGCATTCTCGTGTGTGTGTGGCATGTAATGGATTGGCACGCTGTCCAGGGTGTACCCCGCCTCATGCCCAGAGTCTCCTGGGATAGGCTCCAGGCCCTCGTGACCCTGTACAGGATAAGTGGAATGAATCAAAAGTTTTGTAAGTTTTGTACATTTGAGTATATAAGCACTTAAAAATTGTAGACTATTAGATTTAATCTGCTGGAGATCGAAACCCCACCTTTATCCTGACCAAGCTTCACTACATTCTGACCCGGAATGCTCCAGCAGAGGCATTTCCTGCATGGTTTAAGTTACCCTGGTGCAGGGTCACTGGAAGCAGCAGGAGATATATTTTTTTTCAGATGCCTTAATTTTTATGAACTACCACATTCCATGTTTGATGTTGCTTTAAAAATATTAGATAATTCACTTGCACATTATTGCACAGTAGTGAGATAAAAGTTGTGATACAGCATTATATATATTGTCTAAAGCCCAAAAGGACTGATATTTATGATCATTTCTAATATGTTGTATTTTAAAACATGATACCAGACTGTTTGGCAGTGGTACACGAGCAGACTTGCTTTGCACAGCTGTATTTTGGCATGATTTGCCTAGCTGTGGGAACTGTTGTCCTCCACCTTCTTGATGCATTCATAGTGTTATTCCTGAAGTACTAAAACTTACACTTAAACTGCGGTCATATACAAGTCTCACCTTGCTGCAAACTGAGTTATTGTCAGTGACCACACAGGACACTTCTCTCTCTCTTTTGTGCAGCTGATTGCAAAGTTGCTTTACAGACAGGGAGTCCAGAGAGAGCGGAGTAAAGAAAAGTATTAACACATTCATAGATAAAACGTAGATATTTTAATCTTTTTCTCTGCTTACATTCTCAATCTAGATCATGACTGTCCATAGACAAGCACAATCAATAACACTTAGAAGCAATTTGTAAGTAGGTATTAAGTGAAAACAGAATTTTGACTATCAAAACTTTTTTGACTTAACACATGTCAAGCATGACAAGTTACAGTCTTAAGAAGTAGCACTTTCATTTTTCATTTGGTTATTTATAATCAGAATAGTGGGTTATCTTTTGCTGTAACTGTGTTATTATAGCTGTCTCAAATATATAATGAGTATTTAAATAAAATATAATTGAATTAAATATGAACAATAATAATTAATATTCAAAAGTAATCTATCATAATAGTAAATACAGAGGCTGTTTACTGTCTTAATAATTGTCTTACTACCTTTAGACCCCCCTGTATATTTAAGTTCATTTTTTAGGGTTCTTTTAAAGATCAGAAACAAACTAACAGTTAAAAAAAATGAAATTATTATGAACATGCTCCCACATGCCCATTTATTGTTAGCCCACATCAATTGGTAGGACATTGATTTTTTTCCCCCCTGAAGTTTATTGGCACTCCAGCCTGCTAGTGGCCCCTTATACATCAGTGCGCACCATAAAAATTTTACAAGGAGTGGTGAAAAGTGTCTTTGATCCAGTTTACAACCCAATGCTTACACATGCAACCATCATAAAACTGTAATGAGAGAGAGAGAGAGATTTTCTCCAGAAAGCAAATTCACTGTCATGTTCAGCAGTCCTTCTTTAAATTTTTTTTTTTTTTACATTTCAATTTCACTATTAAAGTTAGACTGCAGAAAATGGTCGCTGTTATATGGTATTTTGGGTCTGTTGCTGTACAACTAAAATCCACATTAAACCCATGCAGGCTGCAGCTTAATTCTTAATAGAAAATAATTTTTAGTGGATACTAGGCTACTGATTCAAATATCTCTAAATTCTCACATTTACAAGGTGATATCTTGGATGCATGCTTAATATGAATAGAAAATACCACTGTGCTACATGGAAAACACAAATACTATGAACATCAGTGCCCTGAATAAAAGACAAGACATTGTTCTTGGGTGGGTGCAGCCCGTTGCACCTTTCTCCGAAGCCCTTTATTTAGAATGGGAGATGTAATGTATACTTTACACAGAGGAACTGCAATATCCTATTCCACTAATGGACCCACATTCAATAGTAAGGCATATACAGCAGACCCTGTTTGAGTTTCATTATGCAGCTGGTCCTTTGATTTCAGGGAGCTGATGTATGAGGTGTCTCATTTACCACAGCCGTAAAAACGGATCAAACCCTATATACCATGCAAAAAAAGGACAAACTACGAACACTGATACCCCAAAACTAGACTTGGTTAGAGGTAGCTAACCCTCTAAAATAAATTTTCATAAATTTTAATAGTAAATTTATTATTACTTGTAAATGGTTATCATGCATTGCCTGGGGTAAATTACTTTAGGGTCAACAAAACTCAGGCTAGGGTCTGTATGGATTTTAATTTGTCTGCCATGTCAGTGTGGGTTTCCTCTGCGTTTTTCAGTTTCGTCCCACATCTCATAAACGTGCTATAAAAGAAACACAGCCTGTCTCAGAAACACTGGGATGAAGCAGGAATAGACCCTGGGTGGAAGCGCAGTCCATTACAGAGCACCATGCACACACATTTACACCTAGAAGCAATTTACTGCAATCCAACGGATTACTCCAATCCGTCCAATGGCATGTTTTTGGAAAGTCAAAGGAAATCTGAGATGAGGGAAGCATCCATGCACAAAAATTCCACACAAACTCAAACATAGGACTGAACCTCAGATCATAGAGTTTTGAAGCAGCAACTCCACCCACTGCACCACCTATAGATTGAGTAGCTACTCTAATTGCTCATACGCATAAATGACTGAATTTGTGCATTGTGATATCCAGAAAACTGGTGACCCCCTCATGTGCAGGTTCTGGATCCTGATATGGATAAAGGAGTTATTAAGGATCAATGAATAATTTTTTTTATCCTCCTGTGCTGTAGAGCACATCAGGCAGCAGGTACCATCGCTTCTCTAGCAATGGTGGTTTTGCAGGGCCGGGTTGCTAACCGGGTTGCTCGCCCAACCTTCCTCTTTTTTAGTCCGGGCTTTAGAACTGGCAATGGGGGAGTGATTCTGTATGACTCTCCAATCAGCAACCCAGAGCCTCAACCACCTGAGAGCAATGAATGAATGAATAAATTCTAAGATCATTACCCTACATTATTATTACTATGCAGCATACACAGAACATTAAGTTTAAGTTTTCAATCATAGTATATTCCTTGTAGGTGGCATGTTGGTATAGTGGTTTGCGCTGTGGCCTCGCACCTCCAGGGTCGAAGGGGTCGATTCCTCGAGTCTATGTGTATGGAGTTTGAATGTTCTCCCCGTGCTGGGTAGGTTTTCCTCCAGGTACTCCAGTTTCTTCCCACAGTCCAAAGACATTCACATTATGCTAATTGGCATTCCTACATTGCCAGTAGTGTGTACGTGTGTGTGTGTGTGGTGTGTGTGTGTGTGTGTGTGTGTGCTTGTGCATGCTCTGCGATGGATTGGCAACCTGTCCAGGGTGTACCCCGCCTTGTGCCCAATGTCTCATGGGATAGATTCCAGTCCCCCATCCCCCGCAACCCTGTACAGGATAAGCGGTATAGAAGATGAAGTATATCCCTGGTTTTGATTAAACTTCTGATTTAGTAAGCGAAACCATACAATACAAACCATAGCCTAATGTCTCAGAAATGTTGAACACAATGCATCCCTTCTGGAGCAAAATGAATTTAGAAACATATGCCTTTTTTTAATGTGCATGTCTCAGGTCTTGGTGTGCTGTGTACCTTTATTTAATGTTTCTATGTATTATGTGTATTTTACATATTTTAGTTGAAGCATTTTGTGACTGTTGTCTGTTAAAGGTTCTATATAAACAACTAGAGGTTTACCCGCGGATCCTGACGCTTGCATGCTATCATTACCTGCAATGGAGTGTGCAGTCAACTTGTTGCCTCTTCTCACACTGCTCCAATGTTTCGGCAGCCCGTACTTCTGCCTGTTGTATGCGCACCGTAGACACGCCACAGTCTGATCTGGGGTTTAGTAGCTATGAGCCTGGCCTGACGTATGAGGTTTTCGCCAATGTCAATGCTGCCTACTGTTACAGTTGGTGAGGAACGTCAGTATCACTTCTGTGATGGAACTACCTGTGCAAACACCACCGGCCAAACAGAATTTTTTTTAGACATAGATAAACATTATAAATAAAAATTGCACATTCTGTACTTGAGCTTGGGTTACACTGAAGACACTCAAGACTGTGTGCAAATTCGTATCAATATAAATAAAAGAAAGTGTTGTCTGTACATTGGTCAGAACTCGCTCTTTCAATGATATCTTTACGTTTCATACATTGGAGGACCAGAAACCAGTCTCAGAAAATTTTCTGTCTGTATGTCTGAATTTAAGGAAACTTTTGCAGTACTTGGGTATCTGCCTGAAGTTAAATCTAAATGTTGAATAAAAGCGATGTTATGAACATAATTCCATTCTGAATTTTTTTTTACTGAGATTAATTAATATTTTCCCCGCTGATGTGGTGTGAATTTTAATGCACTGGAGTAATTTTAATTTAACTTAATCTTTATCCAATTATCTACTTTTGTAATTATCATCTTTGATTATTAGTTTATTTGTACAACTTAACAACTTTTTTATATCCTCTCCTTCTCATTGATTCTAATAACATGATTCAAAATTGCTGTAAATTTTCTAATATTTAGCCTGGCAGCACTGTGGGTTAGTGATTAGCAAAGTCGTCCTTGCACCTCCAGGGTCTGGGTTCGATTCCTACCTCGAAGTCTGTGTGCATGGAGTTTGCATGTTTTCCCCATGCCTGGTGGGTTTCCTCCGGGTACTCCGGTTTCCTCCCACAGTCCAAAGACCATGGGCGTAAATTTCATTTAACAGTAGGGAAGGGGGGGGGGGGGGGACAAAAATT
>JAQMYJ010000039.1:19900736-19910962 GCA_030014305.1 Clarias laeviceps
CCAGTATTGTTGTAGAATGTAGAAAATAAATCACTAAACAAAAAAAAAGAAATTTGCAAGTGTTCTAAAACTTTTGAGCGGTAGTGTATATAAATATTATTATTATTATTTTTTTTTTTACTTTTTAAATTTTAATCTTCAGCAGTCTCTTTCCAGCAGGGGCCAGTTAGTGCCGCTCTGTGATTACGTATCAGCAGAGGTGATGATGAATTAGCCAATCCCCCCCCCCCTACCCCCCCGCCCAGGTCAATCCTGTCATGATTATCAGTGTATGTCACTGTAAGTGAAGAGATATTTGGTCCCCCGCTGCATTTAAAGCTGGATTGAGAAGGATGAAGAGTTTCTGGACATGGCATTCAAATTGATCTTTTTCACCCAGGGTGAGGTTGCTGTAGCTAAAGAGCCTGAACATGTACTGTGTAATTTAATTTGGTATTGTTTTTTCTTTGAGCAAAGTGTTATTATTAAAAGGCTGGTTCAAATGCTTATACCTACATAAGCCAACGATCTTCTACTACAGAAAATTCACCGTAAATAATTGAAAGTAGATGTAAAAAAATAAGACTAAATCTAAATGATGTATGCCACAGTAATATGTTTTGACATGTTTTAATTTACTTTAGAGGAAAGTCTTGTCAGGACCATCTCGGTAATCAGCGCTTATCTGGTGAAATTTGACGCTGCACCCACAATGGTTGCCTGATCTCTCTGCATTATTGAGTGGCTGCAGATCGAGCTCACAACAGGAGGCAATCTAAGTGCTAAAACATTCACACACAGAGCCATGCAGAATGCAGTAAAGTGCCTGGTAATGTGAACCACCCCAGACTTCTGTGTAATATTTAAGGCTGCCATGCATGTTCTGTCTGAAATCATTTAATTCATCCTTTCAAGTTTTTGTTTACAAGTAAAATAGTGTCCTCCTCA
The DNA here is from genome assembly GCA_030014305.1 of Clarias laeviceps. Classification (NCBI taxonomy): domain Eukaryota; kingdom Metazoa; phylum Chordata; class Actinopteri; order Siluriformes; family Clariidae; genus Clarias; species Clarias laeviceps. The sequence goes on from JAQMYJ010000039.1 coordinate 19,901,664, forward strand.
CTGTAAGCTAATCTCTGTGTTTTTTTGGAGAACTCACCCCTGACTGTTTGTTTCGGAGTCAGATTGCTTGGCCCCAGATCCCTATGTTTTGTAAATGTCTCACGTAGAACTGAGGGGTCATTCATCAGCGCGGGCCACGTCTTATACGTCTCCTATATCTCCGCATATTAGCCATGACTAGGCTTCATGCTGGACTGCTGTATCCAGAGGGGAACGTCTTGGAGAGCTTACAGATTGAAAGTAACCTTCACAGTTAACTGGACACCAAAGGTCACCCCCCCCCCCAGCTCCATGAAGATCACTGTGGACATGTGCAGATAAACAGTAAATCCAGGTGTGCCCCAGGCACAGAAGAGGCCCAGGTCAGCCATCATACTCTTGTAAAAGAACACACGATTTCTTACTTTCATTAAGGGATAGCTTGCTTTGTTACCTGGTCTGATATGAAAATGTTTATGCACTAAACATGCAAATTGTATTAGTAAGCTTTTTGTGTCAATTGCATACTGTCATAACAGAGTCCTGGTGTGAAATACCTTTCTTAATCAAGATAATTCAAAACATATCAGAAAAAGTGACTCTCTGGATACCTTGTGTAGGAATAGAAAGTCTGGATCTGGTTCCTAAGAAGGCTACTGCTGGAATGTTTTCTTGTGGTAACCAAACACCAAACCACAGTCTACCACAAGCAGCTGTGTGTGGTGCTTTTTTGACTTCACCGTCTTTCTCCAATAAAACCTCGTATCGTTTATCAATCACTGCATTTAAACAAACCTTGACAGCAAGCAGATGGATGAGTTTGAGCCATTACTTGAGATCACTGGAGTTGTCTTCTCCATGGAAACTCCGCCTCTTTTTTCCATGCCTAGACTCAGTTCACTTTCACAAGCTACCTATTTTTAACGTGAATACCAATCTTATTTGGGATTATTCATTTCGATTGTGGACACTTGGTTGGGTTTTCTTATTTAGACTTAGTCTGTTTGTGCAGGAGTATTCAAAATTTGTCTGAATGTTTATTAGCAGGAAATGGGGAGTCTGTGTGGGTTGTTAAGAATGCCTTTTCTTCCTTTCAGGATATAGCTCTGAGTCTGCCTCTTTTTATAAGCTCTAATATGGGACGTGACCGTGGCCTCAATTGTAGAAACTGACCTCTGTCTGAAAGAACTCTGGACATAGTTTTGCTGCATCCTCTTCCCATTAACAGAAGCTCCACAATTTTATGGCCTACAAGCAATCAGAGACCTGGGCTGATAAACAAATTTAAATAGCAGACTTCTTTAGAGTTAAGCAGAATTGCTTTTCTGTCTCAAATTGCTCTAATTTTCTTATAGAAGGAATTTTTACTAATGTATTTTGTAATCCGGCGGCACGTTGGTGTAGTGGTTAGCACTGTCGCCTTGCACCTCCAGGGTCGGGGTTCGATTCCCGGCCAGGCTCGATTCCCATCTCTGTGTGCATGGAGTTTTTAACCCTGAATACAGGATTAATCGGTAATGACGATGATGATAAATTTATAATCCGTTGAAGATTTTGACTTCCAAAAAGGAATTCTTCTTACACTGCCATAGGTTCATGCTCTTGCTTGACTGAAATCAAGACATACTGTGCTTTTAACTCTAAAGCTGTTCAGGATTTAGACAATGATTAAGCTGTTAGACTGGGATAGGCCTCCCAGTGTAAGGATAACAAACTTCAAATCTGATGTAGTTCAGTCTTAGTTTGAGGAAATAGCTCTCATCTGGTGTGAATTACTGTCATGGACCTTGATTAGTGGTGTGTGAGTGTGGTAAACTTTAGGCCCCACCAGCTTCTCGAGGTGAGACCAGCCTGAAACACCTGGGATGTCTAAACATCTCAAGGAGCGAATCTTGTGAAATTTTCTAACAAGCAGTAGAGCGCAAGAACCATCAGGGTGGGTGAAGATGCAGGGGTATGTGGCATTTAATTTAATTACATGCCAATGAAGAGAAATTCTTTTGATTGAAGTATGCATCGTAAAATGTTTAGTAATATAAAATACTATAAAAAGTAATAAAATTATAAAAAGTACCTAATTGCAAAGACACTACACAACATAGTCGCAATCATAAGAGTTGCATTTGCGCCATCGTTGAACCCAGCTGTCGAATCTTCTTTGAAAATCCCATTTGCTGCAGCTGATGCTCTCCCATTGCATGGTTTTTCTTCACTGCTGCTTTCTCTTTGTTTAAACTTCTTCTGTCTGTGTACATTTCTCTTGTCAATGGTGTCATCCCTGTAAACATTCTGTAGTGCAGTGGGAGACCATTGACTGTAACAAAGGGGATTTTGATGATGCAAATGCATCGCCGTCATAGAGATCGTGTTGAGTAGTATCTTTATATAGAGGAAGAGTTATTCTATCAATATATGTGATTTTAACCAGCTATATAAGTTATTCTCACTTATTCAGCTCTCGTATATACTGCTGATTGTGCATAATATTAATGGTAAAATTGTTAGGTAATTTAAGATATACCCTTTAGATTTAGAGCTTTTAATTTTTTCAGCTGTATTTGCTAAGGGTTGCCATTTGGAAAATATTTGGCACAACCGTACAAATGTCAGTGACCCTCTTTTTTGTAAAATGATGCCAGATGTTTTGTAAGGTTACTGGGTTACCCTACTGGCTGCACTGAATATATAAGTGTTTATTATTTATTATTCATATTCTTTTACAAAGTTATCTAGTTTTTCTATTTTGTCATGCCAAATAGCACACCGCCACATACTGCTCTTTATTTTACTCTACTACTTCCATTACCATTGAACTGATTTAAGTGATAAATCAATAGTGGTAAAGCAATCAAAAAGCACTCAGAGAAAGGTTGTTTTAAATGTTATCTCTCTCCTTTTTACTGCCCAAAATATGGATGTAGTTTTAATGGAACAGTTCAGTAAAACCATTGCCAGTATAACCATGCAAAAGCATATGTTCTCCTGTTATTTACTGCATGTGTCCACACAATGAGTTCTACTGTACTTCCTCACTTTGTTATAGTGCTCTTAGAGTGGTGAGCTGAGGAATGTAAATGAAAAAGTAAATTTGTGTGAAATATACCTGAGTCAATGTAAAGTGTAAAGTTCCAATGCTAAAAAGAAATGTTGCCACACTGGGTGCAGGAATGCATTAAATCTTCTTAGTTAAACCTTCGTAGTTTGGTCAGTCCTAGACTAGAATGTTCAGTTCTCTTTAAGAATCATTACTGCATACCGGTTTCAGACAGCTTCTCTTATGATAGAAGATAATTATTAACACATGGAAAAAGTCCCTTACCAGTAAGGCCTCACAGTTCGAGAGTACAAGGTTTCATCCAGAGTCACAGGTTATATCTGTGAAATTTCACATCTTCACCAAATGTCTTCTAGCTAATCTGGATTCCACCATCAGTTTAAATCTAAATCTTTCTTTTCAAATTGGGTTACAAGAAGATTCACTGTAGTGAGTAAAGAACCATTAAAGGGAACGTGATATGCAATAGTCAGTTTTAGACATTCAAATGGGTGTCCAGTGTGTGCGTATAGACCAAAGACTTGATTATGAGTCATGAAGTATTAACAGAATTTTAATAATTTTGAAGTAAATGACATGGGCAAGATTCTATCGATTAGAGAGTCGATAGATTAGATTAGAGGTTTAGATTAATTTTCTATCAATTGCCCAGCCATATTCCCTGCTTTTTGTTCTTTTTTTCTTTTTTGTATTGCTAAGTTTAAATCAAAACATGCCAATTAGATTTCCTCTCTAATGTGTCCCCAAATAAGAGAAACCCTCCCCAGCTTATTGTTCACCTCTGCTGTTCTCGAGTGGGACATGGCTTAGCAGTAGCTCACTTACTGTATATGACACTGAAATAGCAATTGTGGAAGAGGAGTGAAAGATAGACAGATTGAGGTATAAAACGACTAGAGCTAGAGCATAACAGGTAAACTTTGGTGAACCTCTGAAACCTATGTTAACCGATGTGGGAAAAAAAGGAAAATATGGAACCTTTAAGTTTTCCAAATAACATTTTGTGTGTTCGCACACAAACTGTACTGAAATACAGGATGTTTCATTACATGCATCCTGCTTCAGGAAATCCCTTTAAAAACCATTAGCGTGCTATTCCACAACATACAGTAAGATGAAAGCATATCAGTGGAAAATGATTAAGACAGCACATGATTATTTTAAAGTAAATAATGGTGATGTTTTCTAAACGGCACATCAGACAGTGAAAGCTTTGATTTTTAGGCTGCAATGTCGTATAGCGAGCAAAACCGCAGTGGAATTTGGGTGAGGGGTGGTGGGTTTCAACATCAATCCTTTCTTCAAGCAAATCAACTAATCATAGACCTGATGAGGCAGGATTTATTGCCTCTGTTCTTCCTGCATGGTGTGCACGATCAGACTCGTCCCTCTCAGTTACATAGTGAAGTTGGACTGAGACCAGGTGGAATTGCACAACTCCTGGCAGCTGTGCTGATTGAGGCTGTAGTGAGTGGGTACAAGGCAGACAGAGCTGAGGGGAGACAGATTAATAACAGATTAATATACTGAGGGGAAAAAAAGCACTTGGGATTACACTGGAGATATATAAAGGGCTTGTCTGGATTAGGATTTCAGCTAATAGTTATATGTAAGGCTGGGCAATATGACAAAAATATCTTAGCAGAATTATTTATGAAATATCTGCAATACATAATATTTACGTATCATGATGGAACAGTTTTCTCAACAAACCATGACTGTAACACTGTAATAAAAAATAAAAAACCTAAGGAAAAATTTTTAAATTATCTATATAATGTCTAAAGAAATGCTTTTATAGTTTATATTTTATATAAATATTTAAAGGAGAAAAAAGTTAAATCTGTCAAAAAATTTCAAGTACAAGATCAGCTGCCTAAGGTCATATTGTAATTATATTCATTTAATAAATTATAAGGAGATATCAGATGAGGCACAATATCTCAGGAAAGCATGTTGTGACATAATTTATCATCATATAAATAAATCGCCCATCGCTAATTCCGCGGTCCAGACAAAGCTCATAAAAACGGACTTCTCCACCAGGAGGATCAGAGTAGGTGAAAGGTATACAAAGGCTTTGCATTAAATAAATAGATCCAGTTTTAGCATTATTATAATTACGTCAGTGCTCTTAGTGTTTGCGTGGTTCAGAAAGATTTAGTCCAGACCAAAAGTTGTGTATCTCCAGGTCTAAGCACACTGTAGACGCGTGCAGTAGTCTTGAAATAGTTAAATACCATGAGCTTCATATAGGCAGCTTGTACAGGATCGCTTTTATCCAGTACCTTCCCCCTTGCAGAGGAAAAAAGTCACATTCTGAGAAATGCCTTTGCATTTGCTTTTGCTAACTACTTTTGGACTGAGCAGAGAGGACTGAAGGGAATCTTTTTTGTGGTCGTGATGAGGAATAAACCTGACCACATTAAAATGAAATCTTCATTAGCTCAGAATGGTCTCTCTCTCTCTCTCTCTCTCTCTCTCTCTCTCTGTTATTACATCAACAGGTTAATTACCTCTGTGGTTTGGGTGAGTGAAAACGGGAGACTGAAACCACACAGATGACTAAATTTACTCTAGCTGGGGTGCATCCTGTCTGAAATTATTTTTCCGGGCCAGATCATATAACCACATCTTTAAAAAATATAACACAACTATATATAATGTAAGGAAAATAACCATTAAAAACAAACAACTTAAAAAAAAAAGGACAGAAAACTACATTGCTTTATTATTACCAGAGTCAAAAATGGTCTGCATTCTTAATTAATTTATTTTAATTAACTTTTCGAAAAGGCAAATACATACTTTTTCTTGAAGAAGTAAATCTTCATTCTCCTATGGCTGCTTTCACGGGAGCAAATAGGTTAAAGTCAGATGGAGCACGATGAGGACTATAGGGAGAATGACAAAAAAGTTTCAACAGTTTGGGCAGAAGTGTGCGGACAGGCATCATTCAAGATCATAACACCCTTGGATAGCAGTTCTCTGCGTTTAATCCGAAATTTAGGCTTTAGTTTTTCAATGAGCATCTCACTAAGCATCTCACTGTAACAAGTTTGTTGGATCTTTTTCATTATAATGTTCCAGTACTGGCCATTGAGAATTCCTAAAATCAGTGAGCATCAATTTTCCAGCTGATTTGGCGGTTGAGGGTTTCTATTCTATACTCTGCCATTTACTCTCAGGCTGGTAGTGATGAATTCATGTCTCATTACCACTAATGATTCTCCTTAAGAAACTTTTACGTGAAGTATTGGTACAAATCTAGTGTGATTTAATAGTTGAGTTCATGTCAAGTATTCAGGTTCAGAATTTAAGTCATCAGCCCTGTGCTACAATCTGACAAGAAGCTCCTGGTTTGTAAGTAATGCGATTAGATTTAAGCAAATAATTGTTGCATGATTTCAGAAAATAAATGTCATGCCATTATTTCATGATTTAGCATTTGCTTTCAACTAACTCATATAGAGATGCAAAAAAACCAACAACAACAATATGGTTTTAACTAGAGTATATAAACACCACATCAAATTATAGGGTTTTATATTTGCTAGATAACATTCAGTGCTTACTATCCAAAGCACAAAAAACACCCCAAATGGAAGTCACTACTCATATTTCCTTTATAGTTTTCCCTGCCACCCTGTTCATGTTTTTGTGCCATGCTGTGTAGTTTCCATGGTACCTGGCAGAGTATTCCTGCTAAATGAGACAAAGGTCTTAAAGTCTGATGGCAGCCTCAAGTTACAACGAACACACGAAGTTTTCCCTTTGGGATAGAGTGGAAATTATACTTACCCCTGGTGGTGGTCACATAAATTCATTAATTCATTCATGATTTTCCACCTGTTTCTAAATTTTCCCAGTGAAACACAGGTAAATTGTGAACATGGTTTTGTAGTTTTTAGCAGTACTGTAAGTTGTGGTCTTATTCATCTCTAAGGTGTTGTCCTTCACTCATATACATGGCTTGTGTTCCTATTAGATCTGGACATGCCTATTCTCCTGTTTGAATGATTATGGGAAAACCTAAAGTGTCCTCCTTAGATGAAAAAAATCATCCAAATATACCAACATCTGGATCATGGTGTTGTTACCGCTAGGCACTTTGTTCTGCTTCTACCAGTGACATAAGACCCACGTTTATAGGTGGAGTGTGGTATTCTTTCCCCTGGATCCTCTCTCAGACTCCCCAGATTGTTGGACAGATTATGCTGCTGGGAAAGAGGGAGTATATTCACTCAGTTTTCAGTCCCCACTTATCTTTGTTAGAGTCGTGGTGGATCTGCCTCTTGTTCTGAGCATATTTGCTGAGACACTCGTCCGTCATAAGACACCATGCACACACAAATTCAAACACCTGTTCACACCTAAAAATTTTGCGAGGAACCTGCCAAGAACATGAACAGAAATTTCACACAGAAAGTAGCCTGAGCTCAGGATTTACCTTGGAGCCTTGAAGCTGTGAGGTAGCAACACTATCCAGGACAAACACCACTGTGCCATCAAGACAGAGAATATAAAAGAAGAAAACAAAAATGAGATAATTATCAGTAAACAAACAACTAAGAATATGAGACACATTACATTTGTTTTTTTCACCCATCAACAGAGGGCCACTTTCACTGTGTAGTCAAGATGGCAGATATTTACATGGTATTAACAAATGGTGAGCTGTCACTAATTGATATTATCCACCTAAAATGAGACACAGAAGGTCATCACTAAAAGGCCTAGTTGTTCTCAGAATACCGTACTGAAGCATATCCATAGAAGGTTCACTGCAAGAAAAAAACATGGTAGGAAAAGGTGCAAAATGGATGACTGCAGCCTTAAGAAGATTTTCAAGTGAATAAGTAAACTGGGGCTGAAGTCACCACACATTGACATCTTCAGAAAAAGCGCTACGACTGTTGCATTCCTATTGCTGAGCCACTTTTGAACCAGAGACAACATCGGAAGCGTTTTACCTGGGCTAAGGAGAGGAAGAACAGGATAACTGATCAGGATATGTACAGGAGGTACTCATTTCCTGTATATAATTAATCCATTGTGGTCAGTCATTAATAAAAAAATTTAAAAAACAGATGTAATGATAGTTTGTAGATTGAAATCCATGCTTTTTTTTGCATTTTCAGCACATAAAAAAATGAATGATTATTTGATGACAAGAAAAAAATTCTGATATTAAGTCAATTCAGATTTTCTTGTGGTCGTTTGTTAAAAAGGGAGCTGATTTACTGGCACACAAAATCCCATGTGTTGTAAAGTGGTGTGTTATCCTGGTTAGGGTTGTGTTGGATCTACAACTACACACACACACACACACACACGTGCGCACACACAAACACCGAAGACATAGACAACTAAGAACTAACATTTGTGATTTTAACAGATAAATAGATAGATAGATAGATAGATAGATAGATAGATCGAATAACTTTAATACTTTAGTGCATGTATCTCTGATGAATACTTTCTCAAAGTTCCAGAATTCTTTCTGTTTCATAAAAATGTCACTGTTTTATATATTGAAATATTTTCCCTATAATTAAGCTGTATGTCTAGGGCAAAAAATTACAACGCTTTAATCTTTTATTTCCTAGCTTGGAGCATCAGGGATGAGGGTCTTTTGTGGTTTTAGGTCTTTTGACATGTATGAAAAAATGTTTTTGCTAAAATGAAGAATGTTCTCAATTTGCTTTGATCATATTTTGTAGAAATTTGTTCATGTACAAATATGAAAATGAATATTTATAAACATACTTTTTGTGTTTTTTCCCAGGTGACTTATCTCCAGTACAGATGTCTCCTATCTCTCAGTCACAGTTCATTCCATTGTCTGAGGTACTATGCTCAGTCATATCCGACATGAACGTTGCTCACGTCATGGTGAACCAAGAATCGCTAATTAATCACATGATGAAGGCCCATCCAGGTACCAAGTTATAACAAATCCATAAGCAGTTTACATATTATTTAGTGTATTCTTTATAATGTTTAAGTTTTATGGAAAACTTCCACGTACAGTGAAACCTTGCATTGCGAGCAACACGGTTTGCGGGCGTTCCGCAAGACGAGCAAAGATTTTTAATAAATTTTGACTTGGAAAACGAGCAAGTACCGAGTATCATGTATCATGCATGCAGATACATGGAATTGTGGGTAATCGTCTTCCTTGCTGTGTCTTAGTGCGTGTCTCTTACTGGTATAATCAACATCCGTGCACGCGTGTACTGTTTACTATAACACTGTGACCACG
>JAQMYJ010000039.1:19911242-19932392 GCA_030014305.1 Clarias laeviceps
ATAAATATATAGTGCAGTGTGCATGAATGTGTCCAAAGTGGCCATGAATGCCCAGTCAGTGTTGGGATGTTACAAGAGATGGTAATTAAAACTTTACAGCAGTGATTCCGTTAGTGGTGTCGCTCAATCGACTGTCATTAGAGAGATTTCTTGTTTATTTTTCCGTTAAAACATTGTGGCTGTTGTGTGCGCGCATGTGTGTGAAAAGAGTGGAGGAAGGGTAACTGTATAAGACGAGAAGGGGGAGAGTATTTATTTAATGTATTTATTTTTTGGGGTTGTGGAACGAATAATTTGAGTTTCCATTATTTCTTATGGGTAATTTTGATTTGGTTTATGAGTGTTTCGAAATACAAGCCCACTTTCTTAACGAATTATGCTCGTAATCCAAGGTTCCACTGTAGTCAGATCTTCAACATTGCAATGTGTAGTTTGTTGTTCAAATGAACATTTATGGCTTTCTTTTGGTTTTAAGGAATGGCCATTCCCACTCAAGAAATCCTCTACAATGCTCTTGGCGCTCTCATTAAAGAGAGAAAAATCTACCACACTGGAGAGGGCTACTTTATTGTTACACCTCAGACCTACTTTATCACCAACAACATGGTGAAGGAGAAGAACTGGTGGACAAGTGATAATGACCCTGTCTCCCCTCCTCCCATCACATACCTGATGAGCAATGAGAGCTGCATAGATGCTGCTACTGAAGTACCCATTATGGCTCACTGCAAGTCCTGTAGTTGTTTCACACCTCAACTAACTGCTGCTCCTTCTGTCCAGGAGCAGTCTATCAGCATAAGTGAATGCACTGGGAAAAGCCTTAAGTGGCCCAGAGAACACAAGCCATCTGTTCAACACCAGTCCACATCTACGGCGGCCGATTACCAGGCTAGTGAAATCAGCAAGTCTACAACCACCAGCCGCAAGGACAAGGAAAAACCTGTGCGCAAGTTTGGCCTCAACTTGTTTCGTCGTAACACGGGAAAGAAGGAGAATAAGCTAAAGAAAGAATATGCCACTTTCTCTGGTCAGTTCCCACCTGAGGAATGGCCAGTCAGGGATGAGGATGACCTTAATAACCTTCCCAGAGATTTGGAGCATGCCATCATTAAACGGATCAACCCTGATTTAACTGTCGATAACCTTGTCCGCCACACAGTCCTAATGAAGAAACTGGAAGAGAAGGCGGAGAGAATGACAAAGGCCCTGACTACTGATAAAGGCATGTCCACAGAGATCTTGGTACCTAAGCAAAGGCACCACTCAACCAAAGCTGCTGGCAGACGATCAGCCTCTAAAGCCAATCGAAGCAAGAGAAGAGGTCCATCAGCAAAAGAGAAACAGAGGACGAAGAGTAAGGACATTATATGTGATGAGGATTTACAGGGAGATGAGCATATCGCATCTAGTCTCAGGCCCGAATTAGTCATAGATGAGCCTCCTCATCATGAGGACTGTGAGGCTTTGGATGCACAATTTGTCTATAAGAAACGCATAGAGGATCCATTTCAATCAATGCCAGGATGCGATACAGCCGTCAATCATAAAGAACAAAGAAGGAGAGAAGGCAAATCCTCTAGCCGGCGAGAGCGAGCAAGCCACAGGTCAAAGTCCTGGGATCCTCATCATGTGAAAGTCGTAGGAGAAGAAGTGCAGAAAGCCTGCATGCTGTTCGACAGATCATGTGAACAGCTTCATGAAATAGGGCTGAATTTGGACTCAACAATAGATGCTACAGCAATCAAAGAACTTCCTGCAGACTATAGCTCTTTCTATCCTGAGAACAGCACACTGAGGATAGAAGACAAAGTAAAACAGAAAGGCAGAGAGTTCAGCAATGGAAGACTGAAGCAGACAAAACAGGTTTTACAAGAGAGGGATTTACAAGACGTTTCGAATCAGAAGCTTGGTACAGACCTTGCCTCAGTTTCATACCAAATGACAGAAGTACCCGTGTCATGGCCCAAACCTTCAGCTCGGTGTAGAGCGTCTCTTCATCTTGTCAGCAGTAAGGAGGAATCTGACCGTTGTCCTGACCTCCTTTCCTCACATCAGCAAACTGGCAGCATGGCAAGCAGTCAACATCTAGCGGACACTGAGAGGGTACACAGAAACACAAACAATGCAGATAGTGAAGTACACACTGATGCTGAACACCATATTTACAGAAATGTTGAAGACGATGACGATGGATGTAGCTCCCTCTGCATTAATGAGGAGCATGTCAATGAGTTAATTCACGCTGGCACATCTAGATGCCGCGAGCCGGTCTGTTTCGATGGGAACTGGGACAGCTCTTTTATAGAAGAGAACATATTACCTCTTCATCAAGACACTAAACGAGCCACACAGAGACAGCATGAATACAGATGGCCTCAAACTGAGCAGAAACCTGGTTTGTCCCAACTACCAGCAGATGGCAACCCTGGGGCAAAGCCTCAACACATTGATGAAAAGCTGAATAAGCCCAGTCCAGGACACTCTGATCCGAGTGATACCCTGGACATCAGTATCTTTGATTATAGTCAAATGAGTGAGAGGGGCTCAGACACTGAAACAGTCCTTAAGTCTGCAGATGACGACGATGAACAAGCCAGCCACTGGAATTGTCACTCACAGGACTACGACCAGAATCAATCGGTGGATGCTGATAACTTTCAACCTGCAAGTCTGAGTCTCTGTGATCGTTCTGGTGCCTTTATCAGGGAAACAGCAGAGAATCAAAGCAACACAGCAGACAGTGGGATTGATTCTCCCAGGTGAGTTGTTTTAAATGTTCTGGAAAATAACAACTATTTAAATACAACTAATAAATATCTGTGTTTTTAATTGTGTTTAGCTTGTCAGCTTCACTTTTTTAACTTCATTAGATTTCATTACAGGGACTGTACCTTTGTCTTTGTTCATTTGTAGGACACGTATGAGTCTCATCTCCTCTAACTCTGTGATACTAAAAGGGCTGAAACGGCGTAATTTCCTACAAAACCTTGAAAATCTCCACTCCAAAACCAACGGCATTCATCCTCAAAGTTCCCTGCTTCAGCTCACACCTGTCATGAATGTCTGAATAGCTGAGTGCAGACTTACACACTGTGCATTGAGCTCATTTAGTTGCATCTGTATTATTGTGCATATTTATAGCTATTATGTGTAAATAGTTTTGTTAATTCAACATTGAGCAGTGCATGTGGTATTTTGGAGTAATTGGACTTCTGAGGTATTAGGGTTTTTTTTAAATAGTTTTTTTTATTTGCTATTTTAGTACCAAGCTACTCTGTTTATAAAGAGGGTTACATTAGATAAATTAATCCTTTACACTTCCAAGTTAAAATACTAAGACCTTTGTAAATTGTGACAAAAAAATAAATAAACAAAATTAATTAGTTATATCTGGGGTTCTGTTTTATTCATGAAGAAGAGGAACCAGAAAATCATCAGCAAACATTAAACAGAGCATCACAGTACACTGATTAATGATTACACAGTAATCTCTAGAGATCTACAACATAAGTTTTTAGTAATGCATTTAAACACTACTTTTACTGTAAAATGTAACAGACGATGCTGCATGAACAAGGTATGGTCATGATTAAACATACTGTACAAGGGAGATTATACTGCATAGTTCACATTTTTAGGTGGAAGGATTCAAGTTATTAGAATTAAACATCCGGTTTTCAAATCAGGTTTCAGCACATGACTGTGTAAAACTTTCCACAGAAATTGGCATGAGTTTGGCAACGTTTGGCAAATTAACACATTAAAGAAAAATTTGCCCATGCTGGAAGTGTTTGTCTTTACTACGACACCTGTATTTAATGGGATGAAATGCTTATCATCATGGTTCCTTTTTTATTTTTAAACTTTGTTGTCTGTTAAATACTAGGAACACTTATTTAGCCCGCAGTAGCTGACGAAACATGCGGAAGCTTTTGGCTGCCCGTGTTAAATTTCATTAGGGTGGGTAGTCAGAGAATAGAAAACTTCCTTCTTGTCTTGATTTAGTGGCTGTTCCTTTCTGTTTGCCAGAAATGAGGATCCATAAAACCAATAAGTCTTAAAATTGCTCTATATGACAAGTGTTGTTTTAAGGTACAACAAAAGCATATGAATGCCGTTACACAGAGTCACACCTTGTGGCAATAGGAAAAGAATGACATTAATAACAGCATCTCCGGAATTATGTCAAGAAGCTCACACTTCATATATGCTATAGGCTACCACCTAGCGTATTTTAGAGTAACCCTCTAATAACAGTTAAGAGTTGGCAACATATAGTCGGCAATCATATAGTCCAGTAGCTTGTTATCTGTTTTTAGACATATCTTTCTTCAGCTCTTTTCCAAACATCAGATTTGGTTCCCAAAAAATTTGTATCCTTAACCAAGTTTGCTAAAGTTTCCAAAGAAACCACCTCTCAAAAACCATGAAAACTACCTGCAATATTCATTTATTCATTAATCTTCTATACCGCTTATCCTGTACAGGGTCTTGGGGGCCTGGATCCTATTCCAGGGGCATGAGGCAGAGTACACTGTGGACAGGGTGTCAGTTCATCGCTACCTACAATATTTATGTTTACCTAAAAAATATTTCTTCAATCTGATTAAAATCACTCTGATTAGAGAATACAGTGTAAATGTTTACATGGACGCTGATCCGATCAGATGTTTGTTTACAGGCTCAAAGTAACTTTTTGACATGCAAAATGGTTCTGCCTGCTGCAAAGTGTTTCATAGGTCAAAAATGTAACAGAAGAAGAGGTATTTTTCTTCATCTTTGAGGTTAGGATTAAAATTCTGCTCCTGTAAATCTTCTGTATTATGACTGTATTATGTTCACATACCAGTGAAATGGTGACCCAATCAGTAACCCGTCCTCAGCCAGAGACCAGGAGGACGAAAGTAAACAAAGGTGAGAGAGAGCTGTTCACATGGAGTTTACAGATCAGGAATGGAAGCAAAAGGTTTGATTTATAGTTTAGAGATATAAGTATACATACAGTACCAGTCAAAAGGACAGGCTAAATCCAAAAGGTTTGGATTTATTTTCCACATTCTAGAACAATATTGGATTTTTTCCAAAACTATGGAATAACACATAAGGCATTTTATAATTAGTAATAACAACAACAACAACAGTCAATTGCTATTTTAAGACATAACTGTCAGCTGGTCTGGAATAGTTATTGCAAGAACAGTTGAGTCAAGTGCATTTGCAAAACCCATGAGGTACTGTGATGAAACTGGCCCTCATAAAGACCATCCCAGAAAAGTAAGTTCAAAATTTACCTTTGCTGCTTAGGAGAAGTTCATTTAGAGCTGTCAGCCTCAAAAATCACCAATTAACAGCACCTCAAATTAGAGCCATTATAAAGGCTTTACAGAGGATAAGTAGCAGACACATTTCAATATCAACTGTTCAAAGTAGATTGTAGCATATTTCAGATGCCTTCAGAATTGTTTTACAATGTAGAACAAAATTAAAAGCAGAAAAGACTATGTGTGCCAAATATTTTGACTTGTAGTGTATAATTTACTGCATCTTCTGACCGTTTGGTGGGTTTCCTTCAGGTACTCTTGTTTCTTCACACAGTCCAAATACATGCAAATTAGGCTACTTGCAGGTCCAAATTGCCAGTGGTGTGTTTGTATTTAAGTAAGTATGTGTGTGCCCTGCGATGGATTGGCAACCTGTCCAGGGTGCACCCTGCCTTGTGCCCTAAGTCTCCCCTTGCCCCTGTATACAGGATAAAGCAGTTATAGACGATGAGTGAGTGGACTTGCACATTTTACTCAAACCAGCAGGTTTTTAAAGATCTAAATGAACAATGAGCAAAGATCTCCATGCAGAGGGCGTGTGATTATTGAGATTATACAGAGCTCTCATTATTGAGGCCTGATTATCATGGCCTAAAATTTTACAGTAAGGAAAAGTAATTGAACTTTTAAAAACGACACACAAAATAATGTGTGACTAGCATTAGAATGGGCGTGGCTTCAAACTGTACTACTGCCAGCCACTAGACATTTTCACTTTTCACTTCCTGTTAGGGCCTCAGCGCACTGCTGTAGCATGAGTACATTATAACTGTCGGTCAGTAATATAATAAATATAATTAGATTTAAATAGTAGTATAATAAAAAAAATGATAGGAAACATTTAAACATAAAAATATAAGTAGTATAATATAGTAATATAATTAATACATCTGTCGAGATTCTGTGTAGCTGTGCTGTGTTTCGTACTACAGGTATATCATATATCTTTGAATATAAAAACGATTCACTGGAATCAGTGGAGAGACGTAAACGCTGTAGTGTTTAACACAACCTCCTCTTTTACGCGTGTCTGATTACGGCACAATCTTGCCAGGGCCAATATGGCGAACGCGTTGACGTACAAGGCAGCAGGCAACGCGGCACCTACGTGTAGAATGTCTATGACATAACAGTGGGAAAAAGGCGCCTCATTGCGGCTGCAGTGGAAACACAAACCGCGGCAAACACACCGTCCTGTGCGCTGTCCGACAATTCTAGTGATATTTAAGGTATGTTTAGAATCACCTAGCAGTAAAAAACAAACAACAACAACAACAAAAAAAAAACTAATGGTATTGTGCAAAACGAGCATGGGAATAATAGAACATTTATTAGTTTTTTTTTTTCAAAACATTGATAATACAATGCAGCGTGTGTTAAAATATATTTTTTTGTCACAAATTTGACCATATACAGAATGATAGATGTCCTAAAAACAATAAAGGTAGTGGAAAGACAGAAAGATGGATTTTACTGCAATAGGAAAAATTCACAAAAAGTTGCAATAGAAAAATAATTTAAATAGAAAAAATATAAAAATGTATAAGATAAACAGGCTATATAATAAGCAATATAATAAGATGTGGTATGTCGGCATGACCATACGAGTGGAACATGAAGAATGGGATGAAGTTGCTCATTGTTCAGTAGTGATCTATGCCTCAATTTGAATTATAGCAACAGTGTAATACTATGTTTCCTCTAAAGATGTCAGTAGTTGCACCATCGTTAATGTGCTGTGACCGTCAGAAGAGAGTCATATGCTGTTTATTGCTCATGTTGTGTATATATGTTTGGGCCCCATCTGTACGGATTTGCTTTGAGGAGGACCAGACTCGCGCCGGTCCGCTTTGGGGCAGTAGTGCGCATGTGAGCTGCGGATCGTCTTTTTGCTCATGCGCTTAAACGCACTTGGCGCCAGAAAGTGTGAGGAGCGGGCGCTAGTGCGGACGGAGAGTGTGAGTTTGAGAGCGCAGGCGAGCCGCGAGCACGCAAACAAGACGAAATCTCCAGGCCGTCGACTATCACCAAAAAGCCTGCACATTGCGCTTAATTCTTTGACTCAATTAAACGACAAACAGGTTGGGAAGTCTACGAATTGTTTTTGGACTATAAAAATTATAGGTTATTTTGCGTATTTCAATTAATCCGCGGTTTCAGGTTAAACTTTACAAGTGAGCCTAGCCAGCTAAGCGGCTAACTAGCGTGCTATAATGACTTATTTGTCTTAAGCTGGAATCCGGGTTCACGCGATCAAACATTACTTTATTATACTCGGTTTTATGGTGCAGATTATTCAGCAGGTTTTGAGAATCCGTAGCTGAGCACCGCGGCAGTGTGCGTGAGCTGTAAACGTCACAGAGTGTTTAATGGCGGTAGCGTGTCAGTGCGCTGGAGGTAGCGATGTGGTTTAGCAGGACGGAAGGCCATGTTGTTTCTGCGAGCTAAGAATTTGCTCTTTAACTACAGTATTTCGCCGGCTAGCTGTAGCATTATCACCTCAGACTGAGGGCGGTGTTTAGCTCCTAGCAGCGGGGAATACTTGACCGCTTTCGGGTATTTTACGGCTCTTTTTGAGCACAAAGGGCGCGCGCCGTTGCGCTGGCGGTTATGTAAGATGGGGGCCGCCTTTCCCGGGCTTTTCGTAGGGTGGTTTGGTACTGTTAGCCATTTTAATAGAAATGCGTTTTAAACACTCGTGATTTTGTGTTTAGCTGATTATAAACAGTTGTAGTGTATTTTCCTCCCTCGTCCCAAGCTGGGTATGTGTTTTCCGTGGCGATAGCTGCGCTGTAGCCCGAGTGGCGCAGCTCCGTGTGGCTCTGTGAGGGCGGAAGCTAGCGGCGGCCATTTTAGAGCTAGGTTAGCTTTTCCATTCTGAGCTGCACAAGATGCCCACCGCGTCGTAATTCTCTCAAGAGTCTGAGTCAGAGCTGGTCGCTTCAAGATTTAACCACGGTACCGAGAAACAAGATCAAACACAGCGCTGAGTTTAAGCGGTGTAGGTGTTGAGATATAAAATCTGATTTATGTTCTAGCCAAGCTGCTAGTTAGCCAGCTAGTTAGCTGATATTTTGTGCTTCAGGAAGCTAACTAGCCAAGCTATTTAGCCAGCTAACTTAGCCAAAAATGGCATCCCTGTATGTTTACTCTGTTTATACAGAAGGTAAATGCTGCAAGGTTTCCTGCCGTAAATCATAAAGAATGTTAAATATCAAGTCTGTAATATCTTATGTTTTGTAGGTAATTACAAACAAGCTAAGGCTTTTAAGGTTTGTTTGGATTTCGCTGTAACAGGTATACCTAGCCAGCTAAGTTAGCTCAAAAATAACTCTCGGCTAACAGTAGCCCGTTTTTAGCAAAACAGAAATTTGCTAACTAGCTTAATTGTAATATCCAGGTAGCCTTGATGTGTTTTGTGCTTCATTGCTTCTAACTTTTTTGTTTTATATATGAAATCTGTCTTTGTTGTTACCAGTAAATCGTCTAGTTTAAAATGTAGTGTTTGTGTGTTCATTAACACCATAGTAGCCTGATGCTCAAGCAGAGTGCAGTAATCTTCTGTTTTACAGGTTCAACCAGAGCTCTATACAAAAGTCTTAGTCAACAGCTTCATATGAGGATTGCTCAGGATTGATCCTGATCATTAATTTTTTACTTGTCTTTTGTGTGCAGGAAGAATTTGTAAGTTTGTGTTTTATTGTCATCCCAACAGGCCAGATCTCTCCTGGCTCGTGCTGACCCGAAAGGTCCCAAGCATTTCTTTATTCTGAGAAAGCGGTGCTCCTAGAGCAGCGCTAAGTTTCACTTAAACGGGAAGACGGAAGTCGTCAGGCTGGAGTGTGTCCTGATGGCTGAGTCAGAGACTGAGTGTGACACACCAGGCCTTGACACGCTGGGGTCTGAGTGTGTCATAACTCACACGCAAGTCGGTGACTTGCACTATGCAGCGGAAACTGAGATTATGACCCAAGAGGACAAGAGGCTTGACCTTGAAGCTATTCACGGAGATCTTGGGGCTGTGGCCTGTGTGGACGCCGTAACGGAGACAGACCACGACTACATTAAATCCGAGCATCATGATCCGCAGTACAACGAGGCTTTGCTTGGTGAGGTACTGTTGAAGGCAGATATGGGTGGAGCTGCGGAGCATGTAGTGAAGGTTGAGTCAGACCATGGCGGTGAGCTGACGGTGGAGTCGGAGAATGGTGTCATCATTCACGAAGCCCAGGGTCTTCAGTGCAACGAGTGCGGGGAGATATTCGGCAGCATCAACGATCTACATCAACACTTCGAAATGCACAAAGCGACCCATCCTTACATTTGTATCCAGTGTGGTGAGAGCTTTGCAGTGGAAACTAGTCTGAGGGGGCACATGAAACTACACATGAAGGAGAAGGGCTACGCCACCACTGGTGTGGAGCTGGTTGGTAAAGGGGTGATTGACGCATTCAACCTCAAACCACATCAGATGATGCACTCTCCTGAAAAGCCGCACAGATGCTCTGAATGCGGGAAGAGCTTTGCTGCAGCCATCACACTCAGAGAGCACATGAAAATGCATTCTGATGACAAACCCTACAAATGTACTCAGTGCCGGAAGAGTTTTGTCCGCAGGCGCCATCTAAAGAAACATCAGGAGCTGCATGCTCGAGAGAAGCCGTTTACCTGCCCTCAGTGTGGGAAAGGCTTCGCTACTGCTTCTAATTTAAAACAACATCAGAAGACCCATGCTGGTGACAAGCCCCATCGATGCTCCCAGTGTGGCAAGTGTTTTGCCGCAGCAGCCACTTTAAGAGAACACCAGCGAATCCACTCTGGTGAGAAACCCTACAAGTGCAACCAGTGCAGGAAGAGCTTTGTAAGAAAACGCCACTTGAAGAAGCACCAGCTGGTACACCAGGGTGGCAAGCCCTACCGATGCTCTCAGTGCGACAAAGGTTTCAATCACTCCTCGTCTCTGTCACGGCACCACAAAGTCCACCTTGAGGCCAAAATGTACGCCCAGCCTGATAAGGAGTTCCCCTTTGACACTCCGATGAAGAGGGGCATGCACACAGGTGAAAAGCCATACAGCTGCAACCACTGTGAGAAGAGCTTCAATCACTCTTCATCTCTGTCTAGGCACCAGAGAACTCATTCAGATGGGAAAACCTACACTTGTGCCCATTGTGGCAAGAGGTTTAATCATTCTTCTTCTCTTGCAAGACACCAGCGTGTCCATTTGGACGAGAAGACCTCTTATAGTGCTATTCCTACAGGAAAGGGATTCCCTCCTACTACCATCCTGAAACAGAGGATTCTGCAGAGTGAGAAACCATACAGGTGTTCTCAGTGTGGAAAAGGTTTCAATCACTCCTCTTCACTCTCAAGGCACCACAGAATTCACATTGATCAGTAAGCCCACTGATAAGGTGGCAGTGGTATTTTACAGTTTGCCCCAGCTATGTTTCAGGCCAACTTCAATTCATTTTTGTTTTCAAAGAACTAGGATAAAAGAAAAATCTAATGTTTATTCTGGGCCTATAGAACAGACCTTGAAGCTATATATATATATAAAAAAAAAATAAAAAAAAATCTTCTGGTTAAGTCCTTTTACTTTTTAAGAGCGATGAATTTCAACACCTGGTATGATTAACACTGATCCTGCTCA
Source organism: Clarias laeviceps (assembly GCA_030014305.1). Classification (NCBI taxonomy): domain Eukaryota; kingdom Metazoa; phylum Chordata; class Actinopteri; order Siluriformes; family Clariidae; genus Clarias; species Clarias laeviceps. The sequence goes on from JAQMYJ010000039.1 coordinate 19,922,217, forward strand.
ATGTGCATATAAATCTTGCTGCCTTTAATTTGACATCTGTATGATGTAGCAATTTCATGCTTAATGACCAGGCCAGTTACGTTCTTGCTCATTCTCATGGAAAACAAATTGGCTGGATAACTGCAGATCCTGTTGTGAGCTTTAGAAATATAATTGGTGACCAAGTAAAAAAAAAAATAAAAAATTGAATGACTGGAGGAACCCACCACCATACAAAGTCCATGTATCTTTACCCATTGTGTTGTCTTCATGGCCTGTCCAGATACTATCATTTGTAAATAAGTGTTGATTTTTATATACATATGTATAGATGCGTGTGCAGTTCTTTTACACATTAAGCATTTTTGTATGACCCAGTCTATCCAAACATCTTTATTTCGACATTAGGACAGTGCTTGACAGCTTAACTGGCTCCAGGCAAACTGTTAGCAACAGTGCAAGTCTGCATAAAAATGTTTAAAGTAACTTAGTTATCACTGCTGCTTTCAGCAGCAATTAAAATTGGTTGATCAGGGGCTAATTACCTGAACAGGAGAGTTGTAGCATACATTCAATGATGAGCTTGAGGTCAAGGAGCTTTCTCAGATGAGCTGCAGGGAGGTTGGACTCGTCAAGAGTGGCGACTTTTGTCGTTCTGTTTGAATTGTCTGATTTACAGACTGACTTCAGAATGTTTAGTTTGACAGATTATAAATCATTGTATACATAGTGTAATTTGATCTAAATGTTCCCTCTAAAGCATTGCTTAATTTAGTTCCCTTTGGTACTCTACAACTTGTTACTAATGGGTAAATTGTGCATATTTGCGTTCAAACCTAACATTGCTCTAGGAATAGTTCAGACATCCATATATATAATCTGTAGTTAACTTATATTCTGGGTATGCAGCAAATGATCAAAATTTAGTGTAATAGATTGTGTGTAATTATCAGTACAATAAAATAGCTTGCTCTTGATTTCATTTCTTGCAAAATTCCATGAAGATACACTTTCTACTTAAAGTACTGTGTATGGGGGAAGATCTTTTACATACTGATGTATTTTTTTAATATGGTTTGGGTTATCTGAAAGGGACAAGAGGAATACTGTTTTTATCGGCGTGAACATTATATTGAACTTTCTTTTCTTTTTATTTGAATAATTGTGCTTCAACTCATAGCATAGGCTTTTTCATTGTGTTAGATAGGTGCCTTACTGCATGCTGTGTAGAAATGTATGTTGAGCTGTAATAGAAAAAAAAAGGTTTGGCTCTTCTCCTTCTGTTTGCATACTAACCAACATATTTTACTTTTGACTTTAAGTAATTTCCGTTTTGCTTTTCTGTATATGAATATATGTTTATGCTGTTACCGCTGTCTTTTTAATTTCTCTGTCCATCAGCTGGTCTCATTGTAGAAAAAAGCTAAAGGTTAAAAAAAAAAAGTTACAATGCCTTTGATCCATATTTTCATTGCCCTCTTAAGTGGTCAGATCTTGTTCCATGTCTTTGCTCCATCTTTGAGTGGCACACATATGGATGAATAAAGGTTCTTGACTACCTTTTTGTTTGTTTGCATTTTTTTAGCGTGTATATTCTCACTTTAAACAGCTGTTTTGTAACATCTCTAGTGAGGAAGTGATGTTAAGATTTTTTTAGTTTTTTGTTCTGTACAAAGAGAATGGTAGGTTCTATCACAGGAAATGTTTGTCCATCCTGATTTCTAAACAGAGCTGGGTTAAACAATGGTCCAGTGATTTATTTGTATATAAATGTAATGAAGGACTAATGCAACTTAACCTGCTTTAGAGGTTTTCTTGTTTGCCTGAGCTGCGTAGTGTGTTGCATTAATGCAGTGTTTCAAAATTTTAGTCATTTCCTATTTGTGTCATAAGAACACCTGAAGTTGCAGAAGTCTTTAATGATTAGTGAAAGAGAATGATAGCAATTTAGTCAATCTTTTGTTGGATGACTTAGTCAATTGATTCTATGGGTCAGTTTTCATTTCCGGATGACTTTTTTTTTTAATTATTTGGGTAAACTTGCAAACGTTAAATGGTATAAAATTGCAGTGACTACAAAAACAGCTTTTGCATTAAAGCCAAAGCAATGTGCGTGATATCGTTCCTGTTTCCAAGTTTATAACCAGCTGGTGCATTATTGCCACCTACTGGATTGACGTGGTGAGCAAGGTCGTGGGGGGGGGGGATTTGAGGGAACTTCCGGTTCTGAATAACGAGTCCAATGCGGAAGTGGCAACACGTGCAGTTCCTAGAATGTGCACCAGGGAGTGTCAATCATAGAGCCATATATTAAAATGACAGTAATAGAAATGTTTACTGCCTGGTACAAAAAAACGGTTTTTGGACTCGGTAGTCGGATTTCCTATTTATGCCAACAGGGTGAATGTGTGTTGGTCATCAGTTTTTAATATTGTGTGTATTTTTTTTTTTTTTTTTTTTTTTTTTATACACACACACACACGAAATCTCCTGCCAAGTTGGCAACGCCCAGAGCTCCCACATCTGAGCTTCAAAGGTATATGTTGTCACTGATGGTTTGTCCAGTTCCTTTCGTACAATTTAGGTATGAGTCACTACATTTAAGCAATCGGCATCACAAGTCACACAACGTCACTACTTAATCGAAGTTTTAATACTTTAATAGGTTCAATACTTGGTTTCACAAAATTTGTAATACTTTAAAAAAAATTATGAAATATAGCTGTTTGACAAGTTGGAGAGTGCACATTAGTGTCATCAGATTGAAAATGGCAATGCACAAAACTGATTAATTCAAATAGATAGTCTAGCTGCAATAAAGATCTAATTCCTTCTGGCATGAATCATGTTGGCTTTGTGTAAATGCTAGGGCCAAAAAACCTTTATCACAGTTTGTGTGCATGTTTGTGTGCCTGTGCTATGCTATTCCTTTATCTGCTAAACCATGTCATGATTTTGCAGTGATTGTTATGAATCTTCTTTGTATAGATTTGTATGCCTGTATGCAACACATAATTTCTCACTCACTCATTCATTGTCTATACTGCTTTATCACGTACAGAGTTGCAGGGGGGCCTGGAGCCTATCCAAGGAGTCTTAGGGGATACTTTATGAACAGACTCTTTAGCCTGGTAATTGCAATCATGTTTTATGTCTTTAGAAAACCAGTACTAACTCCTATATATTCTCTGTATATTATCTAATTTGTGCCTTTATGTATCTAGCTTGGCTAAATTCACAAGACCAGTGGATCATGCAGTGTGATAGTACAAAGAGATGGAATATGTGCATGAACTCTATTTTCTATTTGCTTAACCAAAGTTTTGAACACTTAAGACAGGCCGGCCTTATAGATAATCTACTCATACCTGACACCTTGAAATAAAAAATGTTTAGAGAAACAGTTCCTGTTAAAAAAAATACTGCATGCTATTTTTACGTCTCTAGCCAAAAAACTTGTAGGTAAATAGGTAGGTAAAATGTGAATTAATCAACTGGCTTCACTAAACTAAACTCTTCTGCTATGTAACTCCAAAGTCTTCAAAATTAAATAAATAAATAGGACATGATGAAATAAACAACCCTATGAATAAATAAGACACAGATATGTAATATGAGAATGATCTTGTGAAATAATTGAACACATTTTGAAAAAAAAGCTTGTTATTGTGAAATATATAGCATTCCTCTATATAAATTTACTTATTATGAAATAATATTTCATGGTCATTATTTTTTCCCAATAACAGAGATTATTGCAGAGGCATTTTATTTAATTCCAGCTGTTTTTATTCCAAAATGTCATTTTTTTCAAAGTCAGTATTTATTTCAAAATCCCGGTTTTCCCCGATGGCCTATTTATTTCATAATGCGACTTTTCAGCAGAATGACTTTGTTTAATTGTCATTTGTAATTAGAGTGGCACAGGGTCAGCGGGTAGCATTGCTGTCTCATCATTATTGATCCTGAGCTCAGGTTACTGTCTCTCTGACTTTTGTATGTTTTTGCAATGCCTGTATAGTTTTTTTTTTTTAAGTTATGCAAAACTGCAAATATTACATTGCATGCAAGTAACATTAATACCAGTTTAAAATCCCCAAGAGAAAGAGTTGAAATAAATTAAATTAAATTAGACTAAGCAATCAAACTAGCATTCGACTCTCAAATAATTTAATGCTGCTTTGGTACACTTTATTATGTCCCAGCCAGTTTGCAAGCTCCAAGGATAATGGTACGAATTATCAAATTACAGTAAATTATGAATTCACGGCTCACTAGTCAAGCAGAAATAATACCAAACCAGTGTCTGTCTGGAAGTTCTTCTTCTGTCAACACCACCTGCTGAAAGCAGAGGCAATATAAATTTGTAGTCTAAATTGAATTTTAATAATAATTATTAAACAGCAGTAAAACTGAAGTACATTTATGTTTTGATTGACAACCATATGCTCCACCCCTGACTATGGAATGGTTGTAGAATTTGGCCTCAGTTACTTAAATTGTACTTGTGTTCTAGGTGACAAATTTCACAATTAGTGTGAAAACCAAACTGTCACTTTAATGGTCATATTAATAATCGGTAATAGGTTGTTATGGTGATGTACAGTTAAACCTTTTTATCTAAAAGTATAAATTGTAGAAACTGCTCTTCCCTCAATAAAAATGGGATTAAAATGAACTTAAAGATAAAATATATTATGTTAGTTTAAACCAAAATTCCTTGTTTATTTCTTTTTTCACACATATAGTCAATGCCAGTTAAACAGCTGACAAACCCAACGCAGAACCAGGCAGAACATTCTGAAGTTCTATTTGATCTTCCATGGTTAGTTTTTAAGTGATTTTGGGAGTAAAGTAAAAAGATAAATAGTCACTTGTATATAGGGAAAATGCTCATGGATCCAGACGTGTGGGGCGCCCTGTATACACAAGAATGAAGGTAAGAAAATACCTATTGACAAAACATCCAAAAGACCTTCAGAGATCGGTCCTCACTGTCCAAACGAATGTAAACTATGCTGTCAGAAACACTAGTTCAAAATAGAAATCCATCATAACAGAATACAAGAAGCACATTTAGTTTTTGGGAAAAGAGCTAACCTCTGTTATTCCACAAAATAGAGAAATAAATGACATTTATTAAGCTGTATACTTTCTAAATTTTCCACAACACTGTAAATGAATCTCCTTCCAACAGAACTAATTTAGGAGTTTTAACAGGACTGGGGGGAGGGCAGGAGTAGCCTGGTGGTTAAGGAGTTACAGTAGTCTGCTGAGCCAGGGGTTCCCTCATCAAGCCCCAGCATCAACGTCCTTCACTGTCAATGAGTCACATATAATCGAACGTTGAGGTGGCAACCTGGCTCCATAAAAGAGTGTAGGAGAAACTGTGTATATCTCTACAGGAATGGTGGAGTATTTGTCTGAATGTTCATGCAATTATAACATTCATTTAAAACGTTGCATTCAAGTAGAACAAAATCACTTAAACAATGTGTCTTAATGTAAAATAAAAGAGATAAAAATAGCAAAAGTAAATGAAAGGCTGGATCTGAAGATCTGATCTGAAGAAAGCCTGGACAATGTGAGCTTTAGCATTTTGTATTTACGGCCTTTCTTTTATATCAGTAAAGGTAAAGAATTGCCTTTTCATGTACCTCGTAAATTATGATATGCACTGTATGGCAAAAAGTATGTGAACACCTGACCATCAAACCCAAATATACTTGTTAAACATCCCATTCCAGATTTAATCTGGATTTTACTGTTACTGTATATTAAGCTCCATTCTTCTGACAATGCCTTTGACTAGATTTTGAAGCATGATTGTAGAGGTTTGTGCTCCTTCATCCACATGAGTGAGGTCAGGCACTGATGTCCAGTTCATCACAAAGGTATGTCTGTAAGGCTGTCTTGGATTTTACTCCAAACTAATCAAAGTTAATTAAGTTCTATTTAAATTGAAGTTCTAGGTTTATATGAAACATTGGGCTGATGAATTAATGAGACAAATTAAAAAGATGAACTAGGCAAGGTTTGGTGCTTAGATTTCAGATATGATTAATTATATAGTACAGTAAGGTACATTCAGAGGTGGAAAGTAACTAATTATTTAATCATTTACTCACGTTACTGTAATTGAGTAGGTTTTTTTGTGTACTTCTACTTTAAAGTAAAATTTTTAAAGTAAAATTTTGTAATTTTACTTAAGTATGTTTTGATTTAAGTATTGTACTTAACTACATTTTAAATCCTATCGGTTACTGAGTAAAAATAAAAAAATAGTAATATTAAATAAACCAAAAAAATAATAATAAATTGTGCGGGGAGGTAAGGTGGGGAGCGTGCGCGCCGGAAACTACTGATTGCTTGATGAGCGGGAGAACAAACGCAGTGCGCTAACTCAAGAAAGATGGAGACAGACAAGACAGACACACATGATGTAGACCCAAATGAAAGTGAAATGCTGTTGAATTTGAATTCTTCAGAAACAAACCCATGGCCATATTTATAAGACCACTTTGAATTTAAGTGCAAGAAAGGCAACAGCTTTATTATGCGGTGTAAACTTTGTTTGCCAAAGTCAACTGAATTGGCAGCTTACAAAGGTCAACATCAAACCTGCGCAAGCATGTTGAAGTAAGTTAAACATCTTTTTTTCCACGTAATTGTTGTTCTGTTGCCTTTAGTAATGGGAAGTTTGAATCATTTTAGTGACTCGGTTCTTTAAATCGCGTTCATCAAAATGAACAAATCTTTTTTTGAGTTATTTAGTTAATTTCGTTCTTTTGATCAGAAATAAAATAATATGTTGCGTTTTCAATAAAAAGACCCACAATACGTCTACATACACAAATTTGGCTATAGTTCCAGTTATGAAAATATTACAATGCAGCTAAGGACATATTATAATAAAAAGAATGAGTAGCTCACCTCTCATATCTTCCAGTCTGAGTCATTCGTTCTTTTGAATCTATTGCACTGCATAGTGTCTATGGGAGTCACGTGACAAAAGAACGAACGACTCGGAGTAGAGTCATTGAGAAAGAATCGCTCAATTCTGTTTCCTTTACATAACCTATGGTGGTTTTGCGATGACTTGCGCATGCGCGGCCAGTAGAAAATGAACGGATCACTCTCCGAGACGACTCATTATTCTGAGTCATATTAAAGATTTGTTCAAAAAGAATGAATCGTTCATGAACGACCCATCACTAGTTGCGTTGCATCAGTGCATGACGTTGCTAATGTTGGTTAGCACTAGGGTTGAAAATTAACAGGAACTTAGGACAAAATTGTCAATGCGCAATTAACGTTAAGCCATTACCAGTGTCACAATTTACATACCGTTTTTTTCGTTTTTTTCATAAATGCTTGAATGTCGCTGATCCATTTTGACTTAATTTTGCACTACTGTTTTAGTGTTTAACAAAAGGATGCTCTGCTGAATCCACAGTTTATGCCATATTCAGTGGTTGTGATGTTTAATGTTTTATGGGATCATTTGCACTAAAATGACTTCGGTAAATGTTTTCTATGGTTATTTTTATTGTATTTTATTTATTTGTTTTTATTGCACTTTAATTTGTAAAGTGTTTCCTCAGTTAAAAACAACCAGGTTGAGATTTATATCCCTGTCTTTTTTTAAACTACACTAGAATCACCCAACCACCACTGTTGTTCAAAAGAAAATAATAATAAATTACTCAGTAAACTTTACTCAGAGTAAAATTTTAGAAGAGTTACTTTTTACTTTTACTTGAGTAGATTTTTTGGCCAGTACTTTTACTTGTACTTAAGTACAATTTCATTGAAGTAACAGTACTTTTACTTGAGTAGCATATTTTATTACTCTGGGTAGATTGGTACCTTGAAGATGAGAAAATAAATGAATTAAATTGGGTTTCAAACCCTTTCTCAGGGTGCTATTAAAAATGTTGTCAAAAGCCATAATTTCACAAGTGACATTCCTTATTTGTGAATGGTTTAATTCCCTATTCTGCACATAATTTTTTTCTACGTATCTACTTTCACATATTTTGTGTTACTGTTGAAAATTGGTCATACTTTCATAAGAAGGTGATTGTTTTTTTTATATAGATGGAAAAATATTCTCCCTTATATTTTTCATTCTCATCCAAAATGGAAATGGAGTTATTAAATAATGCACAAGGTTATTATGAAAACTAAAATTTTATGTAAAATATGGTCAGAAGACTTAAAAAATTGACTTCTTCTTGATTTCATATCAGTTTTGAGATTTTCAAATTTGAGTTTTATCTGCTGTTCCCTGAAATGGATTGGCACATCATCCAGGGTGTACCTGTTTAGGGTTAGTCTGTTTTTCCTTCACACGGTTAGTAAATTGGTGTCAGTTTCTCATTAAACGAAATACAACAGTTTGTTTATGGAATAATCATTTAGAGAAGAGTAAATGAGACTTACATATATCTATTTAAGTACAACTTTTGTTCTCCATATGAATCAATTATAGTGTTTGTATGTGCTGTGTTTTCCTATGAGCATTCTATATCTATTTCTATAAGCATTATTGTGCTTAATTGGTTTTTGAAATACTACAACATTATCCATCTCATTAAGTGGCTAAACTTAATGTTAGAGTAAATGGAATATATAATATTTATTAAAAACTGAGACAGACACTGAATAGAATAACAGTAAGATTCAATGTGGGATTCTTCTCAACAACAGACTCTCAGTGGAAAAAATCATTATAATAAAACAGACAGGAAACCACATCCCTATAAAAATCTATACATATAATCAAATTTTAAAGTTGGTGTGTCTATACATTGAAGATATTTGCGGAAAAAAAATGTGAGGGGGGGAATAATAGAACATATCAAGATGTTTTTGTAATTTTTGTCCTTCTGTTTGTGCACGAATCACATAAAACTACTGAACACATTTTAATGGGGTTTTCATAGATGTATTTGGCTGAGCTTGAGGTAACATATGGCTTTGTTTCATTGCAATCAGCTCATGGGAAAAGATATGTTAATATAAAATTTAAATAGAAGACACCCTTATATCATAAAAAATCGACATTAAAAATTCGTAAGTTCATCTCAAAATTCAACAGATGGCACTGTACAAAAAAAATACTCGCTTATGAGTGTGCAATTAAATTCCACGCAAACATTTAGTACTAAATAAAGTATATAACTTGGTGGATTGAATATATTGTAGAAGGCAAGGTTGACTGAAGTGTTAGTTTGATATTAAATCTTTTCAGCTCAAGTAAAATGCATGCATTTTCTATTTATGAGATATCTATAAATATCTATCTATATATTTCTAAGATGAGAATTTCTGGTGTAGATTTTTAGCCTTTATGTGATTATGTGATTACAGAGCCCCTGTGGGTATATATTCACAATTATTGTTAAAAACTTCATGAGGAGAATTTGTTATCTGAAGTGAACTTTCTTAACTGCGATTCTCACTTAAATATCTTGATCATAATCGCTTAATAGTATGACGATGTTTTGTATATTCAGAGGCATATTCTCTCCCATATTCTTCATCCTTGTACAAAAAGTGCAAAAAGAGTGCACAGACGTATGTTATAAAGTTATCACTGTATAATTCCATTATCCATAGAGACTCTGGAGTTCAGTTTTAATTTGTTGCCTTCTTTACAAAAGCATTTATTTTCTATGCTGTATGATTTGCAGGGCCTGGACCTCACAAGGTAAAGAGTTCTGCCCATGATTATCCCTGCTTAAAGGGATAGTTTGGCTTTTTCCAAGTCTGTTTTAAGTCAAAATTGTAAGTTCATGTAAGTACATTACCATACATCATGGTCGTTAGAAATGTTCCTGCTTTGTACACAGACCGTGAAGTTCGTCAACTGGGACACAAGTACAGTGTAAGTAATTGGAGCCAAACTCCACAACCCTCGTTCCTTGCAAAAATGCATACCAAAGTTCAGCTGAGACTCATATAAATCTTCTGCAGGCACCCTGAGCTAAATCATTATTATCATTCAAAGTTACAGTGTATTTAGTACAATGTAAGTCTTTTTTTCCGGAAACAGGCATATGGCTGTTTCCAGTTAGGCATATGACTCTGATTACTTACATTGTACTCACATTCCTGGCAGTGGCGGCTACTGGTCTGTCAAATAGGGGAAGCTCATTTTCGGCCTCACTTTCACGGCTCATTTTCACTTGA